>CM051243.1:88823644-89230666 GCA_027917425.1 Gastrophryne carolinensis
TCCAGTTTCCCAACTACTCCAGGTTCCAGTAATGCCTATACCACCTTAACAAGCATGCAAAGAATCTGTTGACCTTCTTCAGAGGGGCAAAGGAAAAACAAATGTCCAGGGTCCAGGTCCCCTGCTGCAATAGTGGCTGGTCCCATAATATCTAACCTTGCCTGGATGCCATACATCATTGACTAGTTCACCTACTACCTGGGTTTCTTTCTGAGCTCCAAACATCAGTGTCCAGTTCTCAAAATACCTGGGTTACCATGGCCTCATACTGTACATGAGCGTCATATTACCCCTGGATACCCAGGTCCCATATAACATGGACATTTGTTTAAAACTGTATCATGCATGCTTAGTTCTTGGGTTAACCTGAGCACCATACATTAGTATCCACTTCCCCAAATACCGTTGCCTGTTGCCTGTGGCCCCTACATCATTGTCAAATTCACTTACTACCTGGGGTTGTCTGATTCATCAGTGTCTGGCTAGTTACCTAGGTCCCATACAGCAGTGATGCCTTTAAGGCCCTTGACATCCGATCAAAATGTCTGTAGATGTTGTTGGGTCGATTGCATGGGTCCAGGTCAACTGCTTTCTGGTATGGCACAATGCACAATTCCCCTAACAACCAGTTATCAGTGCCCAGTTCTCCCACAACATTAGCTCCATACTGTACATCAATGTCCTATCCTCTTTCCCTGCTAAACTGGGTTACCAGAACCTAATATATTAGTGTCTGGGTCCTCTACTTTCCAGAGTTGTCTGGGAACATTAAGATTGTAAGGGCAGAAAACTCATGGTTCTAGGCTACCATGGGTTTTCTGCCCATACAGCAGTGATACCTAAATGGCCTTGGGTTGGCAAGTTCCAGTTCCAGTCAATGGGTCAATGTCCAGTTTTCCCATTACCCCCAAGCCTCTTACAATATTAATGCCTATATGACCCTGGATAATTAATTAAACAACATGTTGATTTGCTTCAAAAACAAGTAAAACAAATTTGCAGTTTGTGTACGTTTTCCCTTTATACCAGAAGTTGCTTGGGTCCCTTACAACAGTGTTCAGTTCCTCAGATAACCAGAACTGCGTGGTCCTCATAAATCAGTGTTCAATTCCACTCTAGCCCGAGATTTCTTTGGACCCATACAGCAGGTCCTAGATGACTCTTAACAATCAATCAATTAATCAATTATTGGTCAATCAATCAATCAATTATAAGTCAACCAATCAATCAAAGAATTGGTTGACTCATTCCAAAAACAAAGCACACAGGACCTTCTAAGCTTACTCAAATCAATCAAAATAACCTTTTTGACTTACTCCAACAGAGGGACTATTAAAAAAAAGTGATGCAGTTTCCCCGTTACCTTGGCCCTATACAGAAGCTCCTCGGCAGCCCTTGACAATCAATAGATCAATCAAATAATCTGTTGACTCTTTTCAAAAACACAGCACACAGATCCTTCTTATCTCACCATCCTCCCCAAGTACTTAGGATGTTCTCCTGTGTTTTTCTATGTTCATTCGATTGAAAGATTAGCGCATGACGTTTTAAAAAGAAGAATGATGGCAGTAAACAATTAAAACAGAGACACTGAGCCAGAATGGTAAAGCGGCTTTGTCAAACACCTGCTACTTTGGAGACTATAAACAGATGTTCTACCTTCCCTTCCATTTTTTTAATCCGGCATAGAAAAGATAATACCAGATTATTTTTGTGTACATAAAAAGAGTCCATCGAAGTATTCCTGCCAGTTCAGTTTTGCAGAGAAAATATAATTTTGTGCGCATTCATGCACTGCAAAGACAGATGGGAACACAGCAGGTAAATAAACTGACATTCCCCTCCATAGATACCTTCGGAAGAAAGGTCAGAGATAAGACAGAGAGGAGCGGGAATGCAAATGAGGCCGTCCTTCTGTTATAATATGATAGGAGGGGAAACATATTCATCCCTGCTTCTTGTAGAGTTTTGTGTTCACAAAGCTATCAGGCGGCATCTGTTTCATTTGAAATTCTCTGCCATTTTCCACAACGCTTGCTTAAGCAGTTAGAAGCCTTTCCCCCGGAAACCCTCCGGAGCTGTCTGTGAGCTTCTTTGAGACGCCCTGAGTTTATAATGAATAGTTTATTTTGATCATAAAGCAATATGGTGCGCTCGTTATTTTTAAGACACCTTGGCTTTGTTCGTGGCCTAAGTGTGTGCATAGCCATGCACTAATAGGTGTTATCAGCCCCTCTGTTCTTTAAGAGGCAATCTGTTTGCTTTGGATATCTATGATGTACAGTATAAGTAGAATGGAGGGGTCACCAAACGAACGACTCCTAAGAGGAACAGAAGATTGAATCCGACAGCTACTTCAACCTCAAAGTGATCATATGAGTAATATGAGGTTCATTACACCCATTAAAGGGATTGTCTGAGCTAAGTGTAAAAACAAATCATTGTTTGCTTAACTGCCATGCAGAAGAATTATACTGGTGGACAGGGTATAATTGTGATTGCTCTTAGCTTTTAGCATGGGGACAGTAAAGAACCGCTAGCCCAAGACACATGTTCAAAGGTAGGAGAAGTGATGGTTGTATAAATAACAGAAGACACTCTATACTCAAACATTGCATGTCCAGGCAGCTGTTTTTAGGCACCTGAGATATCACAAAGAGAAAAAGAGATTATTTGTCTGGTCCCGCCTACTGCTGAGAATTATGGGTAAATCCTGTTATTCTTGGTCTGTATGTGCGATGTGTGATGAAAATACTCTCTGTTCTAATAATGCACTTTTACCTAGTACCCCTAAATTGTTAAGGTAAGGAGATTGGGCGTTCTGAGGGCTTATGTTGGGGGGGGGGCTCTGGATGCCCCCCCAGCTTGTTCTTATCCACTGTCTGCGGGACCAACCCCCGTTATAGAAAAAAATGGGCGTTGGTCCGGTTTAAGTGGCTGACCAGTACAGTCACAGTATGGGATTGGGTGACTGACCTGTCACCCAAGGTCCCAGCTTCAGCTTTTGTGCAGATTTCTCGGTAATGGTTGGGGGGGCTACAACATTCTGGATGCCCCCCCAAGCCTTTTTTCATTCTGTGTATGCAGGACCAACACCCATTAAAGAAAAAATGGGTGTTTGTCTGGTTTAAATTCAACTGTCACTCAAGTCTACTTCTGCAATTCAGAGCCCTGCCACTGCCAGCATCAGAGGAGGGTTTCAGTGATTAGGTCAGTTGTTTTATTATTTTATACAGAGAGGGGCATCCTGCGTTTACCAGCTTTACAGACAGAGAGGGGCATCCTGAGTTTACTGGCAGAGAGGGGCATCCCACATTTACAGGCAGAGAGGGGCATCCCGCATTTACAGGCAGAGAGGGGCATCCTGTGTTTACAGGCCTGCCTACCCACCCGCCGCTGCGATTCCCCCGACACACATACACACTTTCCAGTTGTTGCACACTGGCCGCCTCTGCTGCAGATAGAGAGAGCAAAGGCCACGATCGAGGATGAAGGGGTGGCAGCTGATGAGCAGAGAAGGTTGTGGCCTTGCCATGTGCTGGCCTACCGGGATTCTGCCCGGTATGCCCTCTGGCCAGCCCGCCCCTGAGCGGTGGCCAGGGGGTTACAAGAAGTTTGGACTTCCTCTTTAATAGGTGCAAGACTCAGTTAACAATGCATGCCATAACATGTAAATATTTCAATATTGGCTTCGCCTTGTGGGTCCAGGACCTGTTTGCTAATCTAATAATTCAAAGCAATAGCTTTTTAATGTAGCTTCTGGGACACTAGAGACATGGAGTTACAACATTAATAGACATGATGGGCTATTTGTTTTAATAAACGCTTAGCATAAGCATCGGAGAATCCTGAGTCTATTATATATGGCTGAGCCCGCAAAGAAATGTTTCATTTCGCTTTCAAAAAAATGAATTTGCGGCATGCGTTCATAAAGGTAACTCGTAATTTCTGCAGTCCACAACGTTCTCTGATGTGAGCTATAAAGCTGGGAGATGCTAGGATATGATAGCCAAGAGATTCATTAATAGAGTTAAATTATTCTTTGAAAAATATGTATCTGGTGGGTATTGATGTCACTGGGATTAGCTGCTAGGAGTAGTTAATTAAAGCAATAAAAATACAATTTGCAGAATGGGCATGTCACCTACTTCTTGTAAAAAATATAAAAAGAAAAGTCACATACGATTAAAAATAAATGTAATATTGTGTCCGCAGGAAAAAATAAATGTGTATAGAAAAACATGTGCATGTGTTTTATATATTATTATTATTATTATTATTAATAATAATAATGATAATAATAATACTAATCCCAAAGTTGACCTTCATATTTCATCACTGGGTGGGATCCTCAAGGCATGTATTTTTTATTACTGCTATTACTAAATAAAGTACCACCCCTGAATTTAAACTAAGGAAAGGCAAGCCAGACAATAATTTGTAGATGTGCGAAAAATGTCAGTACTGCTCATTTTCCCCCTCCATGTGACCTTAGGCTGAACAGCCCGTCAACCAGCTTAACCTAAATTGTGCAGCAGCAGGAAGCTGTTATTCAACTTACCTGAGTCCTGCAATCTGATTCAGCAGCTCCCATAAGTGAGGACAGCTGGCACTAGAGGTGGTACTAGATGCTGCCAGTGTCCTCACTCATGGGAGCGGCGACCATCTTTCTTTCCTAGCTTATATGACATTGTAAAGAACAATGGCCACCGACAGGGATTGCGGGGCTCAGGTAAGTGTACAGCCCCTTCCTGCTGCACACTTTGCATATGTTAAAGCCTCCCACCCCCAGCTGCCACCACATTACTTTTTATTCCCAGTTCTGGTTGTGATTCTGTCCCTTAACAGGTGGGGGTGGGGCCCCCAGAGGCAAAATTGCCCCCAAATGTTTGTGTCCGCATTGATTTCAAAGGGGACCGGGTTCGGCTCACCCAAACTTTTGTTCAAAGTTTGGATGAAGCTGCTGAACCCAAACTCCTGGGGGTTCACCCAACACTAGTAGATAGCCTAAAGGAAAATACTTCTCCATAAGGGACGAAGTGCCTGGGGCAACTGTAATATTCTGTACCATAGAAGTTACCAACTGTAGTGTATGGAACAGAAACATTTAAGCTACTAGACAAGTGTTTAGACTCCCAAAAAGATTTGGATTCTGCATGGCATGAACATGTGTCTGCTTTGGTAATGTTGCAATAAAGTTGTAGCTAGGTGGGGCAAGTGGTATTATAAGTAAGTGATAGAAGCCTATGAGTAAGTGTTCTGATTCCTACAGTACAAGAAGCCTTCCCCAGAATGAGAAGCCTGGAGCAGTGGGAAACCTAAGACAAGGACTAGGTCAGGCAGCTTTTGTTGCACATCAGGCCTAGAGGTCCTAGGAAAGAGGAGTGGGTTTCTCAGGGTTACCCAGGGTATATGCATGGGCACAGTTAAGACAGAGGGAATGTGTATCAATGGGGGAACCGAATAACTCCAGGACCTGTTTGCTAATCTAATAATTCAAGGCAATAGCTTTTTAATGTAGCTCCTGGGGCACTAGAGACATTGAGTTACAGCATCAATAGACATGATGGGCTATTTTCTTTAATAAACGCTTAGCATAAGCATCGGAGAATCCTGAGTCTACTATATATATGGCTGAGACCGCAAAGAAATGTTTCATTTCGCTCTCAAAAAATGACTTTGCGGCATGCGTTCATACGCACATGCATCCTTGGCACGTGGCATCACTTGCTCCCTTCAGCAGTGCGCAGCCTTGCACAACCATTCAGTTGCAGCAGGTGTGGTCACACACAGCCGAAAAGAGATGCAAGTGATGCCGGTGCGGGGCATGCATGCATGCATGGCGTATCTTCGGCAGTGGAAAGGCACGCTGAGGCAACAGCAGCGCCCTGCGGTGCAGCCGGGCAGGAGCCCAGGCATTGAACGGTGGACCCAAATATGGGTTTCCATCCACTTTAAAGAAAGTTTACCTTCCTTTAGAGATTGCATTGGGCTATGCTTTTATGCTTCCAATATGTGTAGGCCTGACAGCATCTACATCTCACAAGTACCACAAGTGCCACGCAAGACACCTTGGGGTCCAAGAAGAATCAACCCTCCGCACTCTCTGTCGTACAACACTTGGAGTGATGAGAAAATGCACCGCTGGCCTGGCCTGGAGGGACTGTACCTATTTTGAGCCCTTGTCACCCTGTCCCTCGTTCTTCTCATTTGTCCCTCTTTGAGGTGCAACATGCAGACCTGCATCAATAAATGATTAATTTGCATATTCAAAATGTTTCTATTGCTGTAACTGTTACAACCTCTCCATCTCTACATGAGAGGTCATGCCTTCATTTAACCATTGTCCCTCTTTCTCACCCCCAAAAGTAAGAAGATGCCCTGATCGAGGTGCCCGGGGGCAAGGACCAAAACCCAGGATAGTCAAAACCCTGGGTTTTGTTCCTTGCCCCTGGTCACCCAAATGGGGATGCTGTGTGAAACCCCCCAGGTCTTCCAATTTCACTCACCCTTCCCCGGTCCTTTGCTGCATGTGTAGCCCTCTCGTACAATCAGCACGCTCAGATTTGCTCCCGCCCCTCTGTCTAATAGCTCATCTAAGGCAAGCAGAACCAAGCGCGCTGGCGGACGCATCCCCCATTCACATGCCTGGCTCGGACACACGCCCTTCTAGAGGGATAGCAGAGATAAGGCCGCAGCTCACACATGTGCCTTTGGACTGGGAAAGAAGGTGAGTTTCTGGGCGACCTAGGGGGTTTCACGCAGCAGGGCATCCTCGATCGGGGTGCCCCGGGGGGGGGCAAGAACCAAAACCGCGGATATTCTAAAACCTGGGTTTTGGTCCACATTAAACCTGCTCCTTTGACCATCAATCCAGACAAATGTACAACTGAGCCTTGAACATTTCTACCAGGCTATTTCTTGTGCTTTGACCCATTTGCCTCCTCATCAGTATTCAAAGCCTTTCCCATGGGTACAGTTCCTATCAAGCATCAAAAAGAAAGCAAAAATAAATATTATCCATGGAAACTCTAAAAACCCAAAGAGCACACCTTTAAAAAATGGAAGCCCTGTGGGGGAGGGAATCCAGCGGCCCTGGAATCTTATAGATTTCAGGGCCTTGGGGCGTGGATTTCGGTCCTCTTTAAATGATTGACATCGAAGATACCGTATTTTTCGCCCTATAAGACGCACCTGCCCATAAGACGCACCTAGGATTTGGGGGAAGAAAATAAGAAAAAAAAATTTTAAACCAAAAACGCACCATTACAGACAGTGTGGCATTCCCCTATCCCATTCCCATAGGCCGTGTGGGATGCCCCCATTCCATAGACAGTGTAGCATGCCCCCATCCCATTCCCCGTATACCCAGGGTGGCATCCCCCCCTCTCATTCCCCATATACCCATTGGCTGTGTGGCATCCCCCTCTCCCCCCATTAGTATAGGCTGTGTGGCATCCCTCTCCCCCCATTCCCATTGGCTGTGTTGCATCCCCCTCTCCCCCCATTAGCATAGGCTGTGTGGCATCCACCTCTCCCCCCATTCCCATAGGCTGTGTGGCATCCCCCTCTCCCCATTCCCATAGGCTGTGTGGCATCCCCCATTCCCATAGGCTGTGTGGCATACCCCTCCCCCATTCCCAAAGGCTGTGTGGCATCCCCATCCCCCCATTCCCATAGGCTGTGTGGCATCCCCCTCCCCCCATTCCCATAGACTGTGTGGCATCCCATAGGCTGTGTGGCATCCCCCTCCCCCCATTCCCATAGGCTGTGTGGCATCCCCCTCCCCCCATTCGCATAGGCTGTGTGGCATCCCCCATTCCCATAGGCTGTGTGGCATCCCCCATTCCCATAGGCTGTGTGGCATCCCCATCCCCCCATTCCCATAGGCTGTGTGGCATACCCCTCCCCCCATTCCCAAAGGCTGTGTGGCATCCCCACATTCCCATAGGCTGTGTGGCATCCCCCTCCCCCCATTCCCATAGGCTGTGTGGCATACCCCTCCCCCCATTCCCAAAGGCTGTGTGGCATCCCCATCCCCCCATTCCCATAGGCTGTGTGGCATCCCCATCCCCCCATTCCCATAGGCTGTGTGGCATCCCCATCCCCCCATTCCCATAGGCTGTGTGGCATACCCCTCCCCCCATTCCCAAAGGCTGTGTGGCATCCCCCCATTCCCATAGGCTGTGTGGCATCCCCCTCCCCCCATTCCCA
Source organism: Gastrophryne carolinensis (assembly GCA_027917425.1). Lineage (NCBI taxonomy): Eukaryota > Metazoa > Chordata > Amphibia > Anura > Microhylidae > Gastrophryne > Gastrophryne carolinensis. Next base: position 88,831,859 of record CM051243.1, read on the forward strand.
TAGGCTGTGTGGCATACCCCTCCCCCCATTCCCAAAGGCTGTGTGGCATCCCCATCCCCCCATTCCCATAGGCTGTGTGGCATCCCCATCCCCCCATTCCCATAGGCTGTGTGGCATACCCCTCCCCCCATTCCCAAAGGCTGTGTGGCATCCCCATCCCCCCATTCCCATAGGCTGTGTGGTATACCCCTCCCCCCATTCCCAAAGGCTGTGTGGCATCCCCATCCCCCCATTCCCATAGGCTGTGTGGCATACCCCTCCCCCCATTCCCAAAGGCTGTGTGGCATCCCCATAGGCTGTGTGGCATACCCCTCCCCCCATTCCCAAAGGCTGTGTGGCATCCCCCTCCCCCCATAGGCTGTGTGGCATCCCCCTCCCCCCCATTCCCATAGGCTGTGTGGCATACCCCTCCCCCCATTCCCATAGGCTGTGTGGCATCCCCATCCCCCCATTCCCATAGGCTGTGTGGCATACCCCTCCCCCCATTCCCAAAGGCTGTGTGGCATCCCCATCCCCCCATTCCCATAGGCTGTGTGGCATCCCCCTCCCCCCATTCCCATAGGCTGTGTGGCATCCTCATCCCCCCATTCCCATAGGCTGTGTGGCATCCCCCTCTCCCCATTCCCATAGGCTGTGTGGCATCCCCATCCCCCCATTCCCATAGGCTGTGTGGCATACCCCTCCCCCCATTCCCAAAGGCTGTGTGGCATCCCCATAGGCTGTGTGGCATACCCCTCCCCCCATTCCCAAAGGCTGTGTGGCATCCCCCTCCCCCCCATTCCCATAGGCTGTGTGGCCCCTCTCCTCCCATTAGAATAGGCTGTGTGGCCCCTCTCCCCCCATTCCCACCCCCCTCCCCCCATTAGTATAGGCAGGCGCCATATTAAAAAAAAAAAAAAAATTAAACTCACCTGTCCGCTGACACCGCTGCGCTGAGCGGCCGGCTCCGTGAATGGGGTGGGCGTGGCCTGTGCCGCAGCGTCGACGCAGGCCACGCCCACCCCATTCACGAGCTGGCTCTGTCCCGGCCCCGCCGCTGCGATCGCTGTCTTTTCAGGCAGCGATGACAGTGGCGGGGCCAGAGACAGAGCCCCCGCCGCTCCTCCATCTGCTTCTCCACATGCGAGCACGAAGGGGTGGGCAGCGGGTGGGCGTGGCCTGCGCCGGTGCAGGCCACGCCCACCCACTGCCGGGACCTTCGTGCTCGCGTGTGCTCTGAGCCCGGCAGCAGATGGAGGAGCGGCAGGGGCTCTGTCTCTGGCCCCGCCGCTGTCATCGCTGCCTGAAAAGAAAGCGATCGCAGCGGCGGGGCCGGGACAGAGCCCCCGCCGCTCCTCTGGCCTTTCGCAGTGTGCCAGACAACGCGGGAGCGCCGGGGACGGGTGAGTTTTTTTTTTTTTTTTTTAAATTTTTTTTTTTACATTCGCCCGATAAGGCGCACTGACATTTTTCCCCCACTTTTGGGGAAAAATAAGTGCGTCTTATAGGGCGAAAAATACGGTAAATACTGAAGGAGTTTGAGAGATAATTACAAGGTGAAGAGAAGGTCTGCTGAAAAGAAGAGGTTACAGTACATCTGGTGATTAAAGAACAAGCTCTGCCATCTGCTAACTGTAAAGTCTATCGAGTTATCTATTACCAAGTCATTATTTTACATATGTCTTAGATATTTGCAGCTGTCATATTACACAGAGAATGAGTTCTTCTATATTTATGTCTGTGAAAACTGTTGGCTGCTCATGGGCAGGGGTGGACTGGCCATAGGGAGACCCGGGCAAATGCCTGGTGGGCTGCACTGCTTTGGGTAGTTTGGGCTGCTACTTTTACTAACACTCCCATCCAATCCTAGCCCCACATTCTCTTCACCACTCCATCCTCTCACACAAACAACCCCAGGCCATGTCCTCCCTAATGATATGCTTCCTGGTTGACTGGCCAGGAAGCAGCAGAGATGCCACTGGCTGGTCATGGGCAGGCCAGGTGCTGTTAAAGTCCCGGGCTGATTTTTGTCCCCAGTCCATGTCTTTATGCACTGCGCTTGCTTCAACAATTCCACTCACAACATTGCTGAAAAAATTATAAGGGAGGCTGATAAGCTGTTTTTTTGTTGGATATGGAAATATATCAATTACATTTATCTTTCCTTTATTTCATTTTACAATGCCAGCAGTTGCTGCAACAACACTTTTATTCTTACTTGCTTGTTAGAAACATTGGAACACAGGATCTTGCCATTGCATATCAATGTTTTATTGCACAGAACAGAAGCACCTGTTACTTACTACCTCAGCCCACCCATGATTTAATTAGTCCCACCCATTATGTAAAGCAGTGAGCTCAAATTTCCAGCTATTGGAAAGTGTAAACTGCATAACTAACTACATCTTTTAATTATGTTTGTCTTAACAAGGTTGACTTTAATGCTGTATTTGACATATATATATATATATATATATATATATATATATATCTGATGAGAGGGATACATATACTTATGGAATGCCCCCCCTGCTTTCACGATGGGACTGAAACATTCACAGTCTTTTACTCTCCCATGGCTGCACCTTAAGGGCATCCTTTTGGAGCTAAAAAATGGAAGTGGACTTACCTTTAAACCAGTCCTACAGCATCCTATAATGAAAAGCCCAAACCCCTAAAAAGCTATTCACCAGCATCTAAAATTAATATATTTGAAGTTTTAAGTTGCTTACTTATTATTCTCCCCCCCCCCCCCCCCCGCTGGGGTGCAAGTGCATCAATGAAGTGTTATACTCACCTTTTCTCCTATCGCTCCTAGTCCCCGGCTGCTGTTCTTACCTAATCGCTGGATCCAGGTGCATTGCCGCCACGTCCATCACACGTCTCTTCCTGTTTCTCCGATGCCATGACAACCCCTGCCATCAGTCACAGTGAATAAAAAGTGGCATGTAGCGACCTAAAACGCCCCTTTCCATTGCATTGAATGGAAGGGGGAGTGGCAGTTTCTGCGACGGAAAGACAGAAAGAGAAGCACACTCGACCGAGTGGTGGAGGAGCAATGGGCTGCATGGGAGAAAATGTGTTTTTTTTATATTTGTCTGCAAATTGACTACAAAATAAGAGAAAGATTGTTAGAGATTAGAGAATTATTTCCAGGCAGCTGATGTCTTGTCAAAGCAAAAGCATCAATTCCCAGACTTAGTAACATGAGAAGGTGATGAAAACCTGCAAAGCCCCATGCTCAAGCCCCTGGAGTATTCTACATAACCAAGTATACATTTTAAAATAGCACTATAGCAACAAAAACAATGTGCCTGTCAATACTTAGCAAGATTATTTGCAAATTGTTCTACTTATACCTTATTATGTTACATATTGTAGATGCAATGGTATATCACTACTTATTAGGGCATGCTTTAGAGGCTGATTTATTAATTTGAACTAAAATGAATCAATAAGAGAGTCAAATTTATGTTTCAACAAGCACCTCTGTATAAGTAAACAGCTAAAATGAAAAAATAAATGATTTAGCTTGTTCCAAAACACAGATATTAAGCTGACTGTTAATACACTGGTCAGAGTTGCTGCTGTTGTTGCTTTCTATCCCCTTTTCCATTGGCAACCACCCCAGCTTTTTTCTAGTACATCCACCATTTGCTAGGCTAAGAGGTGGTCTAAGCACCACCTCCTCCTGCAGCAATTCCCTATATTTGCAGAGGGGTACAGAGGTAGCAGTACTGAGAGTTTTGAAATGATGCTGGTGCCTCGTTCCTATGCATTATACAATGTAACAACAGGCCAGCTGCCTGCTGTGTGTTGCATTGTAAACAGCTTAGTTTAGGGCCATTATACATCTTAACAAGAGCAGTAACCTGTTTTGATACATTGTAAAGAAGCCACAAGTCTGTCATTACAATGTAAACTATTTATAGCTGACTCACAGCTTTTCACAATGTGTGAGTTATCTCCATTAGAGTGCCACGATAGAGAGATCAATGTGAAGAATTAATACCACTGTACAAGTGGTATTAAGCATTAAGTACAATGCATGTATAATGCAATATAGCTGTGTTGCCTTCACGTTGCCATAGAACTACCATATACTTATTATGCAAATAATGTAATTCTTTTAAAAAACGCAACGCAAACGCATTCCTAGCACATCAAAAGCACAGCGTTTGTTTTGATACACTGCCCCTCTGGCATATTTTCCAGACACTTGCTTTTAACGCAACAAAGAAGTGTGAGCAGAGGCTTACGTTGTAAACAGCTCTCCCTGTTGCACATTGTAATAGGACAGCAACTTGCTGTGATACATTGTATATCAACTAGAAGTCTACTATTACATTGTAAACCTCTAACAGCTGACTAAGGGATTGTCCAGGCTAAGTGTAAAAACATATCAATGTTTGCATACCTGCCATGCAGAAGATTCATTCATGCTGAATGGAGGCCCCAGATATAGTATTTTTTTAACCCTTTCGCTGCCAGCCTACCTGCAGCTTTTGTCACCCTCTGCTGCCAGACCATGTTTCACTATTTTGCGCTACACATATTCAACTGTGATTTTTGAAAAGATTTCCAGGGATTTCCCAGGAAAATTATATATTGTTCTTTTCAACAGAGTCTGGGCTTCAACATGAAATGTCTTGTTTGGCCTTTTTTAGTGTATTCTCAATACTTTTTGGTGAAATATGTGCAAAAAAAATAAAAATCTATTTTTTGCAATTTGTAGTGTTTTTTGTAATAAAAAATGTAAGTTTGTCAATAAAATTTTATTGCGTGCGTAACCCCAATTTCTCCTGGTCACAGCGGTACCACATATGTATAGGTAGACACCTTTTTCTGCCCAGGAGTCTCCCCCAAACTGAAACAGAGCTTTAGGAGATTTTCAGATAACATACAACTGCGCTATGCGCACCTTGCAGATTTTCCAGAAAAACAACACTTTACATTTGAAATACCCCCTACAAACTATATGTTCTCTGGAAGTACACGCCTCAAGCTTTCTAGGCATACCAAGCTTGTTTATGTGGGCTTAGTTTTCTGGAAGTAATCCCTCTATGTATTCTTTGGTTGCACAAAGTTTCCCTAAAAAAGAATAAAACGGAAGAACCAAGCCACATTTTCCTAAAGAAAATCTAACCTAAAAACAAGAAATAACAAGTAAAATCTCAAAAAGCAACATGCCCCGAACAGAATGATACCCAACATGCATAGGTACTGTCAAGGGACGAGTTGGCAAACACCACAAAGTAAAGCGTGCGCTTAACAGTAATTTTACTTGAAAATTTCAGCTCTGCAGACAAAGTGCGTACCTTGCAATTTTTCAACTAAAACAACCCTTTACATTTGGAATATCCCAGATAAACCATATATTCCCTGAAAGTACACATGTTAAGCTTTCTAAGAGTACCCAGCTTGTTGTAGTAGGCTCACCTTTATGGAAGTAATCCCTCAAAGAATTCTTAGGTTGCACAGGGTTTCCCTAAAAAAATAAATAAAAAAAAACTGAATAAATAACATGTTTTCCTAAAATATAAATATGCAAACAAGAAAAAAACAAGCTAAATCTGAAAGAGCAAGGTCCTCCGAGCAGAACAATACCCAACATGCATAGGTACTATTAACTCTTTTAATTGCCAGCCTACTTGAAGTTTTGTCACCCTCTGTTGACAGGTCATTTTTCCCCATTCTGCGCCATGTTTAATCGTGATTTTTGGCAGAATTTCCAGGAAAATGATAGATATATATTTTGCAGCAGAGTTTAGGCTTTAACATGAATTGTCTTGTTTGTAATTTTTCTACTGTTTTTTTTTTTATATTTTTGTGTAAAATACAAAAAAAATATATATTTTTTAGACAATTGTCTCCTTTATTTAAAATAAAACATTTACTTTATTAGAGAAAACCATATTGCATGTGAAAGCCCAATTTCTCCCGATTACAACGGTACCATATATGTATTGGTAGCCCCCATTCTTGCCCAGGAGACCCCCCCAAACTGAAAATAGCACTTTATAACATTTACAAATAAAATACTACTACTATCCACACTATAAACATAAGGGGTTCATTTAAAAAAAAAATGTCATAGGGTCCCCCCTCCTGGGGGGGGGGCATTTTTTGGGGAGTTTTAAAAACCCTTGAAACTCCCCCAAAAAATGATATGGGGTCCCCCTTACCCTTATCATAACCAGCCCGGGACCTGCTGTGGGGGCTTGTAGAACAGGGTGCAAGCCCCCCCCCCCCACCCTGCAGGCTACAAGCCCACATAGCCATGACCCAGGCTCTTCTGCCCCCCCCCGGGGCTTTGGGGAGGCAGGTAATTGGGGTGCCGGGGGTTAACGGCAAGTCACCCACTAGCCACAGGTGACTTGCCAGCCCCCCAGCCTTGTGAACTGGTATAGGGATCTCATGGATCCCTTACCAGTTCACAAGGGGTTAAGTGTAAAAAAACACAGAAACAAGCAGAAAAAATATTTTATTTATTTATTTTTTTAATACTTACCTCCCATCCATCCCTGTGTCCCACGCTGATCAATCTGGCTTCTGCTCTCATGCAAAAAAGACATAGAGTCCCCCCTCCCAGCTTTTGTGCCCCCCCACCCTGCAGCCTACAAGCCCAGATAGCCTATGTGGGCCCGGGCTCTTCTGGCCCCCCCCCCTGGGCTTTGGGGAGGCAGGTAATAGGGGTGCCGGGGGTTAATGGCAAGTCACGACTCCCAGCCTTGTGAACTGGTATAAGGGGTCTCATGGACCCCTTACCAGTTCACAAGGGGTTAAATGTAAAAATAAACACACTGACACATAAAAAAAATGACTCTTTTTTTTCTTTTTACTTTACTCACCTCCGATCCTCCCCGACCATCTCCGATGACAGTCTGCTCGGGTGTTTGGAGGTTAGAGCCTGGGGGGGGCGATCACAGCCCTCTCCCCCTCCCCACCTCTCTCCTCCAAGCACCCGAGCAGACTGATTCCTAGTCTCGGGTGCTGGTCTTAAGAAGCTTGCTGCTGGTGACAGTTGCGATCCAGGAAGTGGGGGGGAGGGTGATTTCTGCCCTCTCCTCACCACGGAAGAGCCTGGGGGGGTGATCGGAGGCTCCCCCAGTGAAAAGGAGACCTGTCGGGAGGCAGCACGACCACAGGTAAGTAAATGTCATTTTTCATTTTTTTTTCACAGTTAGCTGCTGGGGGGGGGGGGGGGGTGCTATTCCGGAGCCATCCGAGCCCCCACGAGGGATCGGATGGCACCAAATTAAAGAGGAGACCTGGCCGGATCCAACAAGAGGTCAGGTGAGTATTTTTATTTTTTTTAACTAGCAGGGGGGGAAAGTCAAGCATGTAACACCTACGTGCTTGGCACTTAAGGCACGGACTTGCGAGCACGTAGGTGTTATGTGCTTGGCACTGAAAGGGTTAATAGTCCAGCCAAGTAACTGATTGGTGGTAGTCTGGTACCCTCATACTTACTGGAACGTCAGATCGAGTCCCTTGTGCGGGTGCGTGCTGCTCGGGAACTCCTGCTTTGCCATTCTGGGTGGGGGGGTGTAGTCACCCAGCTGGTCCAGCAGAAAACAGTTCCCTGCATTGAGCTGTCAGCTGCTGTGGCTTATGTGCAGTGAGCGGCCGCCGACTGACAGCTCTGCACGCACCCATCACTGTAGCATTGCTGATGGCAACTTTGCTGCTTTAGATTCTCCATCCCACTCTGTGGTGGCTTTGGCTGCAGATTTTCAAAAACAAAAAAAGCTTGCCCAGGTGCTCAGGGGCCCCCACTGCTGCCGATAGCTTCATTCTGGCCCACAGCCCAATCAGACCGAAGACTGAAAAGCCTCCTGGATGCCCCCTTTTGCAAGGCAAGCACCCCTTGCGCCCCTCTCATAGTCTGCCCTGGGTGGACCTATTCAAAGAATCAGATAAAGACAGACAAGTAAAGCAAGGATCACCTCTTCTGCCCTGCACTCACAAGCCTCAGTGCGTACCTTAGTGTCACACTGAGGGGTAGAGATAGTTTCACCTCTCTGTGCAAAAAAATGTGAATAAATAAAATCCATGGACTGAGCAATAGAAAAGGGGTTAAAGCTTAATAATAACTGCTTTATTCAGCAGCACACCAAGATTAATGTTCTTTATGGCAGGTAAGCAAACAGTGAGTGGTTTTTACACTTAGCCTGGACAATACCTTGAAGAGATCACTTTGAAGAATGCTGCATGTGTAGTATTTTCCTCTGCATGTTTTAGTTGATTGAAAAGATTTTTATATTAAAAGTATAGTGATTCTAAGTGGCTAAAGTAAACCATAGTCTGGGCTCCCATCCTTTCACAGTCTTGGGCTGACAAGAGAGAAAACATTACTTAGAATAGGAGATAGGAAATCACCCCAGCACCCTTTAAGCGAACCAAAACCCACATTTTTGACTAGCGTTCCCTGAATTGCTCCCCCCATGGGTAGTACCTTTTGACAATTGTCCCTGCTCCTGCTTTACTCTGCTTCCTGATAATGCCTTTTGATTTAGCTGTAAAGCCCCACCTCCTCTATTTATTGCCACTGTAGTGAGTGGCAATGATGTCGTTGCCACCATTATGCAATGACTAATAGTCTGCAATCTTACAGAGAGGGACAGCAAAAATAATTGGTTTTCAAGGAAAAATTTGTAGACAAAAATATCCATTTCTTGGTATACACCCTAAGAAGCAGGGCCGCATTATGAGGAAGGCGCAAGGGGCACATGCCCCGAGGGCCTCCACCACTTTACCTGCAAAGGGGGCCTCGGCCAACCTTTGGGTTATGGTCTGGTCCAGGAGGCTTTTCAGTCTTTGGTCTGATGGGCTGCGGGCCAGAAATGAAGCTATCGGTAGCAGTGGGGGCCTACGCACGCCTGGGTGAGCTTTTTTTGGGGGATTTACAAACCTGCAGCCAAAGCCACCACAGAGTAGGATGGGGAGTCTAGAGCAGCAAAGCCGGCATCAACGCTACAGTGATGGGTGCGTGCAGAGTTGTCAATCGGCTGCCGCTCACTGTGGCCATCTTGGATGTACAGGGTGTGGGGAAACTCTTTTTCAGGGTGAAGGTCCGGTTTAAAGCCTTAAAAATTAAAAAATATGGCATGGGGGCTATTAGGGGTTACATTTTTTTTTTAAAGAGCATGGGTCCCGCCTCTGTAAGCAAAACCAGCCCCGGCACCAGCTATGAAGGCTGGTATAACAAAACATGGAGGCCAAGTGGCCGGCCCCCCAGCCCTGCAGGCTACCAGCCCATATAGCCTACAGGGCCACGGCCTCTTCTTGCACCACCTTGTGCTCTGGTAATGCAGGTAATTGGGGGAGTTATGGTGCTTCACCCGCTTGCTGGCAGGTGACCTCCTGCCCTGTGAAATAGTACAGGGGATTCAAGGGCTCCTTAGCAGATCACAAAGGATTAAAGGTAAATCACACATATACACACACCGAAAAAGTAATTTATTTCTTTTTCTGATGCCCCGCACCCGTCCTATCGCTGCCACCTGACAGCTAGATGTGATCAACTTTGTCTCTAACCTCCACTGTCGGAGAAGCCTTTTATACTGGCTGAGGGGATGATGTCCTCCTCTCACTGTCAGAAAGCCACCATGTGGGGCTGAAAATGGGTGTCCTTCCCCGCTGAAGACCCGCAGAGATTGGAGGCCCACACTGGGGAGGAGGAGACCAGGACACAGGTGAGCATTTTTTTTATCAGGCTGTAAACAGGAGAAACCCCTGTTAATGGACGGCAAGGCAGCCAGGCAGCCATGTGAATTTCATGTGCTTGCCATTTAAAAAGTTAATTAAAGCATGTCCAAGCATACTATATAATATACAAGTTAACATGCAATATGCTGCTTATTGATTTGCTTGATATATCATTTATTTAGCCTTTTTAGACCTAATTTGGGTCTAAGACCTGATACTATACTGACATAGCAAGGTAATATCACGTCCTTCTATGGCCCACATAGCTCGAGGGAGGCCCAGCTCAAAGAGGTTGCACCTGCCGTTTTGATTTTCAACAACGTAACATTGCTGAAGGAGAAATATTCTCATCAAAAGAACTCCTGCCCGGGAAAACGACTCAAAGGACATGATAAAAATCTTTTGAAACCCCGCAATTCAGTTTTATAGTACACACATCTCTTAGATATGGCTTGTGTGCATGCATCCCATTTTAATCTCAGGCTTCGTGCGGCCCAGCGTGTTTTTTTCAGTCTTACATTAATATTAATTTATTTTTATTCTGGTTTCCTTTTATAGCCAACATTTTTCAGTTCCTGTTTTTGTGCTCCTTTTTTCATACATAAACATTAACCAAAGGCTGGGCATCTTACTTAAGACCCCTATAAAACAATGCATTTTAAAGAAATTGTTACCATAAAAATAGCTATTTCCTATTTTATATTGTTCTGCAATTGGTCAGAGGAACGAGTTATCCATGTATGAGTTTTCAGAATTTCAGGTAGGTAGTTGGCTCCCAGCTCACTTCCAGCGAAGTTGTTGGGAATTGATTTACAGGTGCAGCACTCTTTAACCATTGACTTATTGCACTGGTGCATTGTGCTAACTTGAACTCTTCAATGCTTTTCAATGGCTTCTGTGCTGAGATAATCCAATTAGTTGAGCTGTGATGTGTCGGTTAATGATTGCTGCATCCGTACATCCTGCACATGGGCCAGTTATTGCACACGTGTTGGGTGACACCTTTCTCATGCTGAGAATGAATAGTCTCCTATGTGACACTAACTGTAAATAAAGAATGTAAATAAAATTCAGAAATAAACTCAAAAGATCATGCCAGTTCGAGGCATTTTGAAAATTTCCATTATTGTGTGCCATAATGATGTTCTCAAGGTGCTGAGTTCTGTTATTTTTTATTTTCTATTAGTTTGCAACTCAGTTTTCTCTAGTAACAATGGTTCGTGTTTGGTGTACCTGGCAGAGACCTACTGACTTTGGCTTGATACTCATCTGGATTGGCTGAGGCAGCATTGATGTTCAACATTCCTGTACTCACGTTCCTGCTCTAATTAAACGTCTTTTGATGGGGAGATCACAATATTGTGTTCCAGTCAGCGTTCTCAGCTGTGGAGGTCATTACTGATGCTTGATTTTGCCAAAGATGCTGATTAGCTTACCTGTTGCAGTGGATTGATTCTGGGTTTTGTAGTCAGAAACTATAATACGGGCTTTAATCTTGTCATGAAAGCCACTCTCATGCTAGCAATACAGAGGAATATAAGAAACTTGGAAAAAACATGCTGATAAGTAATTATGGGGGCATATGGCCTGATGCAGAGCCTCCGCGTTCAGCTATCCCGTACGTTTTCCCGTTGGTTTTGGGCTGTGATCGGGTCATGAAAGGGTGCTACGTTGGTTTTTGTGTGCGCTTATGCGCTCAGGTGTGTCGGCATGCGCCTTTCCGATTGACGGCTCGCAAGCGGCTGAACTCCGTGAAAACAGACGGCCCGTTGATTTGGTCCGTTTTTTAATTGATTCAGAGCCTTGTTTTCCGATTGAAACCAGCCCAATTTAACGAGGGTGTAGACGCTTCACTTACGGGCAGTCTTAGCAGCCGTATTTGCTCTCCGGGAGTTTGAAATGCATTCTTCTGTGCGCGATCATCAAAGGCGTCAGCTCCGAGGGGTAGTTCTTTTGAGCATGGCAGAAACCAGGCTGCACCAAACACGTTTGGACATCCATGGCATGCATGACCTTGAGCTATTCGAGCTCACCCGCCTTAACCGTGTTTCTCTCCAGGACTTGTATAGCCAGCTGCGGCCATGGTTAGCCCGCACCACAAGAAAGGGGCATGCAATTGCAGGTATGAACAAATTGGTTGGCTGCCTGCAGTTTTTGGCAAATGGCTCGTTCCAGAGACTAGGTGCCTTCTCCGTGGGGATGTCCCAGTCTACGCTGAGCCGCAGCCTTACCAAGTTTTTGGATGGCATGGCTACCCTGGCACCAAAATTTATTTTTTTCCCTGACACAGCGGAAGCCTGCAATGTGGTTAAGCTGGGCTTTTATAACATAGCCAACATGCCAACGTATGTGTTTAAAAATAGTTTGTGCCGTCCAGCATGATTTTTCTTTGCTCCGTGCCTGTACCCCACTAATCTGTTATAGACTCCAATGAAACAGTAGAAGTTAACCCTCACTTACTTACCAGTATTTCCTCCTATGGCTTTGTTTGTGATTCGCCACTATACCTTGCTGTCCTGGGCCTTTTAGCTATGTTACATCCCAGAGTCATTGTACAGGAGTGTGCTGGGTGGATGTGCATGTTGCCTCATCAGAACTGTGCTTTGCACTGACACTGCACAGCTCACCTATTGTCCCTGTTCACTAATACTGGAATGCTAAACAGCACATTATTGAGCCTCTTCCCCTTAGGCCTCTGTCTGTTGTTCCCTGTTCTTAGCAGTTTAAAGTAACCTAACATGCCGTATTTGGAAGTAGCATGTAAGGTACTTGTGGCTCTTCCTTAGTAGCATGATGGTACTTGTTTAGATACACTTTAGATGGTTGTTGTTTAGGTTTCTCTGTCTCGGCTGGTTATGGGGCCTGCCACTACATATGTGGCAAAGGGGCCCATTTGTTTTTTGGATTATGGTGTGTGTGCTTATTTTGTTTTTTGTTTTTTTTGGCAGGTGATTCTGGCTATCCATTGCTCCCCTGGTTACTCACCCCCATCCTCCACCCATCCTCGCAGGCCCAGGAGCGGTATAACACTGCACATAGGAGGACTCGCTCAGTGGTGGAACGGGCCTTTGGCTTGATGAAGATGCGCTTCCGCTGTCTGGCCAAGACTGGAGTTGGCCTGCTGTATGAGGCCGCCCAGGTCATCAAAATAATAATTGTGTGTGGGGTCATGCACAACCTGGCCATACAAAGCCGGGTATCAAGATACACTGACCTGTCTGAAGCCACTTTACAGATTTCGGAAGAAGTCACACCTCCCTACTCCGGATCCCAAAGTGGCACAGCACAAGCGATCCGTTCACAACTTTTGGACAATGTTTTATCAACAATAACTTTGTTTGGTTTGGTTTAATTTTTGGGGATCCCGTAAAAATTAAGATACAAACTTTTTGGTTGTATTCTGTAAAGCTTAACGTGGGGTCAAATACATAAACTCATCCATTTAGTGGTATGAAGAGTATGAGGTGGCAGTTGATGGCTGGTGTGGGTGAATGTTTGCGGCAATATGTGCAAGGCTCTGATTAATAAGCTGCCATTGGTGGACCATTTCACCCATATGCCTGGTTAGTTGTCTGGTTTCTTGCAGCAGCCCAGAGACATTTTGGTTTAAAACCTCTAATTGGGTAGACATCGAGGTGATTTTCATTAACTCTCTGTGTGTTTGCTGAAAATTCAACATTCTCCTGGTGCCAGGCTTCCTCCATGACCTGCAGCTGTCTCCTCTGGCTGATATGTCGCCTTGGATGTGTTCTGCCACTGGCACGGGTGGGTGGTTCTGTTCCAGATTGAGTGGCTGCAGGTGGCTGGCTTGGCGCAGAGTCTGTTGTGCGGACGGCAGAAGAGGTTGGTGCCACAGAGGTTGGGTTAGAGGACACCAGGGGCTGAAGTTGCTGGGCCTGTTGGGTCTGATGTTCGCACACTGGTTTGGTTGCCCTTGGCTACATCTGAATTGTGTACTCCTCCTCCAAATCACGAATGTCTTCTATAATTGGTGGACTGGGTAGGTTCTGCCAAGAAATGTAGCAGGTATTGAGTCCACTATTCAACATTCTCCTGGTGCCAGGCTTCCTCCATGACCTGCAGCTGTCTCCTCTGGCTGATATGTCGCCTTGGATGTGTTCTGCCACTGGCACGGGTGGGTGGTTCTGCTCCAGATTGAGTGGCTGCAGGTGGCTGGCTTGGCGCAGAGTCTGTTGTGCGGACGGCAGAAGAGGTTGGTGCCACAGAGGTTGGGTTAGAGGACACCAGGGGCTGAAGTTGCTGGGCCTGTTGGGTCTGATGTTCGCACACTGGTTTGGTTGCCCTTGGCTACATCTGAATTGTGTACTCCTCCTCCAAATCACAAATGTCTTCTATAATTGGTGGACTGGGTAGGTTCTGCCAAGAAATGTAGCAGGTATTGAGTCCACTATTTAACATTAAATGGATGCAAGTGCAATTTCATAAGTCTACACAGTGGAACATTGACTTACCTCATCCAAACACTCAGGTTGGTTTGTGTGGACTGAAGGCAGTTGTTGCATGGTCCTCCGGGACAAGCCAGGGGTAGTTTGGCCTAGTGGCGTGTCTTGAGTTGGTTCTGGGACGAGAGAATGTACTTTTAGTGTTTCAGCAAAGGCCAGTGTGTATTAAGGATTCTAAAACTGTTTGGGTACCCATTTAAAAGGCTCAATGCAAAAACATCACCTCCGGACCTGACATTCCTGTCTGTGTCTTGGCCCCCTGGCAGGCCCTGAAGGGTTGCCGGGTGAATATATGTAAACACATGTTCTTCTGCTGGTGTTAGGATGATTTTAGTTGGGATCCCTCCCCCTGTCTGCAGGCTGGGGAAGATTAAAGCACACCTAATAAGTGTTACATCCTGTTACAAAGCAGCCTATACATGCATTTACACTCTAAATGGACTTTACCTCTGCTGGCGGCGCATGTCCATTTTTTTTTTACCATAATATTTCAGGTCACCAAATTTTCGCTTAATTTGCTCAACATCTCTCCTCACAGAACCAACACTATTAACTTGCCGGCAAATGTTATACCAAATCTCCTGCTTGGCCTGCTTTGTGGTGGATTTGGAATAGCGCCCAAATAGGGCATCATAGTGCTCACAAACAGCAGTGGCTACAGCCATGCTTTGGACATCACAAAAACTGTCTGTAAGTGAGCCACGGCGCAGCTGGCGCCCACATGGGTGTGTGGTGTCCTCGGCAGCAGACGAGATTGATGGCTGGCTGTCTGGGAGTAGTTTAGGTTTCTTGGGCTGATGGGTGAGTGTGATGGAGTGTTGGTGGTGGTATGTGATAATGGTTGGGTGCCTGTTGAGCTGTCACCTGTGGAGCTCTCTATTGATTGTGTGATTGTGGTACTTGGGGACACAGAGTGTTGAGGAGGAGGGGTGGTTGGCCTGGGTGGGCTAGTGGTTTTTGACCTACGCTTCCCCTTGATGGTGTGTCTGGTTTTTGCGGCATGCTTTGTGTGTGGAGGAGTTGGAGGCTGCAGGGTTGAAAGAGATTTGTTTGTCTTGTGAGGCCTGGCTGATTTAGCAGATGGTGGCGAATGTGGCAAGGGCTCCTTGCTCCTGCGTTTTTGGAGAGGAGCCTGTGTGTCTGGCTTATCCACCCTTTGAGTATGTGCATGTCCCTCCCGGCTCTTGTGCCTGCTCTTGTGTTGTTTTGGGTGAGGTCTATCTGTGCGGCTAGTATGTGCCTCTGGGCTTTTGGGGGTCTTACGGCTCCCTTTTGGTCTGCCCATAGTGATATGGTAAGCAACACAGAGCTGAGTGCATTGACCTTTAAATAGTTTTCCCGTGAGGCCACCACAGGGGAACGTTATAACCACACCCGGAAGGAAGAGCAAGATGTCGCCAGCCATCTATACTGAGGAGCAGGACAAAATAATCATGGATGTGAGTAGGCGAGCGTGCGTTTATGTGCGCGCACAAGGCGCTAAGCAAAAAATAGCAATGGCAGGCTTAGATTAGTGAGGACCAAATGACTTGTTTAAGTAAACTACTAGACCAGTGCACTATTGTTATTTTTAGATGATGACGTCACAGGACCATCCCAAAGGAAAGTGGAGGAAGCAGACCAACCTCAAGAGGTGCCTGGTGAAGGTGAGTGATTTGATGCATAGAAGCCTAACCTAATCTGACATTCAGGAGGCACAATCAGTCAATAATATCCTTGTGTTTGGGATCCCAACAGCTTCACACCAGGACGAGATGCTGGACCCAGGGAGGAGGCTGCGCCCCCGACGCCCTGTTGGCCCCAAGCCTTGTAAGTTTGTTAAATCATACATGTAGTTTAAACTCTGGCCAAAAACAACAAAAACATGGTCCAATACACATTAATGTAATAAGTTAGGGAAAATGTAACCCTAATAATGGACCAAACCAAAACCCCTAGATAAACTAAATACTTACAAGGCAAAACTGATTATGCTTTTCATTCACAGATCCAAGAAAAGGGCAACAATGAACACAAAGAAGAGCCTCCTGCCTGCTGTTGTTTTACATTTTTAAATACCAATAAATATTTTTTTCAATTTTAAACAAGAATCTTTAAAATGTTCTCAAAAAAAGTTTAAGTAAAAAAAAAACTAAAAACAATTTGTGGTGTGTTCTCTTTCATGGCACTGTACGTTCTCACAACATAACCATACAGTTACATGTCCCAAAAGGTAAGTATATGGGACAAGGAAGAGGAGGAAGAAGAAGGAGAAGAAGAAAAAGAAGAAGGAGAAGAGATTAAGGTAAGCATTAAACACAGGGAAGAAGGTAAAGAAGAAGAAGGAGAAGAGATTAAGGTAAGCATTAAACACAGGGAAGAAGATAAAGACGAAGAAGGAGAAGAGATTAAGGTAAGCATTAAACACAGGGAAGAAGATAAAGAAGAAGAAGGAGAAGAGATTAAGGTAAGCATTAAACACAGGGAAGAAGATAAAGAAGAAGAAGGAGAAGAGATTAAGGTAAGCATTAAACACAGGGAAGAAGATAAAGAAGAAGAAGGAGAAGAGATTAAGGTAAGCATTAAACACAGGGAAGAAGATAAAGAAGAAGAAGGAGAAGAGATTAAGGTAAGTTTTGGTGTTGGTAAAAGTGTCAGTTTGATGTGTGAGGGAAGCTTGAGGGAGGACTAGGGATGTGCACTTGCGTGGACCCAGATTGTCAACAGGAAATCCATGGAAATGTAAGTATACATGGAAAAACAATCGGAATCGGGGTGAAAACGGAAACAGATGGCAAGAAGGTACGTTTGGAAACGCATTAAAAAGGAGCCAAAAACGGATCGTCCGTGTGAATGGCAACGGAACCCACGACCACACGGAAAGCACCCGAGAGGGGAAAAAACAGTTCCCAAATGAAGACACATAAACGGATCAGTAACGGAGCTCTCCCGACGGCGGCTCTGAATCACATTTGAACCCCGAGACAAATGGAAGGAAAACGGGACATAGGAAAAACGGAACAAAATAAGGTCAGATTGGGGGAGGCTCTGCATCAGGCCAATAGTCCTATCACAAATGATCACCGTATTTTTCGTCATATAAGACGCACAATTTTCCCCAAAAGTGTGGGGGGATGTCTGTGCTTCTTATTGGGCGAATTTAAAAAAAAAAGTATACTTACATATGTCTCGCTCCCGCTGTCCCTGCTCTGGCTTGGGATGGGGGAATGGCACACTGCCAATGGGAGTGGGATGGGGGAATGGCACACTGCCTATGGGGAATGGAATGGGGAAATGCCACACTGCCCATGGTGAATTGGGAAGGGGGCATGCCACACTGCCTGTGATTGGGTGTTTAAGCACAACATTTGGTTTAGAATATTTTTTACTTATTTTCCTCCTACAAATCCTAGGTGCGTCTTATAGGGAGAAAATGTGGTGCATTCCCAAAGAGGAAACAATAAGGCAGAAAGCCAAAACCTGACAAATCTGACAGCTGGCCGGAGGAAAGGTATCACAGTATTGTTATTAAAGAACAATTATCATTTGCCAACTCTTCTGGCGAGAGGCATAGAGGCCGATTCATTAATAGCGGCATGTAGCGACAGATGAGCGACAGTAGCGTTATTTTCACAGCGCACGCTAGTATTCGCTGTGCTTGGCCGTTGTTCGGCTGTTGACAGCGACTCAGTCGGTGTGTGGTAATGTTGAATACGGGGTTAGGAGTCGCTGTTTGACAGGTTCCGCACTGTATGGGAGCGCATGACAGCGAATGGCCTAACGAACGGCTCCCAGCATATTCATTAACAAATCACGCTCAAAAAATTCTCGCGCTGTGAAATGCTTGTTTAAACCCCAGAGCGCTGGCGGCGATGGGTTAAAAGTAGTTTTTTAACCCCCAAACAACCATATTTAAAAAAAAAAAAAAAAAAAAACATGTTTTTCAAAACATTTTGTAATATGAATACATTAATATCAGACCTGTAATATCAATTCTGCACAATTTTTTTTTTTTTTTTTTTAACCTTAAAAAAAATATCTAACATTGCAGAAGTGGTCACAGAATTTTTGACATTTAAAAAAAAAAAAAAAAAAAAAAAAAAAACATTAATAGCAATTAATTATGAATATTTAAAGATTGTTCCATTGAAATGCTTTGGAGAGCGCCAGGTAGCGAGAGGTCATACCTGTCGCTGTTCAAGGTCGCTCGCTGGCGCTGTGGGGTGAGGCTGGAATAATGATGAATGATTCGCTATCTGGCGCTCTGTCAGTAGCTAAGCAGGATCGGCTTGATAAATGTGTGATTGCGGAGGGGAGCCGGCATACTCGTGGCGGTGACCGTCATTACCGTTCGCTCACCATTCGCTACCTGGCGCTATCCCTTGTTAAATAAGGGCCTAAATATATTTTAACCACAAATGGGTCTCTGTCTCTCAGCTGATAAATATGTTACATTCTCTGCTGCATAGTAAATACAGCTGACTTGGTAAGCAATGTAACAACCAGTCAGCTGTGTTTAGTCTGCAGCAGGAGAATGTACCGAATGTATCAGCTGAGAAGTAGATACCTGCTTGCTAGTCTGTGTTGAAAATATATTCAGCTGTCACCAGTACAGCTAGCAAATGAAACTGTCCCCTCGATTCAAAGAGCAAAAGTTAATTGATTTCGGATCGAGAATCGTAAGTTTGGGTGGGTGTTAGTCATTTTTTCCTGTTTTTTTGGCCATTTCCGACTCGCACGAGCCTACGTACGAATGCGTATATGCTCTTACGATCATCGCAAGTTCGTTCCTAAATTTTAGGATCAAAACGTAAAACTTAGGATCAAATCCTAAAACTTAGGATCAAAACGTAAAACTTAGGATAATCGAATGTGTTTAGGTGTGATTCAGAGAACAGTTTTCAAACCTACGTTTTAAAAGAAAGCCACTGCCGACACCTTTTAGCAGTCGGATTGCTGTTCTTGAACAGGTTTTTTGGCTATGTGGAGGAGTCTGCGCGTCTTGAGCTCCAATGAACTGCATGTATCAGCATGGCCGAGGCCATAAATTGTATGGCAATGCATACCTGATTCATGTATGCCTTATAAAATCATTTTAATGTGGACCTTAATTAGTCCTTTGCATGTAAACCTTTATTTTGCAATATATTTGCTTTAATTAAAGAAACTTATGTCCTTTGTTATTTATTTTTAAATTGATGTACTAGAATAATATTTTTAGATTGCATTTATTGGTGTAGTTGTTTACCTTTGCTTTGTTTAATTATTTAAGCACATCTTTGGTCAGATGCATCACACTTACTGAGGAGAGGAGAGCGGGATAAAGTGCAGGATGTGGGTTACTGCTGTATTTTGCACAGACACAGCAGAGCTGGGGGCACGGAAAGGTCAGAAATCAAAGAATGCAGAGCAACACAGTCACAAGGCCCTTTCTGTTTGCAGGCTGCCCGATAATACCTCACCCGCCATCTTGGCTGTTTCTAGACTCATAACATGCAGAAGTTGCTGGGTGTTTTTTTATATTTGAGAGCAATCTCAACCCAAAATTTTAAGTTGTATCATTTGAAGCCAAAATATTAAAATAAAATCCACAAGTAACAAATGCAAGTTAACTAAAAATTAAACAAAGTAAGATTTACTTATGCAAATGCATTCATTAATGGTTGGTTACTACAAAATGAATGAAATAAAGAAAAATAAGACTAAATATTTAGAATGCACTTTAATGAGGTAAGTTTGTAGTGCGCAGCCACAAGATCAGAAGGATTTACGTCCAGACAAAAAAGGAAAAAGGGCAAAACCAATGTTGCAACCTGAGAAATGAAACGGAAAATTCAGGATGGAAACTGACATAGGTCTGATTCCCGAACTGCCATACGAACGGACGTAAATTTTAGGATAGAAACGTATTTGCTTATAGAATCACTCGCAAGTTCACGAGCGTACGGGAAAAATAGGATGATCGGCACCAAAATCAAAGCTGTTACATGTTTCTTTGAATCGACCCTTGTGACTTAAAGGTGTGCAGTCTGAAGAAAGGCAAGTTACAAGTGATATACCTCAAGGTTCTCTTCTGGACCCATTTTTTAAGTCAGGAAGCAAGCCGGGTCATAATATCCTAACAGCAGTCATATCTACATAAAAGATAAATAATCAGAGATGGAGATGACTGGCCAAGGTTGTACGCAGAGATGAAGTCAGGAGGCAAGCTGGGTTGTAACAACTAATCAGCAGTCATACACATATCAGGGACCTAAGCGAGGATGGCAACAGGTAACTAGTCCTGGAGCCTGTCTGTATTAAAGAGGACCAAAACCCACCCTAGAATCTATGAGACTCCAAGGCAGGCATACTCGCTCCCCTTGGGGCACCCCGATGAAGGTCGCCTGAGAACCCACCTTCTTTCCCGGTCCAACGATGCATGTGTGAGCAGCAGCCGCATCCCCGCTATCCCTTTAGCAGGGTGCATGCTTGGGCTCCAGGCATTTGTGAATGGCCGGTGTGGGCACGCTCCCTGTTAGAGGGTTGCGGGGGATATAGCCACCAGCCTGCTCGGATCCAAGTGCACTGATTGGACGAGCGGGCGCGCATGCGTTGTAGGACCAGGAGGAGGTCAGTTTGTTCAGGCGAACTGGGGGGCTTCACACAGCAGTGCACCCCGATCGCGGTGCCACGGGGGCAAGGACCAAAATACATCATAGTCAAAATCCTGGATTTTGGTCCACTTTAAAAGGCATGTGTTACCAATGACCAATGACTCCTGTTTAGGAGAATGGTACCTGAATCCCATATCTTGAATTACAAAGAACAATGTTTCGGGACTCTGAAGGACCCCTTTATCCATTTCATATATTAGCCAGCTGGGTGCAAATTCAATAAAATCTGTATTTATTAGATATAGCTAAAAGCAAAAGTCCATATATCAGCTCACCACATCACAAAATCATTTCACAGCAGACCTCTTTAAAGTGGACCAAAACCCAGGATTTTTACTATTATGGCTTTTGGTCCTTTCCCCGATCGTGGGTGCCCTGCTGTGTGAAACCCCCCATATCACCCAAACCCAGCTCACCTCTACCAGGCCCCACGGCGTGTCTAAGAGCAGCGGCTCTGATGGCCACATCCTCCACTTCCCTGCCCGCGTCTGCCATTTGTTATGGCTAGCGCGTTGTGGGCTGCTCTTAGACACGCTGTGGGACTGGGAAGAGGTGAGCTGGGCTTGGCGTCCTGGGGGGTTTCACACAGTGGGGCACCTCACATGGGGCTGCCCAAGGGGAAAGGACGAAAACCCAGGATAGTCAAAACTACTGACTATCCTGGGTTTTGGTCCACTTTAAACGTGCCAATATTTTGTATTTCTTGGGCCTCCTGCCCTTAAAGTGGACCAACACCCAGGGGTGATCAGCCCGGGAATCTATAAGATTAACTATGACCCTCTTTATGAAGAAATAACAAACCCTTGATAAAAGGGGAACAACAAACCTTGTTGTTCCTCGATAAAGAAACTCTTTACAACCCCTAAACATTGGATTTGTTCTTACTTTACACTTTGGAAAGTGACCCTTAATGATGCCACCACCATGCAAAGTTCTACCCAAGAGGTGTGGACTACCCATCTCTTTTTATTTAGGCATCACAGTCACATGACTCTAGATTTACAACAGTTAACACACATGACGTATCTTTATAGTACAGTATATGTTAAATAAAAAAAAAACATCTTTCTCAAGACTATTTTAAACATTATTGTATTAGAAATAACATGTATTACTCACGTCATCAAGGTTAGTTGCTAATGTGATTGTAACTACTGCAGTAATTAGATTTGGTCTATAAGACTGAGCCAATGTTTCACTGCCAGGAAATAAAAGAGTTAAAGCAGTTTTCTAATGACTGTGTCGCCCCCAGGGGCCGAATGAAAGTGATGTTGTTCAGTGCAGGCGTGCATAATGGATTTCTTCTAACAAGCTTGGAATCCAGCACTATCATTTCCAGAATGCTGAGCTCAGAATGAGAGTTGTTTATGATGCCATAAAGCAATGTTCCACACATGTAAGGAGATCTTAGCTTGAACGTATGACATGAAAAAATAAGGCATATGTTTTCTGAAAAAAATCTCAAATCCCCAGGTCACTAGATGATGCCCTGGCACCCTTGTGCAAAGGAAGGCTCGAGGGCTTAAGATATCATTTGTTTATGCTGTGCTTTACTACAGTTTACATTGTTTTTAGCATTTTAGAGAAAATAAGAGGTTGGATTAGGCTGTCCTACATGGGAAATACAGATGTGTCCATGAATACTGTACTTATTGTGGTTAAATACTCCTATTTCTCCTGAAATAAATACAGCACAATAACAGCGTACTGTAACTAAATGCCAGAAAGGCTGGTGTTTTCCAAGATCCTACATACCAGTTTAAATGGTAAGAGGACAGGCAAACCACCAGCTTGATTACCCGCACCCCCTTCCTAGGAGCATGAGCCTATCACGTACCTTTCTGGAGACCAGGCCAATGTAGACACAGACAGCTGCCAGCAATACCTCCTGTGGCCTCTCCAGAGATTGAAGACTGGGGAAACTCAGCAGAGGGAAGGGCCTGAGTATCAAGTGTAAGGCTGATACAAAATCAGAAACACCAGGCAGGAGCTGAGGGAGATCTGGAAAATAATAGTTAATTAAAGCTGACTGTAACTGAGGGGAGCCAGCGGGGAGTAACAGGTAAAGTGCTACACCACGCACTGGTTTTAGCGTGGGGAGTCTGACGACAATCTGTTTTTTGCCAGAGCCTTCCATAAAGTGGGTCAGATTGCACTGCAGAAAAGTCAGGGTCGGACTACCGTCACCAGTGAGCCCAAATATGGGAAAGGTCCAGTCCGGGTCTTCTGGGAAGCTGATGAAGGGAAGCCAGAGCCAGGGAAAGCTGCAATCCATTGCAGAAGTTTAGTGCGGGGTCATAATCCAAGAGCCAGAGGGTCAGATCCGGAATGAGTCATAATCCAAAGCCAGAGGTCAGCAACAAAACTCAAACCAGAAAGTCACACAAAAACAGAGGCAAGTGGAGGCAAGAGGCTAGCGCTGCAGGCCCCCTTTTAAATGACCTTAGGTGCCCAGGAAACGCCTGCCGTGCACACTCGCAGGGACGATCGCACACCGACCGGTGCACGTTAGGTAGGACTAGGTCTCCTATCATGAAAGAGACTGGCATTCTTGCAAGGGTAACCCAGAAACGAGACACAGACCTATGGCAAAGGACAGGGGCAGACTGGATCTAGTACTATTTTGTGATGACGTGATGAAGAAGCATCCAGATGCCAGTGCAGCAATGGATTATCCTTGTGGATTATACCTGCTATCCTGAGCTGGCTAATGTTACCTTCTTGATAAGATCTGTGTTTCCCTGTGTCTACAGCTTCTGGCTTCTGATCGTTGTTATGGTAGCACTCTCTGCTTTGTTCATTGTTTCTGATTTTGGGCTGCCTGCCTATAGACCTTTGGCATATTAAACAGTTTGTGAGCCTTTGTTACCTGCATCCCAACCTTAAACTGTACTCATTTATAAACCTCACATATGCCCCTTGACCTTGGCTATACTTCCTGGACCCTCGTCCCTGTGATACCTTTAGCTAGGCGTGTACCTGCCATAGGCATTTGTGAAGAACTAAAAGTGAGTGGGGATGCCGCCAGCGGGGCTGGAAAGGTGAGTTTTCTGATGCTCTGTTTAACAGGAACAACACATGGCTTTGATTCACTAAGAGTTGAAAAAAATTCTCATGGTAGTAAAAAATTAAATTCAGTTCAGTTAATGAATCACCAGATAGGAAGACAGTGAAAGTCAATGGAACTTTTTTACTCCTGAAAAAAGTATTGAACTTTTTATCCCTTTTTACCTGTAGTAAAAAGTTCCATTGACTTTCATTGTCTTCCTATCTGGTGATTCACTAACAGTGAAATTCCTAGGCTTTTTTCTCATGAATTGAATTTTTTTCTACCATTCACTCTTTGTGAATCAAGGCCATGGTGTGGAGTAAAATTCATTGATCTTGTTCCTCTTAAGTCTGGATTGCTGTGTATGTCTGGACTCAGCTTCATCATCGAGTATTTCAGTTGCCATACTGTACATTCTCATTTCTCATGAAGATCCCTCTAGTAATGTTTTTGACTAGTAATGTGCTGCTTGCAACATGGTGTGTTTCCACACTGTAAATATATATATATATATATATATATTTTTTTTTTTCCAATTCATTCATTTAGTTCAATTAAACGAATGAGCAAATTATAATGGAGAGGAGAAATAGTTTTATACGATTGGAATGCAGTAAGGCAATTCTATAGCTCTCTGTGCTTTATTAAATAGTACTTGGCTTAATAATCTGTCATGTTAGTCACTTTTATATCAAGCTGCAGCAATTATACAAATTAGGCTCCAAGAACTCACATATAAATGTGACACAAAGCCAAGCGTTTTTCTTCATAAAAGATTTCACCATGTTGCTAAAAAAACAAACATCTAATTAGAAAGTAATGTTGTTGCTAGTTACCGTCTCTGAGCTTTGTGACACAGATTTTCCCATTTTCACACATATTTTTTCTTTGTTGGTTTGCCAAGTGTACCTGCGTTTTACATTAAACACTTAATGTAAATTATAGCCTTAAATAATCTCTGTATTATTAGCAATTATGGCAGAGTTTGAGTTTATACCATGTCGTTTTTTTAATCGCCACTAATTTGCTGAATTATTACTTACTTATGTTGTGTATTAACAAAATGAATCCGTAAGGAGATATTGGAGATATTTTCCAGATTAAGAAAAATAAGAGCAAAATTAAGCGGGAGGCAATAAACTTTTAGATTTCTGTATGACCGGTTGAAAAAGGTAACTAACCAGAGTTAATAAGATTTAGAACCCTTTCAGTGAACTAGGCCCTGGGAGAGACTTTAAAGGAAGACTTTCATGAAAAAAATGGCCCAATGATAAAAATCCATTAAAATATGCTGGTTGGAGGGAGGAGGGGTCACCCGACATCAAGAAATATCCAGCCAGCCTTGTTTCTTCTTTTAATGGAAGGAAAAGGTTCTGTCATCCCTGGATACACTCAAACTTGGCACTCCTGGATTTTATTGCTACCAGGACAAGAAAACCACAAGCTTATTCAGTTCAGGTGTAAGTAACTCCTCCTCTCATTATCCGTCTTGTTTATATGGATTTTTAATATTACACAATTTTGTGATACTTGGATGATGACCTGATAGTACGGTAGTTAGTGTCTTTAAATAGGAATTCCCGTGTGCTCTTATGGAGATTCAAGGGTAGTTGTTATAATGCAAGTAGATGGCAGTAGTAAAGTTGGCCTCGTAGAGAAACACAAGTCTCATAGAATATCAGGGACAAGTGTCAAAGAAAAGTCGGCTGGTTTTTAAAGGGAAAGGCATTCCAAACAGGAACCAAGTGGATACAAAAGAGTAACGCCATCTCACATGGAAAACATGCTATGACCCATGTGAGCCATGTGAGTAGGCATGATCTTGGGAGGCTCTGTTAGCACAAAGATACATCAAAGAGGAAATTGTTCTGCCATCAGTCTTGGTTCTAGAGATTTTTCCATCTGATATACATGTAATATTAGCTAAGGCAATGGGAAGAAGCAGCAGAGGTGAGAGTCCAGCTGATGCCAGCCAGAGCTCACGGGAGACAATAGGTCAATGGCAACTGAAAACCAGACAGGCTGATAAGACTTGTGCATCTCATGCATAAGAGTAAGTACAGACAGACTAGGATCTGAAGTGGAGCTAGAGTGCAAGTGTAATAAACATCTGATGTGTGATACGTGTTGTAAACAGACAGAGAGGCCTAAAATCTTGATAAAGATTATGTTTGATTGCTCTGGATAATTATACTAACATCACAACATCAGCTTAATTTGTTCAATACATTCAAAGTAGGGACTAAAGTTAAGCAAATCGAGAAATTTCCAGATATTTGAATTGGCATGAATTTAAAAAGTTTGGAACTAAATTGATGAAGAAATGGTGGTGGACAACAGGGCTTTAGGTAAATGCCAGGAGATGCCAGAAGAAGATGGCAGCAGACAAGCAGTTTTGGGGCGAGGGTTATAGTGTTCATTTTTACTTTTACTGCATGTGAAATGGCAAGAGGTGCCATATATTAGTTTAGAGGGCTAGGGGTCACAGACGACAAGCCCATCCTTACATTGACATGCACCCTCTCCTGGGCATTAACAGATTATCTGGCATTGAATTAATTTGGTCCCGAAATGCATCTTGTGACTGATTCAGCCGAAACAAAACATTTTCTCATCACTTAAGAACCTTGTGGTTTTGTTTCTGAAACACTTACCTATAACAACATAAGAACAGACATGTCTTTAGGTGTTTAGCTCAACCAAAGCGAAAAGTTTGTACCTGTGATCATATTTTAAACCTACACAACTCAGATCAGGGATGCTAAAGAGGCTCCCGTTTTTACCTGCCAGTGCTTAAGCTGTTTTGATTGTGCTCCCAGATCTCTGGTCTAAAACTTCATACTGTACATCTTGACCCACCTGATAAATGAACAAGTACTTGGGTTATTTATGGGTATTTTAAGGTTCCTGAAACAATAAAAAAATTGTACATTAAGTATACAACAGGTTATCATAGTTTTGTCGACCTATTGACCACATAGTTACATAGTTAATACGGTTAAAAAAAAACATATGTCCATCAAGTTCAACCAAGGGTGTTGGGTAGGGGAAGTGATTTTTATTTTATTTTTTGTTTTTTTACTGATAACAACTAATAGTAACAGTTATTTTCTTCTAAATAAGCATCTAATACTTTTTTTAAAGTTGTCATCCGTTGATGCTGTAACAAGCTTCTGTGGGAGGCTATTCCATAGATTTATCATTCTTATGGTAAAAAAAATGATTCTTGCCTCTGGAGTGCCCCCTTGTCTTTAGAGAGGATTTTACCTGAAATAGTGTTTCCCCATATTTTTTTGATTGCCCATTTATATATTTATACAAGTTAATCATGTCCCCTTCATCTCCTCTCAGCACTAAACAGATTTAATTCTCGTAATCTTTCCTCATAACTAAGATCCTTCATTCCTCTTATCAGTTTGGTGGCTCTCCTTTGCACCCTTTCTATAGTCAGAGCGTCCTTTGAACTGATGCCTAGAACTGGATAGCATTTTCCAGGTGAGGGCACACCAGTGCCTTGTAAAGAGGCAATATTACTCACCTATAGTGATTCCATGCCTCTTTTAATGCATGATAGTATCTTGGTGGCCTTGGAAGCAGCTGCTTGGCATTGCATGCTGTTATTTAGCCTGCCAGGACCCCCAGATCTTTCTCAACAAATATATATATATATATATATATATATATATATATATATATATCATATATCCCCAAGGATATATGTGGTCTTCAGGTTATTAGACCCCAAGTGCAGTGCACCACAACATATATTTTCTTTCTGCATCAATAACAATTCAAAATCACCCTCCTAAACTAACAGACTACTTTTAGTCCACCTCATTGACTACCCTCACCCCCAGCCACCCCCAAAGGCCCCCTCTGCTCTGGCACCTTGGTTGATGCAGATGGGTTGGCAGTGGCCCCTTTTCCAAATAATAGCTTTTCCACCGCCGAAGCCACGCACTGTAGCACTTTTAAGATCACCGATTGGCTGATCTCAAAGGTGCCACCATGACAAGGCGTAGCCAGATGGTCGCATCCCCAGCACGCTGTTCAGACGTGTGCACGCTCCCACGCCCAGCCATTCAGAAGTGTGGGGCAGAGATGCGAAACAGCTGATCGCTGCATTGCGGGAGTCAGCCGGAGTTTAACGGTGACCCTGGGGTTTTCATACAGCAGGGCATCCTGCTATAGGATGCCACAGGGGGAGGCTAGTGCCCAGCCCAGGAATCTTTTAGATTCCAGGACATGGCCGCGAGGGTTCAAATCCACTTTAAAGGGACTGTCCATGCAATGGCAATAAAAAGCCAACTAGCAGGTAATTGGATACCTGTCTCATGTGCCTCTCCTCTATATCCTGTAGTGCTGGGTAGAAGGGGAAGCAGGGCTCAAAAGCTTTCCTTCCTTTCAAATCGATTCCTCCACGACCATGCAATACAGTGGTCTAGCCGCCACTCTTTCCCTTGAAACTCTGCATGCAAAGGACCCGGTGGTCCTGCAGCAGTCTCAGATCACAGCAGAGCATGCTCAAGACTCATAAAGCTGCTCCATGACATGCCCCTCCCAGCCAAGCCATGACCAGGAATGAAAATGAAGCCA
This sequence comes from Gastrophryne carolinensis, assembly GCA_027917425.1. NCBI lineage: Eukaryota > Metazoa > Chordata > Amphibia > Anura > Microhylidae > Gastrophryne > Gastrophryne carolinensis. The sequence continues at coordinate 88,860,292 of CM051243.1, forward strand.
GTGGCTTAGCATAGAATACAAGTTATAATCAGATGGTTTGATGTCTTGTTTTACACACTGATTGTGGATAAGGAGGGCAGAATTCATGTACTTGGGCAGGGACTTTAAATAGGCATTAAAAAGGAGATTTACCTTTATGGGTTCATGCATCACCTTTGGCACTCCCTACTGTAGGGCATTAGTAAAAGGGAATTTTATTTCTAATGCGCATACTACAGACTGTGGTCAACTATCCAGGGAAGGGCATTCATCCATTTTGACATTCATCACGGTACCTTTCCATGACAGTCTAAAGCAACTGCTGCCATGGCAGCTAAGCCTTCATTTCTCCCTTGTAGAAATATTTTTTGTCGCAACTGTGGATGATTATAGTAACATAGTAACATAGTATCATAGTATGTAAGGCTGAATAAAGACTTTAGTCCATCCAGTTCTGCCTGTTTAACTCCTTCCAGTGGTCTAGTAGCCATAGCTGGAAATGTTATTACATGCCAGGAAGGCATCAAGGCCTTTACTGTATCCATCATTACTACCTTCTCTGGCAGCAAGTTCCATAGTCTCACTGCTCTTACAAAGAAGAATCCCCTCCTATGTCAGTGGAGAAAGCACCTTTCCTCTAACTTTAGTGGATGCCCTCGGGTTATGGTTACACTCCGGGGTATAAATAAATTGTGGGACAGATCTTTGTATTGACCCAGAATATATTTATACATAGTTATTAGATCACCCCTCAATCGTCTTTTTTCTAGAATAAATAAACCTAACTTGGACAATCTTTAAGGGTACTCTAGCCCCCGCACTCCTTTTATTAACTTTGTTGCCCTTCTTTGAACCCGCTCCAGTTCTCCTTCTTAAGCACAGGTGCCCAGAACTGTACACAGTATTCCATATGGGGTCTGACCAGTGACTTGTACAGGGGTAAAATGATGCTCTGGTCATGAGCACCTATGCCCCTCCTGATGCACCCCATGATCCGATTTGCTTTGGCAGCAGCTGCCTGGCATTGATTACTACAGTTGAGCTTATTGTCAACTAAAACCCCTAGGTCCTTTTCCATTGTTGTTTACCAAGTGTTTCTTTATTTAGTGTGTAATCATGACACAGATTTCTCCTTCCCATGTGCATAACCTTACATTTATCTGTGTTAAACTTCATTTGCCATTTAACTGCCCATGCTTCCAATTTATCTAAATCTGTTTGTAGCTGCCTGCTGTCCTCTTGTGTTTTAATTACTTTACTCAGCTTAGTATCATCTGCAAAGATTGAGACTTTGCTGTTTAATCCATACCCAATGTCATTTATATATATATTGAAGAGAATTGGTCCCAGAACCGACCCTTGTGGTACTCCACTAGTAACAGTGACCCAATCTGAGTGTGTACTATTGATAACCACCCTCTGCTTCCGGTCATTAAGCCAATTTCCCACCCATCTGCACACGTTTTCCCCCAGTCCAAGCATTCTCACCTTTTGTACCAGCATTTTATGTGGCACAGTATCAAATGCTTTAGAAAAGTCAAGATATATGATATCCAATGACTCCCCCTGATCCAATCTTGAACTTACCTCCTCATAAAAGCTGATTATGTTTGTCTGGCAGGAGCAATTCCTCATAAATCCATGCTGATATGGAGTAATAAGGTCATTTTCCCCAAGGTGCTCCAGGATAGTATCCCTTAAGAAACCTTCAAACAGCTTGCCCACCACAGATGTTAAGCTTACCGGTCTGTAGTTCCCCGGTTCCCCCCTAGATCCCTTTTTGAATATTGGCACCACATTTGCCAAGCGCCAATCCCTCGGAACAGACCCTGTAGTTATGGAATCCACAAATATTAGAAATAACGGCTTGTCTATTACTGTACATAACTCCCTTAAAACACGAGGATGTATGTCATCTGGTCCCGGTGATTTATCGATTTTTATCTGCTTGAGACGGTGCTGGACTTCTTCCTTGGCTAGACCAGTGACATTTAATGGAGGGATTCGGTTATTCCCCTGCATTTCACTCGGCATGTCAAATTCTTTTGTGAATATAGAAGCAAAGAAGTTGTTAAGCAAATTTGCTTTCTCCTCATTTCCCTCTGTAGGGGTCCCCTCCTTGCTTTTCAGGGGGCCCATACCCTCAGGTTTGTACTTTTTATGTAGCTAAAGAATAATTTGGGGTTAGTTTTACTCTCTTTCGCGACCAGTCTTTCTGTCTCCAGCTTAGCTGCCCTTATCTGTTGTTTACATTGTTTAGTTTCTTCTTTGTAGTTTTTTAACGCTTCCGCTGTCCCTTCCTGCTTTAAACGTTTAAATGCCTTTTTTTTACACGTGTGTCTAATAGTTTTATTCCTGTAAGGTATATATCTGTCACAATGAAAATTAAGTATTCCTTTGAAAGTATCCCATTTAGCGTCCATGCTTTTGTTTTTATGGACATTTTCCCAGTCAATGCAGTGTAGGGCATCTCTAAGTTGGTCAAACTTTGCCTTTTTGAAGTCCCGCGTTTTTGTGGCTCCTTGATAACTGTCAGGAACCGCTTACCTTATCCCCGTTCCAGCGACGTCTCCAGGCGGCCAGCTGCAGCTGTCACTGTGCGGCGGCCGCGCCGAGCGGCGTCGGCTCGAGCAGCGTCGGCTCGAGCGGCGCCCAGCTCAGCCACGCCCCCCGCTTCCTTCTCCAGGAGACGTGCTCGCGCGCGGCCGCGAGCACGTGTCTGTTATGCCCTCCGGCGGCGCTGTGCGGCGCGCACCCGCCGGAGGATCAATTAAAGGGTTAATGAATCCTAGGGGATTGAGGGCTTCGCCCTCTTCTGCTCTGCAGCCAATTACCCTTGGAATCCTATGTGCTCCAATCAGTACACTGCTTCCCTCAGACCTGTTCCTATAAAGGCAATTCCCTCTCAGTTGTGAATTGCCTGTGATAGCGCTCAGAACCCTGTGTTACCTACTCCTGTGAAGTCTAGCCTGTTGCCGATTTGATTGTACGACCATTCTCGATCCTGAATCCTTGTTGCCGACCTTTGCCTGAACTGACGCTTCTAGATCCTGATCCCCAGTTGCTGACCTCTGCCTGAACCCCGACTACGTCTTGCCTGACCCCTGGTGCCGCTACGATCTCTGCCTTCCCGTTATCGACCTATTGCCTGTCTCTGGACTTCCGTCACTCACGCTCTTGCTATTGGTTCTCCAGTCCTCCCACATATAAGCTTACATCCTTTGAGCCATTAAGTCCTGGGGGCAACCGATCCCGGGTAGGCGTATCTTGCGTCCCGGCAAGCGGGGGCTCCTACAGGTGAAGCTGGCTGTGGAGATTGGGGGTTGTGAGCTTATTAAGAGGGCTGGAGTTACCCCGAGCGTGACAATAACGCACTCTAGTGACTGCAAATTGGAAATGAATGATATTATGATCACTGCTTCCAAGGTGTCCCCCAACCTGTACCTTTATTACTTTGTCTGGTACATTGGTTAGTATTAGGTCCATTATGGCTTTCCTCCTCCTTGGAGCTTGTACTTGTTGGGGAAGGTAGCCATCTTTTGTTTTAGATAAAAAACGATTACTTTTATGTGAAACACATGTTTCAGCATCCCAGTCTATATCTGGGTAGTTAAAGTCCCCCATAATCACTACCTCATACTAGTATACTAGTGGCTTCTGCCGCTTCTAGGATAATGGTACTACTTTTTCACATTTTAGACCTTTTCACACATTTATTCACCTGGCCACCCTATACCATAGACCTATCTGTGCCCTTCGGTGCTTTATACCCTCCTACCATCTTGTGTTCATGCCAAAGTAAGCAAAAGTGAATACATTATTTCTCTTTCTTGCTACTATTTCCAGAGTAACATGTACCAAGGGGCTATTAGGCATACATTCCCAGGACCTCCTGGGCTCCCTATACTACGGGAAGAACATTGAAGGATAAGTGGTTAAGTGTGGGGCTGGCACTAAAAGACAAACAGCTGTTACGGATGCCAGAAAGAGACAAGTAATTTATTAAACATAATGCACATGGCCACTAGCTCAACAATAGAAAATACACACCCAATACAAGGAATGTTAAAACACAACGTTGTGTGTGCTAAAAATAACGGGGGTCCACCATGCACCCATGCACTCACATACACACTGGTACTGGCCTTCCAAAGTCTCTAAAGTAATAGGTCCTCGTTGAGGAAACCAAGTATGAACAAGACCTGCCTTACACTGGTTCCAGGCTCCTAAAGGTGTCAGTGATATAAACAAGGGCAGAATCACCTCTGGGCTTCCCGTGTGAACCATATATATAACATGAGGCATCACAACGTGGTGGGAGCTAGGACCTCCGGGCTGAGCTGGTAGAAGCCTGGGTCCGGAGGCCGTCCTAATGTCACAGCTCCACTGCCTCTAAATATCTCAGTCAACGCCACAACCGGAAGGGCGATCTGATTACTGACAGGCTCCACGCCTTTTGGGCATCTTCCATTGATCTCTGCACGCAGCCGCAGAAGTGCTTTGGGTGTTTTGTTCTAGACCTGGCTATTCATCCATTGCACTGCTCAACAGCTCCACCTGGTGTTCGGCTCACTGCAACTGCACAAAGACTAGAGCGTAAGCTCTTGGGCTTGTATTTTACTTCTTGGTTTCCTGGTTCTGAATGGACAGGAAGTGATCTCACTCAGACTCTGACAAATCCCTCCGCTCTAATTGACAGCCCTATTTAAATGGACACCTGGCCTGTATTCATTGCTGTGTTATCGTCTCAGTTCCTGGAAGCTGTGAGTCTGTTACCTGCAATTCCTGTTACCTGCAACTCCTGACTGTTATACTGGATTGACCTGGGCTGCTTCCCGATCAGCTATTGGATTAACCCTTGCACGGATCATCTGGTTTGAGTTTCGGATTGTTTAATGGACTTTGCTTATTTTCTGCCTGCCCATGATCTTGGACTGTTTATTGGACTTTGTCTGTGTGTCTGTGAGCCAGCCATGTAATCTGTATTAGGTTTGTCACCAGCCTCAAAACACAGACTGCTTAATGGACTTTGTCTGTTAGTTGCCAGCCCAGGAATCTGTATTTCATTTGTCATCAGCCTCAAAACACAGATTAATGGACTTTGTCTGTCTGTCGCCAGCCCTCGAATTTTGTTTTTAGTTAATTGCCAGCCTCTGAATACAGATTGTTTATAGACTTGCCTGTCTGCCACCAACTCAGGCATTAAATATGTTTCTGGTCTTAATTAAACCTCTGAACTCTGTTCTGTCTCATTTGACCTTCATTTCCATGCCTCACCCACATCTGGCCAGCCATCACTTTTTGCCAGAAGTCTGCCTTTTCCTTGGTTGTAGCCGGGAAGCCTGACAACTACGCCCCCCTCATCATACATGCTGGTGTCTGTGGTTTTGATCTTCCTGGACTTCGGACTCCCGGAGCACTATCGGCTGCATTATCACGAACCCGTGGCATGGACTGAGGAATTTGGAGCTGTGGCATCAGGAAGGCCGCCGGACCTGGGCTTCTATGTTTAATAATCCTTCATCCATAACAGCTGTTTGTCTTTTAGTGGCAGCCCCACATTTAAAGTGTCAAAAATAGCTTAAATCAGACCAACACAATAAACAGTGCTCACATGCATCCCTCCCCAGGACAATTAAGATTGCAGAACATAAAAATATATTTACTCCAGCTGGGGTCAATTTTAAAAACAAGATGGTGGTTCACCTGCAAACTGGAATTGCTGCTGGGTTTCCTGTTACTGTGCTTTGTCAGTTATGTCAATTGGGAGTTGAAGCTCCAAAATGGACCTTTATTTTCCAGCTGTACCAGGCCGTTGGTCTGGTTTAACCACTTGTCCCTCAGTGCACAAGACTCATTTTGTTTTGTGGGATCTTCCAGTCTTTTATTTATTATTCACAGCTCCATGTACTACATCTGCGTCATTTGGTGCTTATATTTTGTCAAAAGTCCTATGAGCTTGTGTTCAGGGCACTCAAAGATGCCACCCTGAGGGATTACCAGTATCCCTTTTTTAAGCTTACCACTCAATACTGTCCAAGAACCCTCTTAGTAGAAGATGACATTTAGGTAACTAGTCTGCCATTTAGGCCCTATTCCCAGGTGGGCCCCCACTGATGTCATGCCTGATGAAAGTCCAATATATATATATATATATATATATATATATATATATATATATATATATATATATTATGTGAGAATATTTATTACTGCTATAAATATCACTTAAGTAGACCCACAGATGAGTGACATGGCAATCAATCACAATGCTTTCAAGACGATCATGAAACAATAACACAATTCATTCTTCTCTAATTAAAACACGGTTATTTCCTCTTAGAGTAATCACATCAAACATGAAGGAAATGATACCTGCCAAGGTAGCGTGTTCCCTATTATTTATTCCTAATCATCTTCTTGTGAATGGTGATGTCAGTAGGTAGATTTAAAATAGAATGTTATTGGAATCCTTTGCAGTTATATAGATTTTTCATTATAGAAATAAATGCAATGGCTGAATAGATCCATTACATAGCTTTCAATGGCGCATCTATTGCTTAGAAACCCTTAAAGAGACCGGCTACAGAGGGATTTTAATGGCTTTCTATGCTCGTAAGTTCAACACAGGCCATTTGCATCCAATTATTTAACTGCATGATGTGCTGAAGTGCTAAAAGCAACGATTGTGTCTGTACAGCTTCCTTTATTACGACCCTGAAAACAGTGTTCTAATATGCCAATCCAATATACAAGCAAAATAATATTCATGTCAGCAAGGCAGAAGAAAATAATGAGACTAGACATTCAGGCCAACAAAAACAAGGACAGCTTTATATATAAATGGGCCCCGGGTAAAATTAAAAGTGGGGTCCCAAGTTCTGAAATATATTACCAACAACAGCTAGCTTTTAATAAGGTACTGTGAGTGGAAAGGTGATGGAGATGCGACAGGTTGTGGCGACGGTGCTAAGCTAGTGCAATTGCTAGAGGAGACATGTTTTGTACAGACATTAGTGAGCTTTACACTGCATCCAATACCCTGGGCATCGGCAAACTTACAGTGCGATCAATGAGGTGATTGAGGTAAGGATTGCCAGGATTGTGGGGAGGGTCAAACAATCTGGATCCACCCCTGATGCGGCCCCATACCCATTATGTAAAAAATGGGTGTGGGACCACTTTAAGTGATTCTGGCGCTGGGCAGTTTCCCAGTTTGTCACCCCCCAGTTTGTCACCCCATGATGCCAGCCCTGAACCCAGATTACTTTAGTTAATAAATTAAATTGTTCAGAACCACTCGCGTTCACCATGAACCTCAGTTGATCCAGAACAGCGGTCTCAGGCAAATTAAGAGGTCCCTGTTTCATCTGTGGTGACTGTGCTCCTCAACACCAATGTGTCTAATTTGAAATGAGGACTTTGGTGCCACATTATACAGGGCCTTTTTGACCTGAACCTGGAAACTGAAAGGCCAGCAGATTCCTTAACTCCAGTGATCTATAGCATCGTTTACCTCTAAAGCAGAACAAAACCTAGAAATTTGACTTGTTCCAGGCCCCAGAGCATCCCGAAAAAGGATGCCCCGCTGTGTTCACCTATTGAAACCCATTTTCTCGATCCAATGGCCCATTTGCGGGCTCTCATCCAATCAGAGCTCTTTGCATTGACTAAGTCATTCGGCAAAGGGCTCTGATTGTTGCTACACCCCCCATATCCCTGGGGGCACTCGCAATCCCACCTCGGCCTATCTGAATGGCTGAGATGGGAACACACACACGTTGCCGGAGATGCAGGTGTGTGACAATACGTTCTCCCCATTGTAAACTATCAGAGGTGTTAGCCGAGAGCCCATGCATTCACCATTGGAGCGCGGAAGGGTGAGTTTTTTGGGTGTCCTGGGGGGTTTTTGCCGAGCCCGGTATCCCGATTCGAAATACCCTGTTGAATAGACAGCCACTACTGATGAGTTTTGTTCTGCATTAACGTGCATCACTGTGATGCCAGGAGTATTTTGCCAACACCCATGGATGCCCATGAAGTGCTGAATGAGAAGTACATTCAGACCAGTGCCCTGCAAGCCATTCTCCAGATAAAATATTGTTGGTGATGACGACTATGGTTAATTTAATTTTTATTAAAGTATATTTGACTGTAACATGGGAATTATGTTTTTATTTCACACTACTTATATACTGTTTGTGACTCCAATATGAGTCCCAAAGCCTGATATACTGGGGTAGGGCCAGCAAGCCACCTGGCTGTCATGCGATGGTGGCTTGCTGACCCCCTGATACCCTCACCTGAATTCCTCCTAGACATCTGGGGAGCGGAAGAGTCTGGTGCCCATTGGCACACACCTAGAAGAAAGCCATAGAGGCTAGTATGCTGCCATGTCAAAAGGCTAGCTGTTGGGCCCCTGGGTATACCGGCCCCTATGCCTGGAGCACTAGGCTGGTAACCTGAGGGGAAGGCGTGCCCCTTTTTTTAAAGTAAAAAAATAAATATTTTATAAATAGGCCAATAGTTTAATCTGGGAGGCTGATTCATTACTAGCGGCAGGTAGCGACAGATGAGCGTTTTGAGAGCGGCGCTCTGAGCGTCTGCTAGTGTCCGCCACGATCGGCTGTCAGGTGCTATTGCAGGGCACCTCAGTCGCTATCTGCCGTTATTGGGAATCACGCTGACAATGGTGAATGTGATGTTTCAGATGTGCTTTAGAGGCGCTGTTGATTTTATACACCGTGTTCATTACTGCGCCTGAGCGTTTTTGGCCTGTTGGATCGAAATCAATCTGTTAGAACATTCTGTATAAAACACATAGACCCATGTTTGTTTTCTTTAATGTTATTTATTGAATTTTTTTCTTATGTTTATTTCTAGAAGTCCGAAACTTTTTTTTCAATCTTCATGGTGCCTAAAATAGAAACAAACGTGTAGTTAGTTAATGTAGTTGGCTCCAAATATATGTTTTAATTTTTTTTTTTGTTTGTTGAATTTAATTACATACCAAACCCCCTATTTACTTTAGAGACACCCTTTTTTTGTTGGTTGTTTTTTGTTCTAAAATTTCCCCCCACATATATTTTTGCTAAATGTTTTGAAGCTACACATTTTTGGTTCTTTCAATTTTAAACCAACCACATATTTTTAAATTAATTTTTGGACGGCCCTGTAGTACAGTAGTTGTAGTATAGTTAAGGTGATCTAGCTTACCAAAAAAAAAGAGGTAATCATGCTTTCCCGTCGTACAAACCCAGTCTGGATGTCCTCCGTACTGTCTGCGGCCATGTTGGGGACTTCTGGCACCAGTGCTGTTTCTTCGGGGGGTTCGATTCGGTGACATATGCAAATATTGTGTAGGACACAGCATGCAAGGATGATTTTGGAGACCTTTTGTGGACTGTACAACATCTCTCCTCCTGGGCGTGCCAAACAGAGAAAGCGTGCTTTCAACAGGCCGATGGTTCTTTCCACAATGCATCTGGTTTTGCGATGTGCTGCATTGTAGCGTACTTGGGCAGAGGTCTGAGAGTTTCTGACCGGAGTCATTAGCCACGTTTTCTGCCCATATCCCTTGTCCGATGTTGAATAAACAGATTGAGAGAGCGAGCAATTAGTAAAGTTCAATCAACATAACGTAAACATTATAGGTCCCGTTATATATTTGGTTCAGTTACTAGTCCACATATTAAACTTGTAAATAGATGTCATGGATTATTAATTACCCAGTAGCCAGCCAGGTGGCATTTCATTGTTCTCAAACTTCCGGCACAGGACTGATTGCTGGAGCACGTAAGAATCATGGCATGAGCCGGGGAAGCCAGATCTCACGGCCCGCAGCTTTATGTCATGGTCACATACTACCATGGCATTCATGGAATGGAACTGTAATGGAGCTCCTGTGCACAGGGAGGGCGGAAAGGGATATGTGTACCATCCACGCACCCTAGCACATTAGGGATCCCTCCCATGCGGTAGAACGCACGTTTAATTTTGGAAACCTCCTCCTCATCCTCAGGAAATGTAATATAAACAGGGAAAAGGTCACAAATAGCCAGGACTACCTTGTTAAATATGTGGCTCATTGTAGCCTGGCTGATCCCACTGAGGAGGGCAGTGGTTGCCTGGAAATTCCCCCGTGCCACAATATTAAGCATGGCACATAGGTGAACTATGCCAGGGATGGATTGGGTGTGTCTAGTGGATGGATCGATTTTGGTCTTAATCTGATCATATAGGGACTGTAGTGCTGCACGCATCAGACGAAATCTGCTTCTGATCTGCTCATCACTTAAATCCCATACAGAGAGGCGGATGGCAAAGAATCGGGGTACCCTAAGCCTCACAGTACCCTCCTCCCTTGCCTCCTGACCTTCCTGTATGCTGCCACAACAATACATCCATAACCCAAACATCACCCTCTCATCCATCTCACAATCACTGGCTAGAGCTCAGGCACTGCACAAAAAAACAAAAACAATATCAACACACAGACAAACCACTCCACATACACAATCACAATCCTCACAGAATCACACAAATGCAGCTCACCACAAAACCAGATGCATAATGGTTAGAACCACCAGCCTGCTGCAAGTATGCTTTCAAAGTTTGGCACAACCAAGAGGGGAGTTGCTGCTCAACCCACAAAAGGTCCCCAAAACAATCCGATTAAACGACAGGAGTGCCAGCTCAATGACAGGAAATGCAGCCCCCCACTCAGGCAAAAGCTGGAGCGCTCACCTCAAAACTTGGTAGTATCCAAGAGCCATGGAAAAGCCAGCCACATAGTAGTAGAGCAAATTTAAAAGTCCATTTATTTCAAACTGGTTAAAATTCCGTCACAGCGGTATAGATAAGAGCAGCATAAACAAGGTGTCCTCACACGTCTACGCTTTTCGGGTTCTCACCCTTAATCATGACAAGGAACAGGTTGCAGGGCATACATTTAAATACAATATTGGATAATAATATAATCTAATGCATCTGTGAATGGGAGGAACATAATTACTAACCTTTAAAACGCCTCCTTCAACTTCATTGTGTAGGCGGCAGGCGCACGCCGAGAAATTGAATCACGGCATGCACCTGATACATGATATTGCAACCGCCAATGGAGAGGAAGGGAACTGACGTAGGCGATACTGGTAGGACGAGAGTACGCAACGTCATACTACTGGCAACACTTATCCCCATGTTAAGAGCCATTACTGGCAAATTGTAGCACTTATATGTAACGGCTGTGTATTCAACAGGCCAATACATTGTACCACAAAGGTAAATGGTAGAGACAGTGCCGGTAACATTGAAAATGACACTATCGCCGAACGTCAGAATATTAGAAAAGGAAAAATCTATATATTACATAATTGTCTATAGACATATTAGGAATTAAGAGGCCAATTATTTGTATTTATACAAGCGATCTCATAACATATAAGAAACAAATACTATCGCCTAACGTCAGAATATTACAAAAGAAAACACTATATATTACATCATTATCTATGGACATATTAAGAATTAAAAGGCCAATTATTTATATTTGAACAAGCGATCTCATAACATATAATAGACAAATACGCAAAACAATCCTCACTTGCTGTATTCCACACAATATTTGCATATGCCACCCAAAAATCTCCCAAAGAAACAGCACTGATGCCAGAAAACCTCAACAAAGCCACAGACAGTAAGCAACAAACACAGCCAGACACTTAGTGCAAGCTATGGCTAAGTAAACCAAAACACCACAGCCTTTGCCACAGTGTATCAAGAAAAGAATGCTTAAAAAAATAGGTATTTACACTTAATTTATCCAAAGGACTGGTCCGCTTAGCCGCCTCTTGCGTTTGTTAGCTGTTTCCGGTCTGTAATTAGCTTACCACAGGTGTGTTGGAAACGGCTAGCACAAGCATAATAGCGTACTTTTGCGGATCTGGTTGCTCAGACATCTTTTGGCCAATGAAAGTTATGGTGCTCCAAATTCAAATAGCTGTTTTTGGCACCACATTTCCAATGTTGCTAAGAGACATGGTTCACATTTCTTCATAATGTCTGTCTGCCTTGTTAAGTAGATAATTAATTAGTTAATTGCCTGACAAACATGTTTGCCAGAACCATCAGTCATGGGAGTCAAGATGTAGCTACAAATACCTGGCCAGGATGTGTGAAGCAATTAACTGGACCTGTTTGTGATTGGCTACTAGAGCACATAAATTCTGCCACACACAGACAGCAGTTGTTGTAGTCTGCATGCGTGCGTGTGTGTGTTGGTTTGTGGTGTGTGCAGCTACAGGATTGAGCCAAATTCTGGACATCTGCCGGCCACTGCTGGGTCTCCTGCTGGGCCCAGTACCAGTGGTGTGCGTCGTGGCAGCAGACCTTCCTTAAGGAAAAGGGCACAGCCTGAAGGTGAAGCACCACCCAAGGCCAAGCGTGCCTATGCCAAGAGGGAGCCATAATTTAATTTGAAGGATAATAATACTCTTGTGCATCTGACACTGGCTAAATGGAAGTTATGACTTGGCTCCCAAAGTCAGTGTTTAGGCAAACAAGAAAGGAGCAAATTGTGGGATGCCATTGGTGAGCAGCTTACTAGCACTGCTCAATACCCACATAGTGGCACAGCCTGCAAGAAACACTTCTACACTTTGCAAAGGGCCCTTATGCAAAAGATGAAGAATGATCTACTTGTAGACAGTGGGACGAAGCAGGGTCCAAAGAGTAAATACAGGCCATATTAGGAGATGTTGAAGTACAAGGTTCCACTCTGTCGGCTGCAGGGTGAGGATGCTGGGGATGACACCACAGGTTGGGGTGAAAGTACATTTTTTTACACCTGGAAAATGATTGTTGTTAATAATGTGGTTCCATTTATTGCAACAAACTCTTTCTCATACTAACAGTAGGTCACGGTAAGTAGCAGATTATAGCTATGTCATGTTTTAATTGCCTTTCTCTTGCTTTATGCATAGTGGCACGAGGACTCGCAGGAGTCGGCTGATGATGCGACCCAGAATCCTGCCCTTACCCCAGCCTCAACCTTAACCCAGTCTGATACTGAAGGTAATGTTTTTTTATTTATTTGTTTTTAGTTTTGTTGTTTGCAACACATTACCAATGCATAATTTTGTTCTTTGTTTTCTCATAGCTGCCCTCAGAATTGCACCAGCATCTCCTCCTGAGGCTACCTACTCTTTGGATGCCAGTAAGTGCCTGTGCCAACCTGCCTTTGTAAATGGATTCTAAATGTGTGAATGTATCACAATCATGGTATTTCATTGTAGGCCAAGTCCCTGCTTCATCTTTGGACCCCACTTCCTGTGTTGCAGGCCTACAGGACCCTGTTGGTGTGTATTGCTAAGCACACTGTATCCTTTGTGTATTTTTCTTTTGAATGTGTATATTTTCCAATGTAATTTGTCACAATCATGATACTTCACCTTCCAAACGGCATAGTTATTTAGGTTTTGCCATCAACCGGATCATATTTTTTAAAGTTCCAATTATGTCAATGCAATATACATGTTTTTCCATTAGGCTGCTAATTTAAACCATTTAAATTATCACTATTATTGTAGGTAATATTGATCTCCTTTTTGTTGCCTTTTGAAGGCCTGAATACAGGAAGTGCTGGTCCTGAAAGGGCCCTTCACCGCACAGCTGCTATGGATGAGGGTAAGAATGTTTTTGGTTTGTTTCTAGTAAGGATCTGGTTTGCCCAGAAATGTTGTTTGTCTTTTGACATTTGATTTTAAACTTTTGATTTTAGGGCAAAGCTCTAGTGAGGGCCTAAGTCTGGACATCTCTCATGTGGCAGGTATGTGCAATTTTTGCTATGTGTGTATGTTATTGTTTGGCACAAGGATTGCATCCTCTTGGTCGTCCATACATCTTCATAATATGTTAGAAAATAAAAGGTTGTGTGTCTTGGCCAATCAGTTACTTTGGAGAGGTATGGCCTGGATAATGTTTAAAACAAATAATCACACAGTATCAACTGACCCAATAACACGACTTTCCTGTTTAGCATATGCAATGTTGCCACATCTCTCAAATGAGGATTTGCCCCTTTCTGACAGCCAGACACCAGAACTCTTTGTGGAGGAGCACACTCAGGTACCATGGCTGAATTGGTTTGAGATTAATGACGTTTACGTGTTTTGGGGTCAATCATGTTCCACCATGTAACATACAACATACTTTGTTCTTAGCATGAATCCTTCCTTGAAATTCAGGATGTGCCCTCCGCCCAAGTGCCATGTGCCCAGGCTACAGAGGCTGAACCAACTGTACATGATATTGGGACCATCAATGTATTTTTTGGTGCTTACCTTCAGAATTCAAGCTTGACTACATTATTGTGCTTTCTGTTTTAGGCTGCTCAACAACCAACTGGCCGACCGGCACCCACAAGTGCAGACCTTTATGAGCTAGGGGGCCGGATGCTGGAGGCCTACAGCCGCCAACAGCCGCGTGATGGAGCTCTGGAGCGCATTGCGGCGTTGGCAAACCAATCGGTTTTGGACCAACAACAAATTTGTGACCTGAAGCAAGAACTTCATGAAGTGCGGAATCAATAACAGTCTGAACTCATGCATGCCATGCAAGAAATGATGCGTGGCATACAACAATCTATACAGATTGTTGGTACATCAGCTAATACAGCAGCAGTCTATTTTTTTACTGCACTGTTGTCCCCCAACACCGCCCCTAGCAATGAGTCAGAAACTCCCAGGCCACCCAGGGATTAATTGGTCCAGTTGGTTGACATTTCAAATGCTGGAATTTGTAATGACTTTATTTTCTTTAATAAATGTATTGCAAAATGAACTAAATTGTGTGGGTTAACTAAATACATACCTACAAACCCAGTCAGTGATACCTCTCTATATCTAGATATGTTAATGTTTACACAAACTTACTACAGACATTGTTTGGCATACATTACTATGCTTACAGAATGTAAGGCCTAACAATGTGTTAAATAATGAAAGAACTAATGGGTTGTTATACACTTTAACTATGGTTTAAAAGTCATAACACACTGAAAGTATAAACATAAACAATTTTGAATTGTTTAAAAAGGGGCCAACATGGCCAAAATAGGACTCCACACAGCGGAAAAACCCATACCCCCCACCCTACGGCTGTTTCGCATAAATCGCGTCCGCCGGACGTGCTGCCACAGTCTGCGATGCTCATTAACGCAAGCTGTAGGGAGAAACAAACTTCATTATTGTATTGAAATGGATACAAACGTCAACAGATTATTTACTCTTAAATAGTTGGTATTCATTATGTGACCACATGATTAACATTTGTGCTAACTGGGCCCTTATGTTGTTCCATTATATGAGTAATTGTGGCTTACATGGGCAGTTATCAGCAATACCCTACATATTTAATTAACCGTTTGTAGTTAATGAAGGCCTAAGTAACATTGTGGACATTGTTGGCGTTGTTTGGCTACAAACATCATGCCCAAAGTAGTAAACACTAAAAACCTTATGCTATTCCTATTCTAGTTTACAACATTCTTGGCAAATTAGTTTATTTTCGGCCAAAAAAAAAAACACAGGCCAAATGTATTATGAAGGAACAAAAGAGGGGTGGCAGCTGCTCAGACCATTTTATAACTAACCTGGGAGGCGCAAGTCTTTGGTAACCTAATTGCCCTGCTGACTTGCACCTCCCAGGTTAGTTATAAAATGGTCTGAGCAGCTGCCACCCCTCCTTTGTTCCTTTTGAATTTGTGCAAGCACATGGGGTGTGGGGTCTAGGCTGTATTGCAAGGCCTTGACCCTTCCACCCCATGGCTTGCACTTGTGGTTTAGGGCAACCTCAGGTAAGCTGCTCCCATTTATTGCATTATATGTCCCAAATGGGGCTTTCATAGATTAGAGTTAGGACTGCACCCATAGAGGCACCTTGGCGTGGTGGTGCAGCTTAAGCATACTTATGCAGATGTGTGTGACCGAGCCTCTGTTTTTACCAGATTTAGAGACAGATTATAGGTTGGTCTGCAAGCTAACAGGGCTGAGTGCTGTGGCTCCTTTAAGTCTTTGGTAACCCAAATGTATTATGGCTTTTCAAGGAAACAAAGGGGAGCCAACAATCTAGCATGCAGACATGCATTTATGATTTGTGGGTGACGCAAATGTCAGCTACATGTGGTCTAATTAAACACATAGGGATATTGACTATTATGATCGATTTTAGGGTAAGACATAGGTGGGCAAAGTATGTTTTCATAACAAGTTTTTCTACTCACCATCGCAGCTGTGGCTATGGCCCATGCTGCTGGGTGTCCCTGGAGCTGGGGTGGGGAGTATGGTCACAGGGTCCGTCTGCGTGGAAACATCTGTTTATAGAAAAACAACAAAAAAAATCATAAGCTTGCCGCTTACAAATTAATATCCCACATACACTTGTTTAGGGACTCTTGTAAATCATGCTACCATGTTTACACACATGTTTGAAAGACATTAGCATATTTAGTGGTCCTTGAGGTCAGGTGACTAATTTATTTTTGCAACATGGACACATCAATATAATGTGCCAAACACATTTACAGTGCAATGCAAATGCAGTCATTTAAGTTGAGCAGAGCAGATTAAGAGTAGAGTCTGGCACATGTGTTAGCAACCAAAAAAAAACACATTTGCGATGCAGAATCATGCTGGACTCTGTAACTTTGGAGTTGCTTGCATTTGGATTGAACTGGAGTGGTGTTACTGAAGTTTGTTAACTTTACAATACAATATAATCCTAGGTAGCATGAAACATGTGTATGTAGTTAGGAATCTCAGTACATACACCATGTGAGTTAGCTCAAAAAACACTTACCACGACTATGCCCGAGGGGAAGGTCTGGCGCATAGCTGCTGGAGGTGCCGGCTCTATGATGCCCTGCCAAACATATAACGATGGCACAGGATAATTTAAAATGCACAGAATCAACCTGTAACAGACAAACAACAATTTGAAAGGCACTCACCAGGGGATGAACTGCCGCTGGTATCCCAGGGAGGACTCTGAGGAGGAGACGTGGAGCCTCGACTCCTCACAATCTGCCCAGAAGATCCCCAAACCCATGGGCCACCCTCCTCTCTCTCACTCCCTGATCCTTGAGGGAGTGTGGGTGAGTCCATGTCCTCCTCCCCACTTGGACTCCCCACTTGAGAGTAGCCACTAGGGTTTAGAGACTCAACTGACTCAGATTGTGAGGAGCTGAGGCTCCAGACTGCCCTCCCCCCAGCAGCACGCTCCTCTGGGGCATCATCCCCTTCCTCCCCTGGGTCCTCGAGATTGGACTGGCGAGAGGGCCCCTCCCCCGCAGAATCATCCGAGCCCACCACTCTTCTGCGGGGGGAGGATACCCTTCCCACGTTTGCCCAGGGGAGGACGCTTATCTGTGTGGAAGGGGATAAAAAAGGACACCTCAAAAGAAAATCAAAAAAGGGACTACATTATAATACAACATTATTGCTAGGATTAACATGTTGTCATGTTACACTTACCTGAAGCATAGGCATCATAGAGCCTATAAAGCCCTCATTGTCCCGGCGCTTAAAATCTGACCACTTCTGGCTTATTAACCGCGTGGTCAGATGAGTGTCAAAGTGCCGGGATACAGTGGCTTGCACCTCCAACGCTATGCGCCTTTTTCCCCCATGGGCATAGTCATACTCCAATTGGCAAAAGTCCTATAAAAAAACACAGATGACAAATATTAAAATAAACATGTATATATCCGTGACAAATCAGATATACAAAGCTATATTCTTGCATCACAGAAATAGAACCTATACTCACTTTCACCACCTGCCCGTTAACCCGTGGATCCACCCTCTTGCGGCTGGCCTTGCTGCTTGCAGGGGGAACAGGGGATGAGGATGGGCCAGGGGAGACAGGGGGAGGGGGGGCAGAATCTGAGGAGTAGCTGGGGAGACGTCGGGCTGGGCATCTAGGCCTCATCATGAATCCTCGTAGGTGTAAACAGGAAGTGGAAAACACGAAAGTGAAAGCAAAAAATCTGACACGCCTCGCCTTAATACGCTAAACTACGCTTAGAAAAACGCTAGAAGGTACGCAAAGTAAGATAGCGTAAAATCTCATCCGCTACATGCACACACGCTCAAATGGTTTTGAATTGTTTGATGCTGCGTAATTATTTTTAACAGCGTAATAGCAGCTAGATAGATGTGTGAATGTGTACAAAACCAGACTCCACATCTAGCTTGACATACATTGGAATGCTTAAATAGTGTAAGGTTTAAAAATGTGTTTCACAATGTGATGCCTAATGGGTTCATATTTGCTTTAACTATGGTTTAATGTCATAGTAGTGCAGTCAGATGCACGCAAATGTCTGCTGCGTATTCAACAAAACCGACTCTGGGCGTTCAAAGTTAATTCATTGACAAAAAAAAAAAATTTATGAACAGTACAGCGCCGCTGCCTGCGACATGTAGCGACTCGGAATAGCGACTGGCCCTCGCCACAAGAACCCAGATGCAATAAGGGAATTTCTAGGAAAGAGTGTGGGCGCTCTTTTTGGCTGACTGCGGCGCCAGTCACGGTTACGGTTACAAAAAAATGATTATTTGTGTGGTTTGAAATATTACAAAACGCTAAAAATAACAGAAATGACATTGGGGTAGTGCTGTGAGTTTAACATCAAAGTGACACATTACAATTTAACTTTTTAACAAAAAAAAAACATGGAAACATTAAAGACACTTCATAAATAAACTTTAGAACATTAACATTTGGAAAAAAATAAAAATAAAAAAAGGCAAAGAAAATACATTCCATTGTCTGCCATAGAAATGTATGGGAGAGCGCCAGGTAGCGAGAGGTCATACCTGGCGTTCGGCAAGGCTGAACGCAGGCGCTGTTTGCTGAGGCTGGGAACATGTTGAATATTATGCTACATGGTGCTCTCCCAGTAGCTAAACAGGATCGGCTTCATAAATGTGTGATTGCGTATTTGAGCCGGCGTTCTCGTGACGATACCTTGCGTTGCCTGTCGCTAAATAGTTGCTACCTGGCGCTATACGTTCATAAATAAGGGCCTAAGTATGTCTCTGTTGGGGTCTACCAAGCCAAACCCAAAAAGGCAAATTTTGGCTTTTCCAAAACTCATCATTACTTATAATGAATTTGTAAAATATAACATCTTGCCAGTTTAATAAAATAATCGCAAGTTCCTAGGAAGGAACTGGTCCATGGCCACTGGGTAATCCCCATACTGTCATTTGTATCTTATCACCAGGCAAGAACTACATCCTTGATTTAATAAGCAGATAATTTTTTATGAAAATTTCTGCTTAATAAAATTTCCATCACCAAGAAAAATAATGATGTGGGCTTATACGGTTACTGTGATGAATGATCTGTTTTGAACATTCACTCCAAATCATATTATTTTGAAACAATGCAATGTATTCTTAAAAAGACCCGTGCACTGGAAATGGGAAGAGCTATGATAAATAGAAGGGCTTGCTTGTGGCTTGCTTAAAGGCTTGGAAAGGGTGGATCATTTTTTTCTCTTATTGTAAGGCTGGTCAGCCATCGATGACCTTTCCAGTCTGAAATAAATTACTGCTTCACTGGCTATAATGGTCTGAAAAAGATGGCTGAGCTAAATAAAGCTCCTTGTGTGGCCACTTCTGTAGACTAGATACACAGATTACAGCATTTTTTAATTCATTTTAATTCTTTAATATTAATATTATTGTAACTGATGTATAATTTTCTGGTGTGGACTGCATAGCGATAAAAAGTAACCCTCCTTCAAAGTTTGTATGTTTTAAGAAGTTAAAGTGGACGAAAACCCAGCATTTTGACTATCCTGGGTTTTGGTCCTTGCCCTGCTGTGTGAAACCCCCCAGATTGTCCAAACAGACTCACCACTTTGCACCTACAATGCATGCGCAGCCGCGTGTCTACGCGTGTGCACAATCCGAGCGCACTGGTGGCATTCACAAATGTCTGGCGCAGGCACGCACCTTGCTAGAGGGATAGCCGGGATGCAGCCAGTTGGGGATGCAGCTTACGCATGCGCAGCTGGACCGACAAAGAAGGTGAGTTTATGGGCGACCTAGGGGGTTTCACACCCTGGGGGGAGGGAATCGATCTGATCTCTGTGTGTTTTGGTCCACTTTAATCATAATTAGATAAAAGGATTATTAGTTCTAATAATTAATATTTTTCTATGTTATGTCTTTTTGTTTATTTCTCATTTGTTTCTCCTGATTATTTTGGCCAGTCTAGGCTACTGCTCCCCATTTCAGAGCGCCTGCTAGTAGTTGCTGTGCTCGGCAGTGGGTTGCTAGTTCTTAGCGACTCAGTCGCTGTGCAGCAATGATGAATACATTGTGATAAGTCGCTATTTGACCAGTACAGCGCTGTATGGGAGTGCATGTTAGCGACTGGTCAGTGCGATCGACTCACAACATATTCATTAAAAAAACAGCCTCACAAAACTCTGGTGCTTCTCTGAAGCCCAGAGCGCCAGAGGCTGTGTGATTTAAGGTTGTTTTTTAACATGTATCCACCAGTAACAAAGCGAAAACATATGGAATTACAATGTAATAACATTGTAACATGAACACATTAATGCCAGACCTGTAATGTCAATTCTGCATAAATATATAAAACATGAAAATATTTGGAAAAATGGCTTTATCTATGCCAGAAGAGGTCACAACATTATTTGAGATTTAAAAAAAGAAAAAAAATAAATAACAAAAACCCTAGCGTCCATTGAAATGTATTGGAGAGCGACAGGTAGCGAGGGGTAATATGTGGCGCTCTGCAAGGTTGAACTTCGGCGCTGTTCGCTGAGGCTGGGATAATGATGAATCGGCGTTCACATGTCGCTACCTGTCATTTACAAGGCACTACCTGATGCTGTCCCTTCATGAATAAGGGCCTAAGTAGACTAGACGCTCACCCTGCATTGTGTGGCCTTATCCTATACATTTTAATGGGCTTGAATGGTTACAATCATTTAGGTATTTTATAATATTTTTGGGGGGCTGATGCATGTGCCACAGGATCCCTGGTCTGGTTGAGATTATTTTTTGGATGCATTTTCAGCACTTTTGTGTTGCGCTGCAAACTTGTGATTTGGGCCGTGAGAAAGCTGTGTCATGTTTTTCAAGTGTTCCCAATGCAATTCCCATTTTTAAATAAATAAAAATTCCAGGACCATAAAAAATGACAAACTGGGATTCCAACAGACACCGTGTGCCTGGAATTGCATTTTTCGACCGCCTCTGTGAGCAATATGTATTTTTGTCATACATACTCTCAACTTGCGGAGCTCCCAGCTGGCGCTAGGTGTCGCTAGCCCATAGGCATAAAAAATCAGGGCCGCCAGCCTGAAGCCTACATTGGGGTGCGTTCGAACGAGGCGTTCAATTGCCGCCCGCACCTTTAATAATAAATTAGCCTCTTTATGGTTTCTTCACACCACACAGCATCTTGGGGGTTACAGAGCCAGCAGTTAGAGACCTTCCTCACTCAATTTATTCTGCATGCTGTGCTTTGCATTGCGGCTCACTGTAAATTACTTATGTGCAAATTATGTTTTCTCTGCTAGATAGCGGTAAAACAGTACAACATTGTGCAATAGCCTGCATTGTAACGCCAACCTGGCTGATTCAGCACTGGGCAAGAATACAATTTCACATACTATCTGACTATCTGACGAGTTTGTCTATGTACTTTCAATCGATCCGGCAAAACTTCTGTTTTGTGTATTTTTCTTGCTTATAATCTCACACAAGCACATAAAATCTCTCCTGAAAAACCTACATGTGTATAAAGTTGGGCATTTCAGCAATGTTGTTACAAGAAATGAGCGAACTTTTGAAAAATTCGATTCGGCTGATTCGCCGAATTTTCAGACAAAATTTGTTTCGGTCCGAATTTATTTGTGACGAATCGCTATTAGAAATGGCTATTTCTGAGCTTCCTAGAGC
The DNA here is from genome assembly GCA_027917425.1 of Gastrophryne carolinensis. Lineage (NCBI taxonomy): Eukaryota > Metazoa > Chordata > Amphibia > Anura > Microhylidae > Gastrophryne > Gastrophryne carolinensis. The sequence continues at coordinate 88,882,272 of CM051243.1, forward strand.
CTCAATAGGGTTGTAAACCATTCTGCCTTGCTGTAACACGCATAGGATGCGTGCTGGGTTAGTGAAATAATACTGTAAATAATTATGACATGCAGATCAGAGGCATCGCTATTAGAATCGCAGAGCGGCACAATTGCAGAGAGTTGAAGTGACATCACAATGAGGGGCCCCTATATTGCCTGAAAGACACACCCTGGAGCAGGCAGCAGCAGGAGCCCAAATATTGGCTGAAAGACATCCTGGAGTTGGCAGCAGGAGCCCAAAAATTTGCTGAATGACACACTGGAGTTGCAAGCAGCAGCAGGAGCCCAAACATAGCTTGAAAGAGACACTGGAGTTGGCCGCAGGAGCCCAAAAATTGGCTGAATGACACCCTGGAGTTCCAAGCAGCAGCAGCAGGAGCCCAAACATAGCTTGAAAGAGACACTGAAGTTGGCAGCAGGAGCCCAAAAAATGTCTGAATGACATCCTGGAGTTGCAAGCAGCAGCAGCAACCCAAACATAGCTTGAAAGGGACACTGGAATTGGCAGCAGGAGCCCAAAAATTGGCTGAACCTGGAGTTGCAAGCAGCAGCAGCAACAGCCCAAACATAGCTTGAAAGAGACACTGGAGTTGGCAGCAGGAGCCCAAAAATTGTCTGAATGACACCCTAGATTTGCAAGCAGCAGCAGCCCAAACCTAGCTTGAAAGACACACTGGAGTTGGCAGCAGGAGCCCAAAAATTGGCTGAATGACACCCTGGAGTTTCAAGCAGCAGCAGCAGGAGCCCAAACATAGCTTGAAAGAGACACTGGAGTTGGCAGCAGGAGCCCAAAAATTGGCTGAATGACACCCTGGAGTTGCAAGCAGCAGCCCAAATATAGCTTGAAAGAGACACTGGAGTTGGCAGCAGGAGCCCAAAAATTGGCTGAATGACACCCTGGAGTTGCAAGCAGCAGCAGCCCAAACCTAACTTGAAAGACACACTGGAGTTGGCAGCAGGAGCCCAAAAATTGGCTGAATCACACCCTGGAGTCGCAAGCAGCAACAGCAGCAGCCCAAACATAGCTTGAAAGAGACACTGGAGTTGGCAGCAGGAGCCCAAAAATTGGCTGAATGACACCCTGGAGTTGCAAGCAGCAGCAGCAGGAGCCCAAACATAGCTTGAAAGAGACACTGGAGTTGGCAGCAGGAGCCCAAAAATTGGCTGAATGACACCCTGGAGTTGCAAGCAGCAGCAGCAGGAGCCCAAACATAGCTTGAAAGAGACACTGTAGTTGGCAGCAGGAGCCCAAATATTGGCTGAATGACACCCTGGAGTTGCAAGCAGCAGCAGCAGGAGCCCAAGCATAGCTTGAAAGAGACACTGGAGTTGGCAGCAGGAGTCCAAAAATTGGCTGAATGACACCCTGGAGTTGCAAGCAGCAGCAGCAGGAGCCCAAACACAGCTTGAAAGAGACACTGGAGTTGGCAGCAGGAGCCCAAAAATTGTCTGAATGACACCCTGGAGTTGCAAGCAGCAGCAGCAGGAGCCCAGACATAGCTTGAAAGAGACACTGGAGTTGGCAGCAGGAGCCCAAAAATTGGCTGAATGAAACCCTGGAGTTGCAATCAGCAGCAGCAGCAGGAACCCAAACATAGCTTGAAAGAGACACTGGAGTTGGCAGCAGGAGCCCAAAAATTGGCTGAATGACACCCTGGAGTTGCAAGCAGCAGCAGCAGCAGCCCAAACATAGCTTGAAAGAGACACTGGAGTTGGCAGCAGGAGCCCAAAAATTGGCTGAATGACACCCCCCGGAGTTGCAAGCAGGAGCAGGAGCCCAAACATAGCTTGAAAGAGACACTGGAGTTGGCAGCAGGAGCCCAAAAATTGGCTGAATGACACCCGGGAGTTGCAAGCAGCAGCAGCAGCCCAAATATAGCTTGAAAGAGACACTGGAGTTGGCAGCAGGAGCCCAAAAATTGGCTGAATGACACCCTGGAGTTGCAAGCAGCAGCAGCAGCAGCAGACCAAACCTAACTTGAAAGACACACTGGAGTTGGCAGCAGGATCCCAAAAATTAGCTGAATGACACCCTGGAGTCGCAAGCAGCAACAGCAGCAGCCCAAACATAGCTTGAAAGAGACACTGGAGTTGGCAGCAGGAGCCCAAAAATTGGCTGAATGACACCCTGGAGTTGCAAGCAGCAGTAGCAGCAGCAGCAGACCAAACCTAACTTGAAAGACACACTGGAGTTGGCAGCAGGATCCCAAAAATTAGCTGAATGACACCCTGGAGTTGCAAGCAGCAGCAGCAGGAGCCCAAACATAGCTTGAAAGAGACACTGGAGTTGGCAGCAGGAGCCCAAAAATTGGCTGAATGACACCCTGGAGTTGCAAGCAGCAGCAGCAGGAGCCCAAACATAGCTTGAAAGAGACACTGGAGTTGGCAGCAGGAGCCCAAATATTGGCTGAATGACACCCTGGAGTTGCAAGCAGCAGCAGCAGGAGCCCAAGCATAGCTTGAAAGAGACACTGGAGTTGGCAGCAGGAGTCCAAAAATTGGCTGAATGACACCCTGGAGTTGCAAGCAGCAGCAGCAGGAGCCCAAACACAGCTTGAAAGAGACACTGGAGTTGGCAGCAGGAGCCCAAAAATTGTCTGAATGACACCCTGGAGTTGCAAGCAGCAGCAGCAGGAGCCCAGACATAGCTTGAAAGAGACACTGGAGTTGGCAGCAGGAGCCCAAAAATTGGCTGAATGAAACCCTGGAGTTGCAATCAGCAGCAGCAGCAGGAACCCAAACATAGCTTGAAAGAGACACTGGAGTTGGCAGCAGGAGCCCAAAAATTGGCTGAATGACACCCTGGAGTTGCAAGCAGCAGCAGCAGCAGCCCAAACATAGCTTGAAAGAGACACTGGAGTTGGCAGCAGGAGCCCAAAAATTGGCTGAATGACACCCCCCGGAGTTGCAAGCAGCAGCAGCAGGAGCCCAAACATAGCTTGAAAGAGACACTGGAGTTGGCAGCAGGAGCCCAAAAATTGGCTGAATGACACCCGGGAGTTGCAAGCAGCAGCAGCAGCCCAAATATAGCTTGAAAGAGACACTGGAGTTGGCAGCAGGAGCCCAAAAATTGGCTGAATGACACCCTGGAGTTGCAAGCAGCAGCAGCAGCAGCAGCAGACCAAACCTAACTTGAAAGACACACTGGAGTTGGCAGCAGGATCCCAAAAATTAGCTGAATGACACCCTGGAGTCGCAAGCAGCAACAGCAGCAGCCCAAACATAGCTTGAAAGAGACACTGGAGTTGGCAGCAGGAGCCCAAAAATTGGCTGAATGACACCCTGGAGTTGCAAGCAGCAGCAGCAGGAGCCCAAACATAGCTTGAAAGAGACACTGGAGTTGGCAGCAGGAGCCCAAAAATTGGCTGAATGACACCCTGGAGTTGCAAGCAGCAGCAGCAGGAGCCCAAACATAGCTTGAAAGAGACACTGGAGTTGGCAGCAGGAGCCCAAATATTGGCTGAATGACACCCTGGAGTTGCAAGCAGCAGCAGCAGGAGCCCAAGCATAGCTTGAAAGAGACACTGGAGTTTGCAGCAAGAGCCCAAAAATTGGCTGAATGACACTCTGGAGTTGCAAGCAGCAGCAGCAGGAGTCCAAACCTAGCTTGAAAGAGACACTGGAGTTGACAGCAGGAGCCCAAATATTGTCTGAATGACACCCTGGAGTTGCAAGCAGCAGCAGCAGCCCAAACATAGCTTGAAAGACACAGTGGAGTTGGCAGCAGAAGCCCAAAAATTGGCTGAATGACACCCTGGAGTTGCAAGCAGCAGCAGCCCAAACCTAGCTTGTAAGACACACTGGAGTTGGCAGCAGGAGCCCAAAAATTGGTTGAATGACACCCTGGAGTTGCAATCAGCAGCAGGAGCCCAAAAATAGCTTGAAAGAGACACTGGAGTTGGCAGCAGGAGCCCAAAAATTGGCTGATTGACACCCTGGAGTTGCAAGCAGCAGCAGCAGCAGCCCAAACATAGCTTGAAAGAGACACTAGAGTTGGCAGCAGGAGCCCAAAAATTAGCTGAATGACACCCCCCGGAGTTGCAAGCAGCAGCAGCAGGAGCCCAAACATAGCTTGAAAGAGACACTGGAGTTGGCAGCAGGAGCCCAAAAATTGGCTGAATGACACCCTGGAGTTGCAAGCAGCAGCAGCAGCAGCCCAAATATAGCTTGAAAGAGACACTGGAGTTGGCAGCAGGAGCCCAAAAATTGGCTGAACCTGGAGTTGCAAGCAGCAGCAGCAACAGCCCAAACATAGCTTGAAAGAGACACTGGAGTTGGCAGCAGGAGCCCAAAAATTGTCTGAATGACACCCTAGATTTGCAAGCAGCAGCAGCCCAAACCTAGCTTGAAAGACACACTGGAGTTGGCAGCAGGAGCCCAAAAATTGGCTGAATGACACCCTGGAGTTTCAAGCAGCAGCAGCAGGAGCCCAAACATAGCTTGAAAGAGACACTGGAGTTGGCAGCAGGAGCCCAAAAATTGGCTGAATGACACCCTGGAGTTGCAAGCAGCAGCCCAAATATAGCTTGAAAGAGACACTGGAGTTGGCAGCAGGAGCCCAAAAATTGGCTGAATGACACCCTGGAGTTGCAAGCAGCAGCAGCCCAAACCTAACTTGAAAGACACACTGGAGTTGGCAGCAGGAGACCAAAAATTGGCTGAATCACACCCTGGAGTCGCAAGCAGCAACAGCAGCAGCCCAAACATAGCTTGAAAGAGACACTGGAGTTGGCAGCAGGAGCCCAAAAATTGGCTGAATAACACCCTGGAGTTGCAAGCAGCAGCAGCAGCAGCCCAAACATAGCTTGAAAGAGACACTGGAGTTGGCAGCAGGAGCCCAAAAATTGGCTGAATGACACCCTGGAGTTGCAAGCAGCAGCAGCAGGAGCCCAAACATAGCTTGAAAGAGACACTGGAGTTGGCAGCAGGAGCCCAAATATTGGCTGAATGACACCCTGGAGTTGCAAGCAGCAGCAGCAGGAGCCCAAGCATAGCTTGAAAGAGACACTGGAATTGGCAGCAGGAGTCCAAAAATTGGCTGAATGACACCCTGGAGTTGCAAGCAGCAGCAGCAGGAGCCCAAACATAGCTTGAAAGAGACACTGGAGTTGGCAGCAGGAGCCCAAAAATTGGCTGAATAACACCCTGGAGTTGCAAGCAGCAGCAGCAGCAGCCCAAACATAGCTTGAAAGAGACACTGGAGTTGGCAGCAGGAGCCCAAAAATTGGCTGAATGACACCCTGGAGTTGCAAGCAGCAGCAGCAGGAGCCCAAACATAGCTTGAAAGAGACACTGGAGTTGGCAGCAGGAGCCCAAATATTGGCTGAATGACACCCTGGAGTTGCAAGCAGCAGCAGCAGGAGCCCAAGCATAGCTTGAAAGAGACACTGGAATTGGCAGCAGGAGTCCAAAAATTGGCTGAATGACACCCTGGAGTTGCAAGCAGCAGCAGCAGGAGCCCAAACACAGCTTGAAAGAGACACTGGAGTTGGCAGCAGGAGCCCAAAAATTGGCTGAATGACACCCTGGAGTTGCAAGCAGCAGCAGCAGGAGCCCAGACATAGCTTGAAAGAGACACTGGAGTTGGCAGCAGGAGCCCAAAAATTGGCTGAATGAAACCCTGGAGTTGCAATCAGCAGCAGCAGCAGGAGCCCAAACATAGCTTGAAAGAGACACTGGAGTTGGCAGCAGGAGCCCAAAAATTGGCTGAATGACACCCTGGAGTTGCAAGCAGCAGCAGCAGCAGCCCAAACATAGCTTGAAAGAGACACTGGAGTTGGCAGCAGGAGCCCAAAAATTGGCTGAATGACACCCCCCGGAGTTGCAAGCAGCAGCAGGAGCCCAAACATAGCTTGAAAGAGACACTGGAGTTGGCAGCAGGAGCCCAAAAATTGGCTGAATGACACCCGGGAGTTGCAAGCAGCAGCAGGAGCCCAAGCATAGCTTGAAAGAGACACTGGAGTTTGCAGCAAGAGCCCAAAAATTGGCTGAATGACACCCTGGAGTTGCAAGCAGCAGCAGCAGGAGTCCAAACCTAGCTTGAAAGAGACACTGGAGTTGACAGCAGGAGCCCAAAAATTGTCTGAATGACACCCTGGAGTTGCAAGCAGCAGCAGCAGCCCAAACATAGCTTGAAAGACACAGTGGAGTTGGCAGCAGAAGCCCAAAAATTAGCTGAATGACACCCTGGAGTTGCAAGCAGCAGCAGCCCAAACCTAGCTTGTAAGACACACTGGAGTTGGCAGCAGGAGCCCAAAAATTGGTTGAATGACACCCTGGAGTTGCAATCAGCAGCAGGAGCCCAAAAATAGCTTGAAAGAGACACTGGAGTTGGCAGCAGGAGCCCAAAAATTGGCTGATTGACACCCTGGAGTTGCAAGCAGCAGCAGCAGCAGCCCAAACATAGCTTGAAAGAGACACTAGAGTTGGCAGCAGGAGCCCAAAAATTGGCTGAATGACACCCCCCGGAGTTGCAAGCAGCAGCATGAGCCCAAACATAGCTTGAAAGAGACACTGGAGTTGGCAGCAGGAGCCCAAAAATTGGCTGAATGACACCCTGGAGTTGCAAGCAGCAGCAGCAGCAGCCCAAATATAGCTTGAAAGAGACACTGGAGTTGGCAGCAGGAGCCCAAAAATTGGCTAAATGACACCCTGGAGTTGCAAGCAGCAGCAGCCCAAACCTAACTTGAAAGACACACTGGAGTTGGCAGCAGGATCCCAAAAATTGGCTGAATGACACCCTGGAGTCGCAAGCAGCAACAGCAGCAGCCCAAACATAGCTTGAAAGAGACACTGGAGTTGGCAGCAGGAGCCCAAAAATTGGCTGAATGACACCCTGGAGTTGCAAGCAGCAGCAGCAGCAGGAGCCCAAACATAGCTTGAAAGAGACACTGGAGTTGGCAGCAGGAGCCCAAATATTTGCTGAATGACACCCTGGAGTTGCAAGCAGCAGCAGCAGGAGCCCAAGCACAGCTTGAAAGAGACACTGGAGTTGACAGCAGGAGCCCAAAAATTGTCTGAATGACACACTGGAGTTACAAGCAGCAGCAGCAGCAGCCCAAACATAGCTTGAAAGACACAGTGGAGTTGGCAGCAGGAGCCCAAAAATTGGCTGAATGACACCCTGGAGTTGCAATCAGCAGCAGCAGCAGGAGCCCAAACATAGCTTGAAAGAGACACTGGAGTTGGCAGCAGGAGCCCAAAAATTGGCTAAATGACACCCTGGAGTTGCAAGCAGCAGCAGCAGGAGCCCAAACATAGCTTGAAAGAGACACTGGAGTTGGCAGCAGGAGCCCAAAAATTGGCTAAATGACACCCTGGAGTTGCAAGCAGCAGCAGCAGGAGCCCAAACATAGCTTGAAAAAGACACTGGAGTTGGCAGCAGAAGCCCAAAAATTGGCTGAATGACACCCTGGAGTTGCAAGCAGCAGCAGCAGCAGCCCAAACCTAGCCTGTAAGACACACTGGAGTTGGCAGCAGGAGCCCAAAAATTGGCTGAATGACACCCTGGAGTTGCAAGCAGCAGCAGCCCAAACCTAGCTTATAAGACACACTGGAGTTGGCAGCAGGAGCCCAAAAATTGGCTAAATGACACTGTCACGATCGCACTCTATCAGCCCAGCCAAGACGCTAAAGAGAGTGTGATGGTGCAAGGGTTAAAGCCACCAGACCCCCGGGTATGCACTACTAGTCCCAGCAAGTCACTAAATTTATCCTAAACGTCTTTCACCAGAGCTTCCTTCAGAAAGGTGAGCTCATATATTTAGAGATCAAAGGCCAGAGCTGATTAATTAAACATTTAATCTGATAAAAAGGTATCACAGTGCTAGATGTAATATACAGAAACAAATGACATACAAGTACAAAAAATACATAAAAGAGTACAGCAAAGATCAGTTCAGCAAATGAAAAGAAAGTCCTTACAGTATAATGGCGTAGCAGCCCTTGTGAGTGAGTATCCAGTTGTTGCTTAAAGTCTTATGTCCAGCATGACCCAGCTTTCTGATTTAGGTTTGTCCTTAGGTGTCTCACTTAAAATGTCCTTAGCATAAGGTTTTATTAGCTAAACTTTGGAGGGAAAAGCTTCACCCCTCCCCTCTGACCCCACCTGGTGAGGGCATTTCTCTCCCATGTCTCTTATCTGAGTTCTGGTTTATGGTGGGTGCAGAGACAGCACATCTTACTGCTTCAAAGACCTTTGACTTCAAAGAAGGAAGTGCCACAACCAGAACCCTCCATAAAACTGGAATACACAAACAGTCTGAGTGACCCCTCACCCAGGTCTTTGGACTATACATTATACAATCACAATATATATGCTTATTCTATAATCAAGCCTTGGGCCTGACACCTCCCCCTTAAGATGGGGACAGAGAGATCTAGCCTCTCCAGGCTGATAGATCTGTCTCCATTAACAGTCTATTTCCCCCTGATGTGATAGTCCATCTGCATTTTGATGCAGGCTTCCTTTCCTATGTTGGACAGTGAAATTATATTGTTGGAGGATAAGACTCCAGCGAAGCAGTTTGCCATTGTTACCTGTCTAACCAATGTAGAGGATTGTGATCAGTTATGACAGTAAAATCCCTCCCATACAGGTAGGGCTGTAATTTTTGCAAAGCCCAGATCATAGCTAGACATTCTTTCTCTATGACAGCATAGGCCACTTCTCTAGGCAATAGCTTCCTACTAAGGTATAGTATGGGGTGTTCTCCTCCATTGGAGTTCACTTGGCTAAGAACAGCACCCAGCCCAAAATTGGAAGCATCTGTTTGTACTACGAACCTACTAATGAAATCAGGGGCCTGGAGGATTGGAGAGTTGGACAATGCTGTCTTGAGGGCAATTAAGGCCTTATTACAGTCCTCAGTCCAGGTAATTTGCTTTGACACTTTCTTTTTAGTCACATCTGTGAGGGGTTTGGCTATCTTGCTATAGTCTGGGACAAATCTACGATAATAACCTGCTGTCCCCAGAAAAGACATGACCTGTTTTTTGGTCTTAGGAATTGGCCAGGCCATAATAGACTTACTGGGCTCGGGGCATAGAGTCCCTGCTCCTACCCGATGTCCCAGATACTGCACTTCTGTCATGCCAACTTGACACTTCTCTGGTTTGATGGTAAGCCCTGCCTCAGCTATTTGTTTTACCACCTTGCCCAGGTGCTCCTCCCAGGTCTTGCTAAATATGGCAATATCATCCAAGTAGGCCATATTCCTTGTGGCCCTCTAGCAGCTGATCGACTAGTTGCTGGAAAGTGGCTGGGGCATTTTTCATCCCAAATGGCATGACACAGCACTCAAACAACCCAAAGGGAGTGATAAAGGCTGACCGCTCCTGGGCCTCAGGGCTCATAGGGATCTGCCAGTATCCTTGGCTCAAATCCATGATAGTGACATATTGGGAACCTGCCAGCTAATCAAGCAGTTCATCTATTCTGGGCATGGGGGAGGCATCAAATGTAGTCACTGCATTTAATCTTCGGTAATCCACACAGAACCTGGTGGATTTATCCTTTTTGGGCACCAGAACTACTGGGGAGGCCCAGGGGCTTTTAGACTTCTTAATTACCCCCAGCTTTAACATGTCATCGATCTCCTTCTGTATGTGGGCCTTTATTTCTGGGGATACCCGGTAGGCTACCTGTCTAAATGGTGGCTGGTCCCCGGTATCAACATGGTGGGTGGCTACGGTAGTTCGCCCTGGCTTCTCAGTAAAGTTGCCACTGAAGGGGCCTAATACCTGATTTAGCTGCCTCTTCCTTTCATCTGAGAGCTGTGGATTGAGCTGCACATCCTGAAGGGATCCCTGGCTCTTAGCTTCCTCCACGAGGTCTAGTAAGGGATCACTACCCCCCTCTTCCTCTGGTGCACTGCACACACTGAGTACCACCTCCTCAGGGTCATAGTAGGCCTTTAACATATTAATGTGGTGCTGCCTCTGCCTCTGACCTTTCTCATCAAGGGCTACTACGTATGTGGTTGGTTCTGGGCGCTGTAAAATGGGGAAAGGACCCTCCCAGGCAGCCTGTAACTTATTTTGCCTAATGGGGTTTAGAACCATTACCTTCTGTCACACCTCATAGACCTGGTCCCTTGCATTGCGGTCATACCAATACTTCTGCCTGGACTGTGCTGCTCTGAGGTTGTCGTGTACTAGCCCAGTCAACGCCTGCATCCTGTCCCTAAACTTTAGAACATACTCCACCACAGTACGAATAAATGGTTTCCCTGTGCTGCTGGGTATAGCTAGAGGCCCCACAATATCCACTGCCACTCGTTCAATGGGTACAGATATGACTGGTAGGGGCACTCGGGGAACACAAGTAACATCCCCGGACTTAACCACCCTCTGGCAGACATGACAGGATCAACAGTAACTAGCAACAGCAGTACTCATACCTGGCCAGTAGAAATTGTGTGCCAACCTGGACTTTGTCTTGGCCACTCCCAAATGTCCTGCCAGGGGAGTCTCAGGGGCTAACCTCAGCAGCTCTTTCCTAAACTGCCTAGGAACCACTAACTGCCTCTCTCTTTCCTGGGGCCCTAGCATGCCTTTGGAAAGGGACTCCCAATACAGGATTTTGTTTTCCCAATATACCCGATGCCCATCGGTGTTAGCACCTGGCTGTTCAGCACATTGTCTCAGCCCTTCAAGGGAAGGATCACTGCGCAGAGCTTCCCGGAATTGTTCATTGCCCTCCCCCCATCTTGTGGCATCAGGGGGCACATTTCCCTCAGGTGAACTAGCATCTCCACCCTCCTCTGCTTTGGCTTGCGAGTCACACAACTTTCCCCTCGCATCACCATCCTCCCTTCTTTTTACAGCTGCAGCCCTGGCACACTGCTGACGTGTAACCACTGCCACCATTGGTATGCCTCCCTGGGGTTTACCTTCCTCCCCCTCAGTCCCGGACATAACAATGTTACAGGCATCATACACATGCACATCACTCCTTCCCTCCTCCTTCTCCTCAGCCATCTCAGGCTCACAGGATGGGGACATATCACTCACTGCTAGTCCCTCATCCTTACATGTCACCAGGGGCACACCAACCCCCCTCCCTAGCCCATCTCCACTAGGTTTTGACATTGGCAATTCATTGGCATTACATTTCACCCCGCTTCACCTTTGGAAGACATAACTGGTTCAGTCACAGGTAAACATTTATCAGCCCCCTGCACTCCCTCCCAGTTATCACATTTCACACAGTGTCCCCCAAAGTCTCGTACAGTACCTCAGAATGATCAGGGCTGTCTCCTAGCCCCTCCGGTGTGCAGGCAGTGTCCTCTGGAGCATAATGGCAAAGCATCCGACCCAAATCATTCCCCAGCAGAACATTAACAGGGATGTCCTCAGAGACCCCCACCTCCCGCAAACCTTTGCCTGTACCCCAATCTAGGTACACATGGGCCATGGGCACAGCAGGTTGCACACCTCCAATTCCTTTTAAAGCCATTGTTTTTCCAGGGATGATGTCCTCCGTATCCACCACTTCAGGCCGCACTAAGGTAAAGGAGGCCCCCGAATCACGTAGATCCACGGTCACCCGGTCACCCACAGTTACGCTCTGCAGGTTATCGGCTCTTTTCTCCACTGTTCCAGACATCAGAAAAATGGCTGGGTGTCCTCCAACTGCCGGTGGAGAATTCTTTCTGTTGGGGCAAGTGGCACTCAGGTGCCCAATCTTGTTGCATCTGTAACGTCGGCGGGTGTCCCCCTGACCCAATGTGGTTCCTGTTGCTTTTGATTTGGATGGCAGGAATCTCCCAGTTGGTCTAGTGGCACTCTGTGGGTGTGCAGCTCCCTTCCAGGTATTTGATCCAGCTTGTGCAGAACCACGCTTTGCTGTTGGTGCACGGTTATTAGCAAAGTCATCTCCTAGTTCTGCTGCTTCTGCGGCTGTCTTGGGCTTGCGGTCCAAAATCCACTCTCTGGCTTCAAAGCTCCGTGTTTGGAGGAACTGATCCAGGACCATCAAGTCCTCCACGGCCTCATAAGTGGTGACTTGTAGGCCCCCAGTCCATTGCCTGAATGCAGTCCTTAGCTGACCTGCATGTTCAGTGCAGCTTTCTGTGGCGCTTTGTTGTAAAGTCCTAAACTTTTTAGCAGGGCAGATTTTATTGCATCATAGTCCTGGTCTCTTTCAGAGGGAAGAGAAGCAAACACATCCAGAGCTTTCCCTCACAGCCGTGAGGTTAGATATCGTCCCCACTGTTCTTTAGGAAGATGAAACTGCCAGCAAACCTTTTCAAATCCTCTCAGGAACACGTCTAGATCTCCATCTTTCTCCATCATGGAGAAATGTTCCAAGCGGGGTTTGTGGTCACCTAACCCTGCACATCACTGCGTGCAGATAAAGCGTCCCCTCTCAGCCTAAGAACCTCCAGTTCATGTCTGCGCTGGCTCTCTCTTTCTGCCGCCTCTCTCTCTCTTTCTGCAGCTCGTGCCTGGGCCTCTCTTTCTGCAGTTTGGTACTGGAGAAGCAACTGGAGTTTAATATTAGCATCCACATCCCCAAGGTGTTGTAAAGCAGTCTGCATATAAGAGTCCAAGGTCTCATGTGGAGTACTGTCCGGATGGGGAGTAATGTTGTGTCCCCCAGTCCCAGCTGTAGGACTTAGCCTCACATCACTCAACTCTGCTGCACGGGCATCATACTCCACAAGATCAGCAATAAGTTGCTCCTTGTTCTTTCCCCTTGTAGGGATCTCCTTTTCTTGGCACATTAGCTCCAGTGCGGGCTTGGACTGCTTGCGATATGCCTCCATATTTCCGATATGAAGCAGAGGAAGTAAAACAATAGATGGGAAAGACAGAACTGTCTTGCACTCTTTTGGTATGTCGTTTAGATCAGCACTGAGCCCTCTCTTTGGAATTTACACACAATAAGATGTATGCAATTTCTTTTAGTGCTAAGATTTTAGGGTAAAATCCAGCAAGCACTAAAAATCTCTAAATATATCCCGACGCTGCCACCAGTTGTCACGATCACACTCTATCAGCCCAGCCAAGACGCTAGAGAGAGTGTGATGGTGCAAGGGTTAAAGCCACCAGCACTACTAGCAAGTCACCAAATTAATCCTTTGATAAACGTGTTTCACCAGAGCTTCCTTCAGAAAGGTGACCTCATATATTTAGAGATCAAAGGCCAGAGCTGATTAATTAAACATTTAATCTGATAAAAAGGTATCACAGTGCTAGATGTAATATACAGAAACATATGACATACAAGTAAAAAAAATACATAAAAGAGTACAGCAAAGATCAGTTCAGCAAATGAAAAGAAAGTCCTTACAGTATAATGGCGCAGCAGTCCTTGTGAGTGAGTATCCAGTTGTTGCTTAAAGTCTTATGTCCAGCATGACCAAGCTTTCTGATTTGGGTTTGTCCTTAGGTGTCTCACTTAGAATTTCCTTAGCATTAGGTTTTATTAGCTAAACTTTGGAGGGAAAAGCTTCACCCCTCCCCTCTGACCCCACCTGGTGAAGGCATTTCTCTCCCAGATCTCTTATCTGAGTTCTGGTTTATGGTGGGTGCAGAGACAGCACATCCTACTGCTTCAAAGACCTTTGACTTCAAAGAAGGAAGTGCCACAAACAGAACCCCCCATAAAACTGGAATACACAGTCTGAGTGACCCCTCACCCAGGTCTTTGGACTATACATTATACAATCACAATACATATGCTTATTCTATAAATAGGCCTTGGGCCCGACAGACACCCTGGAGTCGCAAGCAGCAGCAGCAGCAGCAGCGGCAGCCCAAACATAGCTTGAAAGAGACACTGGAGTTGGCAGCAGGAGCCCAAAAATTGGCTGAATGACACCCTGGAGTTGCAAGCAGCTGCAGCAGCAGCAGCAGCCCAAACATAGCTTGAAAGGGACAATGGAGTTGGCAGCAGGAGCCCAAAAATTGGCTGAATGACACCCTGGAGTTGCAAGCTGCAGCAGCAGCCCAAACATAGCTTGAAAGAGACACTGGAGTTGGCAGCAGGAGCCCAAAAAGTGGCTGAATGACACCCTGGAGTTGCAAGCAGCAGCAGCAGGGGCCCAAGCATAGCTTGAAAGAGACACTGGAGTTGGCAGCAGGAGCCCAAAAATTGGCTGAATGACACCCTGGAGTCGAAAACAGCAGCAGCCCAAACATAGCTTGAAAGAGACACTGGAGTTGGCAGCAGGAGCCCAAAAAGTGGCTGAATGACACCCTGGAGTTGCAAGCAGCAGCAGCAGGGGCCCAAACATAGCTTGAAAGAGACACTGGAGTTGGCAGCAGGAGCCCAAAAAGTGGCTGAATGACACCCTGGAGTTGCAAGCAGCAGCAGCAGGGGCCCAAACATAGCTTGAAAGAGACACTGGAGTTGACAGCAGGAGCCCAAAAATTGGCTGAATGACACCCTGGAGTTGCAAGCAGCAGGAGCCCATATATAGCTTGAAAGAGACACTGGAGTTGGCAGCAGGAACCCAATAATTGGCCTAAAGACACACTGCAGTTGGCAGCAGCAGCAGCAGCAGGAGGCCAAAATTTGGCTGAAAGGCACAACCTGAAGTTGGCATCAACAGGAGCCCAAAATTGGCCTAAAGACATAAATATGTTTTGCACCATTTGGAAAGTGTAAACATGGCACCATGCTGAATCTAGTCGCATGCATCAGCCATTGGTGGGTGGAAATCCTGGCTGATCCATCCCTGATTCATTTTGACAAAGGTCAGTCTCTCCACATTTTTAGTTGACAGATGAGTTCTCCTCACCGTAACTATGGCCCCCGCCGCACTAAACACCCGCTCAGATGGCACGCTACTTGCGGGGCAGGACAGCTTTTCCACGGCAAACTCAGCTAGCTGCGGCCACAAGTCAAGTTTGGCTGCCCAGAAGCCCATTGGATCCTCAAGGTGTGTTGGCATGGTCATGTCAAGGTATGACATGACCTGCTGGTTCAGGTCCTGCTCCAGGTTTTCCTGCTGCTCATGAGTAGACTCACTATGCGGGTGTAGAAATCTACTCATTAGCAACTGAAGACTGAGGCTGCTGCTGATGGAGCTGCTGCTGCTGCTCCTACCAACCCCTCCAGCAGCCATGGCAGTGGAAGGTGAGCGCAGAGGTCCCCCTGAGTCAGACCTGCGAGAGTATGGACCATGGCGCAGATAGGCATCGGCCAACTGACTACTTAGAATGTCTTTGTAGTAGGTTAGTTTGTCCTCCCTCTCGACGGGTTTAAAAAATGTCCCCATTTTGTGCCGGAAGCGAGGGTCCAATTAGGTGAAGAGCCAGAAGTCATCCTGCTGACAAATGGAAACAATTCTGGGGTCACTACGCAAGCACGCGAGCATGCTTCCTGCCATTTGCGCAAGTGACTCGGAGGAACTACCTGTCTCCATCTCCACTGCATACTGCCACGGTGTGTCCACATCCTCTGTCTTGCCTTCCTCACAAACCTCTAGCTCCTCTGGCTGCTCCTGCTCCTCCTCTCCTGTCCGCTGACTAGATAAACCAGCCATTTCACCAAGCCTAAACTGTGCACTGTGCCACTCCTCCTCCTCTTCCTCCTCCTCCTCCAGTTCAGCTCCAACGGGGTTCATGTGGCCATAAGATGTAGACGCCGTGTCTCCAGTGCCCTGACCATCCATGGTTTCCAACATGTGCTGTAGTACATGAAGCAGTGTAATCACGTCATTCATCCCGTAATCCTGGCGACTCACAGATAAAGTGGCTTCCTCAAAGGGCCTGAGCAAACGGCAGGTGTCACGTATGAGCTGCCACTGGTTGACATTGAAGTTACACAGGGGAGTCCCCCTATCCGCTTGGATCAAGAAATCTGTGATGGCTTTTCTCTGTTCGTATAGTCTGTCCAACATATGCAGGGTTGAATTCCAACGGGTGGAAACATCGCAAATCAGACTTTGTTGGGGGCTACCCTTCTGATGCTGTAGCTCAAGAAGGGTGTGCTTGGCGGTGTATGAGTGGCTGAAGTGCATGCAAAGTTTCCTTGAAGTTGTTAGGATGTTTTTCAGATGGTGGGGAAGACTTCAGAAACTGCTTCATAACCAAATTGAAGACGTGAGCCATGCAGGGTGCATGGGTCAGCCTTCCTTATCACAGCGCAGACAAAATGTTCTTCCCATTGTCGGTAACCATGGTTCCCATTTTCAGTTTTCTTGGAGTAAGCCATGTTTGGATTTCTTGATGAATAAATTTAAGCAGTTCCTCCCCTGCGTGACTCCGTTCGCCAAGACAAACCATGTGAAGCACAGCGTGACACCTCCATGCCCTGCACACATGGTAGGCTGGAGGGGCACTGAGACTTGAGTCTACAGTGGAGGGTGAGGAGATGGCAGAGGATGAGGAGGCCGAGTCGCACGGTGTTATAGGCACAACGGCCAGGGAGCGCAGAGGCCGAAGCGGCGTGACCTGTCCAAGTTGCTGCTGCTGCAAAGGGACCACATTCACCCAGTAGGCCGTAAACGACATGTACTGTCCCTGACCATAGTTACAGCTCCAGACGTCGGCGCTGCCATGCACTTTGCTACACACCGACAGGCTCAAGGACTTGCCCACCTTCTGTTCAACAAAAGTGTGCAGCGCTGGTACTGCCTTCTTGGCAAAGAAATGACGGCTTGGGACTCTCCACCTCGGCTCAGCACAAGCCATCAGTTCTCTGAAAGGTGCAGAGTTCACCACCTGAAAAGGGAGCGACTTCAGCACCAGCAACTTGGACAGGAGCACATTCAGCTTCTGCACCGTAGGATGAGTGGGCGCATACTGCTGTCTCTTGGACATGGCTTCGCTGATGGATTGCTGGCGGGATGCATGAGTTGGAGGAGGAGGAGCATCAGGAGGAGCGACAGAGGATGAGGTGCTGGAGCCTTGGCTGGCAGAAATTGGGAGCGGCGTGCCACTTGGTGAGGAAGCAGCCTGGACCACCTCTTCGGAGCCTCGGTTCTCCCAGGCCGCTTTATGTTGACGCATCATATGTTGGCGCAGGGCCGTGGTGCCAACATTTTGGCTCTGGCCACGCTTCACCTTCTGCCTACATATCTTGCATGTGGCCATGTTACCCTCCTGCGGATGATTGAGGAAAAACTGCCACACTGCCGAGTAGCTACTTTTCCGCACTGATTCACTGCTACTGTCGCCAACTCCAGGAACCCCTGCTCCACTACCTCCCGATAAGGTAGCCTGCTGCGCAGAAGGTGCTCTACCCCGGCCCGGCCCCATTTGGCTCCAGGCTTGACAATTGTGCCCCCATGCTGACTGTCAACCATGCTGCTAACACCTTGCTGCCTCAGCTTCTGACTCCGGGGCAACCTGCGCCCCTCTTTTCCTGATGATGAGGATGAAGCCCCTTCTGCACCTGGCTCCCAAGTGCGATCGGCTTCATCATCATCACCGAGTTGTGGCTGCACGTCACTGATGTTCTCGGTTTCCTCAACAGTGTCTGGCGCAGGAGCTGGAACGCTCGCAACAACACCCACGCCACTCTCCACATCACTATTTGTCTGCCTAGTGAAGGAAGCCACCTCCATTTCTTGGCTGGGCAGTAGCTGCTGACTGTCCTCTATCTGATCGTCCTCCTCACTAAAGAGTGGAGCTGAACCCAAAGCATAGGATACGTTGCTGGGGGAGGGAACGGCGTAGGACAGAGGCAATTCGGAGGACAGGGACTGCTCTCAGGCCATGCCAACTCAGGGTTGTGTCAGAGGAACCTACCGACCCTAGACTGGGGGTGTCAGATGTAACTTGTGATGATGTGGATGACCGCGTTAACCAATCTACCACAGCAGATGCGTTACTGGTGGAGACACGACCGCTAGCAGATACTGGCAGATAAGGTCTCTCACCACGACTCCTGCTGCCACTCGCCCCTAGTCTGCTGCGACCTCTGCCTGCTGAATCTTGGCCTCTGCCACTCCTCTTTGAACATCCTGGCACTTGTCTGCCTGACATTTTTATGTATTTGAAATGCGCAATAGGCCCTTAAAAAATGTGTTTATTTTAAAAAACAGAGGCTAAATAAAGTGAGGTACTGCTTCTCTGCACCAGATACTATGAAAATTGGCAATATGGGATACCCTGCAGGCTGGTGTTTTACAAGATGCAAAAAAACAATTCAAAATGCAATATATTAATAAAACAGAGCCTGTAGAAGCTGATTTAGTATAACGGATAGGGTGAAATGTGCCGGTTTGGGATACCCTGCGGCCTGGTGTTTTTACAGGACGCAAAAAAAAATTCAAAATGCAATATATTAATAAAACAAAGCCTGTAGAAGCTGCTATAGTATAACAGATAGGGTGAAATGTCCCGGTTTGGGATACCCTGCCGCCTGGTGTTTTTACAGGATGCACAAAAGCAATTCAAAATGCAATATATTTATAAAACAGAGCCTGTAGAAGCTGCTTTAGTATAACAGATAGGGTGAAATGTGCCAGTTTGGGATACCCTGCGGCCTGGTGTTTTTACAGGATGCACAAAACCAGTTCAAAATGCAATATATTAATAAAACAGAGCCTGTAGAAGCTGCTTTAGTATAACAGATAGGGTGAAATGTGCCATTTTGGGATACCCTGCGGCCTGGTGTTTTTAAAGGACTCACAAAACCAATTCAAAATGCAATATATTAATAAAACAGAGACTTTAGAAGCTGATTTAGTATAGCAGATAGGGTGAAATGTGCTGGTCTGGGATGCCCATGTGGCCTGGTGTTTTTAAAGGACGCACAAAACCAATTAAAAATGCAATGTATTAATAAAACAGAGCCTGTAGAAGCCGCTTTAGTATAACATATAGGGTGAAATGTGCCGGTTTGGGATACCCTGCTGCCTGGTGTTTTTACAGGATGCACAAAGCAATTAAAAATGCAATATATTAATAAAACAGAGCCTGTAGAAGCTGCTTTAGTATAAAAGATAGGGTGAAATGTGCCGGTTTGGGATACCCTGCGGCCTGGTGTTTTTGAAGGACGCACAAAACCAATTCAAAATGCAATATATTAATAAAACAGAGCCTTTAGAAGCTGATTTAGTATAACAGATAGGGTGAAATGTGCCAGTTTGGGATGCCCATGCAGCCTGGTGTTTTTACAGGACGCACAAAACCAATTCAAAATGCAATATATTAATAAAACAGAGCCTGTAGAAGCTGCTTTAGTATAACAGATAGG
Source organism: Gastrophryne carolinensis (assembly GCA_027917425.1). NCBI lineage: Eukaryota > Metazoa > Chordata > Amphibia > Anura > Microhylidae > Gastrophryne > Gastrophryne carolinensis. The sequence goes on from CM051243.1 coordinate 88,901,454, forward strand.
GTGAAATGTGCCGGTTTGGGATACCCTGCGGCCTGGTGTTTTTACAGGACGCAAAAAAACAATTCAAAATGCAATATATTAATAAAACAGAGCCTGTAGAAGCTGATTTAGTATAACAGATAGGGTGAAATGTGCCAGTTTGGGATACCCTTTGGCCTGGTGTTTTTACAGGACGCACAAAACCAATTCAAAATGCAATATATTAAAAAAACAGAGCCTGTAGAAGCTGCTTTAGTATAACAGATAGGGTGAAATGTGCCGGTTTGGGATACCCTGTGGCCTGGTGTTTTTACAGGACGCAAAAAAACAATTCAAAATGCAATATATTAATAAAATAGAGCCTTTAGAAACTGATTTAGTATAACAGATAGGGTCAAATGTGCTGAAATGGTATGCCCATTTGGGCTGGTGTTTTTACAGCATACAAAAAAAATTAAAACTAATCGAGTTATAAGAAATGCTTGTGTTTAACAGATACGGCTGAAATGCGCACAAGCAAGATGGCTGCCGTTTATATAGCACTGTGACGTCACCGGGCTTCCTGGCTACTGATAGGCTGCATGTGACCTTTCCATGATAACTTGCCCCAGGGGACATGTCCGGACATGTCCATCCACCATTTTACAATGGCTGTAATTGAAATAAATGGAGTTTAAAGGAAAACTTCGATCAATTGTGGGGAAATTCGGATTCGTTCAGAATCGATTTGCTCATCTCTAGTTGTTACATTTTCTGTTTCTACCTAAAGCAGGTCTAAAAATGATGCTTTACATTCCCACGTTTTTTTTTTTAAAGAGGACCAAAACACACACCCTATCAGCCCTGAAATCTATAAGATTCCAGGGCCGCTGGATTCCCCCCCTCTGGGCATCCAAAATCGTGATGCCCCGCTGTATGAAACCCCCCCAGGTCACCCAGAAACTCACCTTCTTTCCCAGTCCAATGGTGCAGGCCCGATCTGCGGGCGCATCCCCGCTATCCCTTTAGCAGGGCACATTCCCCCGCCAGGCATTTGTGAATAGCCAGCTTGGCCATGGTCCCTGCTAGACGGTAGTGGGGGATGCGGCTGCCAGCGTGCTCAGATTTCCCCAGAGGCAAGGACCAAAACCCGGGATACTCAAAATCCTGTCTCCTCCTGCCTTGGCTTCCAGCAGGGCTTTTATACTAAAGCAGTGGAGGTCCTGTGAAATCTCCTCTATGGGGTTTATTCGTCAAGGGATAGCGGCAGGTAGTGCCTTTTAGTGGCAGGCAGCGTCTGGTGAACGCTGGGCACTGTATGCAATACCACATTTATGAAGGTGAATCTGGTGAGCGACTCTAACAGCGCCATGTATCATACGATTCATCATTACAGGCAGCTCATCGTATAGCTACCTGTGGCTGTCCTATACATTTCAATGGATGTTCCTTTTCTTTTGTTTAAACAGTGTTTTTGTTTTTATTTTATTTTTCTCTCAAAAAAGTCATTTTTGAAAGCTTTTTTGATTTTTTATATTTTTATGCAGAATTGTCATTACAGGCCTGGCATATATGTATTAATGTCACAATGCTATAACAATGTCATTCCATGTGTTTTCGCTTTGTTACTGGTGGATATGTGTTCAAAAACAGACTTTAATCACACAGTGTCTGGCACTCTATGCTATAGCGACCAGATCCAGAGTGTCTACACTGTGTGTCTGTTTTTTTGTTAAATATGATGTGAGTCGCTGAGAGTCAGTCGCACCTAGCTGGTGCTACCTTTCGCTCCCTGCAACGCTGTACTAGTGTTAGAGCGCCAAACATACATCCCATTCATCAATGACCCGCCAGGTTACTACAGCGAATGAAACATTCTGTTACAGCGCCCGCAAGCCGATCACAGCGTATACAAGCGGTCGCTCTTAATGTCTCTGTACAGACGCTCATCTGCCGATACCTGGCGCTAGTAATGAATCAGCCTGCCCGTGACTTTGATGTCACTGGAGGGGAGGGGTAAGGAGGTGAGATCCCCCCCCCCCATACCCCTTCCCTCCAGTAATGTCTTTAGTTACATGGAGGAGAGTCTTCAGAGGTTAAGCCTCTTCTTCTCCAGCTCCTGGCCATTACTCTTGGCTGGGAGCCAGGGAGGAAGCAGGGGGGACCTGTGTCCTACTTCCTGTCCACCCTACTTTCTATACCCGTCCACCCTACGACCATCAGCAGGCGGCAAGAGGGCAGAAAAGGACAAAGGAGCGCAAGCTACGTCGAGGAGAACCTGGGCAGTGTGCTTGCGGAAGAGCCCAGTCTTCATTGTCATGATGACACCTCTGGAAGAGCACCAAACTTATGCTGAAGGGCATAGGGGCTTAGGAATCTACTGGGTTCAGAATCCTGGAAGTGGGTGAGTATGCTGCATGGTGGGGTTCCCTAGGGATTTACACTGGGGGGCATCCCTAATCAGGCTTCCCTCATTCTAAGTGGATCAAAAATATATTTAAACTTTTGGTCTTCTTTAATTCCTGTGCTCTCTGGTGGGCACAGGGTGGAAGGGCGGCACTTCTCATATTTCATTTGATTTTTGGAGACATCCGCTCTAACTCCACCAATGATTTGTGTCACAGATACTTACCTATGTCCTCATTCCCTTGTCCTATTTTACTGCCCAATGTAACTAGCAGTGATCAGCAGGGTTTTCAAGGCTAAAGGAAGCACAGCACTGTGGTAGCTTGCCCTGCAAACAACAATAGCTGTAAGTAAAGACAAAGGTAAGTGCCTCTGCCCATTCTTGGGCTCCCAGATACAGTATGTGTGACAGGGCATCCCCCACTGATAAAGGGTTAATTTAAAGTGGTCCCCCACTTAGAAATGACTGGGGGCCCATTAACCGTGCATAAAAAGGTCAAATGAATTAAAATAACAGGCATAATTACAACCGTAAAGTGGACCAACAGTCAAAAATCACTTAAACCAAACCAACTCAACAAACAGGTCTCATATGCATCCATCCTAAGTGCAATTCAGATTGCTGCACATAAAAGTTAATTTACCTTTTTCTAACATGCTGTGATATATTTTAAAAACAAGATGGCGGCTACATTTGCTGGTCGGCTGCAAACAGGAAGTGCTGCTGGGCTTCGTGTTACTGTGTATTGTCAGTTATGTCAGTAAGTTGAATCCAGGCCGCAGCATGGCTGAGATGCTGGGAGAGGAAGCTCCAAAATGGCCGCTACCTTTCTTTTCCAACTGTGCCAGGCTGTTGGTCTGGTTTAAATGGTCTTTCCCACTTGCTTTGCTTGTGTCAGTTACTGTAATAGTGAAGAGGATGGGCAGAATTAGTATGTAAGCATTTTGGATTTTAAACCCTTATATACCTGAAAATTGCCATTTGTTCCTCGAAAGCCTGTGAATAAGCCACACCCATAAACCACACACCCGCCACACCCGCCACACCCATCACCCCGTAAATTGGTCTTCAAGGCTGGCATCTGTGAAAAAGTAGTCAGAATTAACTTGGGCCCTTATTCATGAAGGGATAGCGTCAGGTAGTGCCTTGTAAATGACAGGTAGCGACAGGTGAACGCCTTTATTAAGCAGAATCTGTGGAGCGACTGGGATAACGTCATGTAGCGTCCGATTCATCATTATGCCAGCCTCAGCAAACAGCGCCGGCATTCAGCCTTGCAGAGGCCAAGTATTACCTCTCGCTACCTGTCGCTCTCCCATACATTTCAATGGACGTTCTTTTATTTCTTTTTAAACAGGGTGTTTGTTTTATTTTTTTTAAAGCTCAAATAATGTTGTGACCTCTTCTGGCCGAGAAAAAGCCATTTTTTAAAATATTTTTCATGTTTTATATATTTATGCAGAATTGACATTACAGGTCTGGCATTAATGTGTTCATGTTACAATGTAATAACAATGTAATTCCATATGTTTTCGCTTTGTTACTGGTGGATACATGCTAAAAAACAGACTTTAATCAAGCAACCTCCGGTGCTCTGGGCTTCAGAGAAGCATTTTTGAGCGCTGGAGTTGTGTGAGGCTGTTTTTTTCATGAATATGTTGTGAGTCGACAGGAAGCAAAGAATCCAGCACTCCAAAATAGTGATAAAAATCCAATAGAAGTGTATTCATGCGTGATGCACATAGTCCCAATCAGGACCAATCAATTCAATGTTTCGGGGGTTATGTCACCGCTAACCGCGCACCCCCTTCGAACCCACGGGTAGAAGTGCGACGGCAATCGAGATTTATGTTGTGAGTGGGTCGCACTGACCAGTCACTAACATGTGCTCCCGTACAGCGTTGTAATGCTCAAATAGCGACTCCTCACAATGTATTCATCATTGCAGCACAGCGACAGCTATAAACTAGCGACCCACGGCCGAGCACAGCGACTACTAGCGGGCACTCTGAAATGCCTGCTACAGACACTCATCTGTCGCTACTTGGCGTTAGTGATGAATTAGCCTGTTGCTGTCATTCATTTTACAAAAAAAAAACTTGCATGAGCACAATTGGGCTGATTCAGCATCGTGAGAAATTTTCTCTCATGTTTTTTGTAAAAAAAACATTTTTTTTATAATGATTTTTTTCCTTAGTGCAATTCAGCGCCATTTTTAGCTGTGTAAATTATTTAACAATTTGTGCCACTAAAATTGTACTGAGGAAAAAATCATTCTAAAATCTTTTTTTCCTCACAAAATGGTGAGAAAAAAATTCTCACGGTGCTGAATCAGCCCTGATATGCGGCTGTTTGTTTGAAACGCCTGAAACCTACATATGTTCCGCTTTCGAAGGGACTTTTTGAATGAGTTTGTTTCTGGCAGCGCTGAACCCAATTCTTACACACAAAAGGAGCATGTGGAAATCTGAAGAAAAATGATTTGTCTGAGGTAAAATTTATAAGCGCAGAGGTTTATAACCACCACACTACCTACCACAGAAATGCAGTGTCGGACTAGGATACATAGGGCCAAAAGTTGAACCGACTCTGGGGGCCCATCCCACATTTAGAAGCAAGTATTAACAGCGTATATTCGGGCACAAACTGTATTGTCTTTATGTGTACACTTAGGTAAGCTATTTGTTTTTGGTGATGAAGACCCTTAAAGTGGACCAACACCCAGGATTTTGACTATCCTGGGTTTTGGCCCACTTCGGTGGGGCACCCCGATCGCTGTGTGAAACCCCCCAGAACGCCCGTAAACACTCACCTCACCACGCTCCTGCGCGGGCGCTCGTCCAATCAGAGCGCTCAGAGCCGCTGTGGTATGCACGTACAAGCGGCGTCCAACCGCAGTGGGTCTGAGCGCTGGAGGCCGCGTCTCGCGCTTCCCTCTAACAGGAAGCGTGCCCACGCCGGCCATTCACAAACGGCCGGCGCAGGTGCGCGCCCTGCTAGAGGGAAGCACGAGACGCGGCCGAGGCCCGCGCATGCGCTGTTGGAACGGGGTTAATGTAAGGTTTCTGGGCTTCCTGGGGGGTTTCACCCCGCGGGACATCTCGATTTCGGATGCCCCGTGGGGAGGGATCTGATCGGCCCGAGAATCTTATAGATTCCCGGCCCGATCCCCCCTGGGTGTTGGTCCACTTTAAAGTGGTCCCTGGACCCTGGGAGGCACACAGGGGGTATATCTTGGTAACCAGGGGTGGGCTGGCCATAGGGAGACCCAGGACAATGCCCGGTGGGCCACACTGCTTTGGGGCCAGTTGGGCTGCTGCTTTTAACACCCACATTCAATCTCTGCCCTCTTAGTCTCCCTGTCAGCCCCACTGTACCCACAAGCAAAGGAACCCCAGCCCCCAATTCTAATGCCCCCGCATCATGGGGCATTAACAGGGACAACTTGGATCGGCCAGGGGATGTAAAATCTAGGGCTCATTTTTGTCCCCAATTTTTGTCCCCAATCTGCCACTGTTGGTAACCCTGTGGGCCGGTCTGAGTATGCATAAGTGAAACCTGTAAACTGAAGTAAACTGGGAATGCCTGGAGGCTGATTTGGCTTTGGGTCTGCTTTAAACCGGACCTTCAGCATGATTAAACGAAAAGCCCCAACCCTTAAAAAAACTTTTCTCCAGCATGTAAAATTAATATATTTTAAATTTTTATTCACTTACTTCTTATTCTTTCCCCCACTAGGCTGCAACTCTGTTCATGGACTCTAGGATAAGGGTGCCGCCATCTTGACATCTTGAGAGGAGAGTGGGAAAAGTGCAGGGAATGGGGTTATAGTTCTGCTTTGCACAGACAGAGCAGAGCTGGGGTCAGGAAAAGGACAACAATCCCAGAATGCAGAGTGACATTCCTGTTCCTGCAGGCTACCTGATGCTCCATGAGCTGCCATCTTGGATGTTTAAAGGCTCAGAAAATGCAGTAGATGAAGGTAGGATGGTTTTTAATATGGGCAATCTGTATGTACAGGGTGTGGGAAACATATAAGATATGCTCTTATTCAGGGTGAAGGTCCGCTTTAAGACAAAAGGGTTTATTCATCAAAGGATAGCTGCAGGTAGTGCCTCGTAGCGGCAGGCAGCGCCTGTTGAACGCTGGGCGCTGTACACAATACCACATTTATGAAGGCGATTCTGGTAAGCGACACTAACAGCGCCATGTAGCGTCCAATTCATCATTACAGGTGGCTCAGCGTATAGCTCCAGAGCTCTAGCTTCCAGATCTAAAGGTATCACCTGTCGCTCTCCAATTCATTTCAATGAACATTCCTTTTCTTCGGTTTAAACAGGGTTTTTTGTTTTTAATTTATTTTTTTTCTCTCAAATAATTATGTGACCTCTCCTGGCCTAGAAAGAGTCATTTTTGAAAACATTTTTGATTTTTTATATTTTTATGCAGAATTGTCATGACAGGTCTGGCATTAAATTATTAATGTCACAATGTTACAACAATGTAATTCCATGTGTTTTGCTTTGTGACTGGTGGATATGTGTTCAAAAACAGACTTTAATCACACAGCGTCTGGCGCTCTATGCTATAGCGACCAGATTTAGAGCGCCAACGCTGTGTGTGTCTGTTTTTTTGTTGAATATGGTCTGAGTCGCTGAGAGTCGGTCGCAATAAGCTGGCGCTACCTCTCGCTCTCTGCAACGCTGTACTGGTGTTAGAACGCCCAACATACATCTCATTCATCAATGCTGGCCAGGTTACTACAGCGACTGAGGCGCTTTGTTACAGCACATGATAGCCGATCACAGCGTCTACTAGCGGTCACTCTTAGCGCTGTACAGACGCTTATCTGCCGATACCTGGCGCTAGTAATGAATCAGCCTGTTAATTGTCCTAAAATTTGGAGTATCCCCAATTGAAATGCAAACCTAATGCAGGTACTAGTTTATAGTATTCACAGACCCAAGCTGGTGCAGAACATGACTTCTGAGATACTTTGGTGCTACTAATTACAGTACTAACTAGCGGCACACATTAGCGTTAACATTCAAGTGCAGCAAAACTTGGTTATGGACGTCTGCTAAGGTTTCCTTCTGCAATCGAGAAACCAATATATTTGCATACATTAATTACAGAATAATTATAGGCCCTGTAGGTGGATTATGAAGGGTGGGAAAAAAATTATATATATAAAAAATATGCTTTGATGTTGTTTTTAAAAGTACAGCTATTTTTAAAGTGGAGCAAAACCCAGGATTCTGGCTATCCTGAGTTTTGGTGCTTGCCCCTGGGGCGCCCCGCTGTGTGAAACCCCCCAGGTTGCCTGAACGAACTCACCTCTCCCCGGCCCCAAGGCGCATGTGCGGCATGTCGTTCAGTCAGCGCGCTAAGATCCGCTCCTGTTCCTTCGTCTAAGTCTTCGCCTGAGGCATGCAGACCCCAGTGCACTGGCGGCAGCATCTCCCGCTACCCTCTAACAGGGAGTGTGCCCGTGCGGGCATTCACAGATGCTTGGCGCAGGCACTCACCCTGCTAAAGCGATAGCGGGGATGCGGCTGCTGCTCGTGCATGCGACGTTGGTCCAGGAAAGCAGGTGAGTTTCTGGGGAACATGGGGAGTTTCCCGATTTTGGATGCCCCAAGAGGGAGGCAAACTAGTGACCTGGTGGAAATTAGGCTGTCTGGGTGGGGGTTTTGGTCCACTTTAAGTGAAAAAGTAACATTTTCTTTTATGTACATGAGATTCAGTGATGCCAAAAAAAAAGGAATTATTTTTTCACATGTGTTTCACCTGTCACAATAAAGAATAAACTTAATTGCCGAGTAAATCAGTACAAGGAATTTTCTATAGCTAGATGGAAATGTTAGCAAGGAAGAATTGTGCGACTGTATCTAGCTAAAAAAAAAATCTTATACTTAGTGAATAATAGTTTATTCTATGTTATCTATAGTGAAAAAATGAGCGAAAATCAGGAAAAATCCTCAGGAAATGAATGTGTGTAGAATGTATGTGCGATTCAGCACTGTTTTTTTAGTTGTTGTTGATGGTTAAGTTAATATATTGTCAACTTCATAAGGAGTGATGATGAAAACTTCATTCCCCTAAATCAATACATTTTAAAATCATAATTGTAATGTAATATAGATTACTAATTATTGCTTTATTGACTATTTGCGCTGGTGCCTGGCGCGTAAATGGTTAATTACTTAGACACAAGCTTATAAATATAATTCCTTGGCTGCGCTCCGTGCGCCTATGAATAAGTCGGAGTGATGAAACGCGTTGGGCGGAGTCAGATCACGTAACCCCCGAAAATAGCCGACGCTTGCCGAGCTCGGAGGCCTATGACTTGGAGACACACGCGCCGTGCTGTTGGGCATGCTTAATACGCACTGAAGGGGTATAATGGAGGAATGATGTTTCCATCATCAAGATCCTTTTTAATAACAATATAATACAACGCTTGTATATGGTTATATTCTGGTAAGAAGATTTTATATTTTGCGCACAGAAATTGGTGTTTGCTGTATTACGCTATGTGCGGTCATATATTTTATCTTTCATGTTAGACCTAAATAAACGAGGAACGTCCCTCTTTTAAATAAATCTATTGGTGATTGAGTGCAAGCAAGGAATATTTTAATGATATAAAGAAAGGTTATCCCTTTGGCTGCAAGGATATGAACCGAGAAGGAAGCAAATGATGATATAGTGAAAGGCTTGTTTTCAACTCCTATCTGGTACGTGTTTGGTGTGTCAGGTGGTGGATACACATTAAATTGAAAGTCTGGAGATTCACGTGGTGAACTTGATTGAAGCTACTTGAACTGTCCCGCGGAGATTTGCACATTGCTGTGTACCTATGTTTACTGTTATTTTCCCTATATGTTGTTTGTATACTTCTTTAGTCTTTTTTTCAATGAAAAATGGCTGACAGGTTTGATTTATTTATTTATTTTTTCTATTAAATAGCCCATGCTGGGGGGCCCAAAAGCTCAGCAGCAGACCCCAACTCTGGCAGCTTACCAGCCCCTGACTTCTTTGTGTAGATCTTGGTTTACAACTTTAATGTACAGTTGTCAATAGCAAGAAATTGCAAGCAGTGGAAACTGCTTTCATAAAAAATACATGTGCCAATATGAAAGAAACTGTGAAAAAAATTCTAGTTAAGCTCAATACCTTGAGGCCATTTGGCACACAATAATGTTCACTGAGCACCTAGAAGACTCCTTCCTTTTCAAACATCCCAGCCCTGCTACTGCATGAACATCAGCACTTCCTCTGTGCAGGCCACCGGCAGATCCTTAGGTCATAATCATGGCAGGAGTTGCAAAAAAAAGTCATTGACTTTTGTGCAGAAACTGAATTGCCATTGGAAGGGATGCATATGAGCACCGTTATTGGTAGGGTGATGGTCCGGTTTAAAGAAGGATTAGATTTCTTCTTTTTTTTTATTTAATTAGGCTGGACAGATTTCTCCATCATTTTCTCAGCTCAAACTGTGCCAAAGTTCTGGGTGATCCCTGGCTTTGCTTCCCTTGTGTTGCTGACTTGTCTCGCCCAGACATATTTAGAAGGCTCTGAACACCTTTCCATTCCAATGTCTTTACATGTTTGTTGTTTTTTCTATTTATAAGGCCATGTGCACTATTTTATTACATGCACCTCACTACTGTATGTCTAGCTCACCAGACTGACAGTGGAAAACTCAATAAAGTTTTATAGGCAGAATGCTGCTTGCCATCAATCATGTTCACAGTTATTTTATTCTTTCCCGTGCTGTCTCTCAGCAAGTCTTTCTCTAACCTACTATGGTTGTTTGGTTTTCCCACTGTGCTGTCTCAGATTTTCTGTGCCCCCTCCCAGGTGTTCTTTGCTTTACCTTATATATGCTTGAATATAGCTCCATCTCTCACCTGAATTATTGAGTTTGATGGTATAGTTGCTTGTTTTCTGGCCCCAAACCCCTACTCATCGGGCCTTCTGCCATCTGATTTGTGCCCTTTAGTAACCTTCGTACTTTACTCATGGCCTTTGTCATCCTGCTACTCTATTCTGTGAGCTTGCTTTCTGCACATCATGTCTGCTTCCACCTTCCTTCTCTTTCTTTTCTTAGGTCATAGACCAGTAGAAGATATTCCAAAGCCTTTACAGTATATCCTGGGGCTTTTCCAAAGAAACAGAAGTGATGAAACCTGGTGACACAAGTCTGTATCTTGTTCTCCTCTTACAGTATCTATTGTTATTCTCCTTGTCTACTACCTGTTCCTGGTTTACAGCCTGCTATTAGGTCCTAGTGTTTTTTTTCTTTCACCCCCAGTCTTTCCCCCTCTGATTCTGAGCCTGTACCTGTCAAAATATACGTTTGTTCATCCTCAGCTTAATCAAACTATTGCATTTTAAATTGGTTTTTGTCCTGCTGCCAAAACACTAGGCCGCAGGGTATCCCAAACTTGCACTTAGCAGCCTATCTGTTATACAAAATACGCTTGTTGCTCCTCATTTTAATCAAACTATTGCATTTTGAATTGGTTTTTGTCCTGCTTTAAATACACCAGCCCACATGGGCATCCCGAACCTGCACTTAGCAGCCTATCTGTTATACAAAATACGCTTGTTGCTCCTCATTTTAATCAAACTATTGCATTTTGAATTGGTTTTTGTCCTGCTTTAAATACACCAGCCCACATGGGCATCCCGAACCTGCACTTAGCACCCTATCTGTTATACTAAATACGCTTGTTGATCCTCAGCTTAATCAAACTATTGCATTTTTAATTGGTTTTTGTCCTGCTGCCAAAACACTAGGCCGCAGGGTATCCCAAACCTGCACGTAGCACCCTATCTGTTATACAAAATACGCTTGTTGATCCTCAGCTTAATCAAACTATTGCATTTTGAATTGGTTTTTGTCCTGCTTTAAATACACCAGCCCACATGGTCATCCCGAACCTGCACTTAGCACCCTATCTGTTATACTAAATACGCTTGTTGATCCTCAGCTTAATCAAACTATTGCATTTTTAATTGGTTTTTGTCCTGCTGCCAAAACACTAGGCCGCAGGGTATCCCAAACCTGCACGTAGCACCCTATCTGTTATACAAAATACGCTTGTTGATCCTCAGCTTAATCAGACTATTGCATTTTGAATTGGTTTTTGTCCTGCTGCCAAATCACTAGGCCGCAGGGTATCCCAAACCTGCACTTAGCAGCCTATCTGTTATACAAAATACGCTTGTTGCTCCTCATATTAATCAAACTATTGCATTTTGAATTGGTTTTTGTCCTGCTTTAAATACACCAGGCCACATGGGCATCCCAAACCTGCACTTAGCACCCTATCTGTTATACTAAATATGCTTGTTGATCCTCAGCTTAATCAAACTATTGCATTTTGTATTGGTTTTTGTCCTGCTTTAAATACACCAGCCCACATGGGCATCCCAAACTTGCACTTAGCACCCTATCTGTTATACTAAATATGCTTGTTGATCCTCAGCTTAATCAAACTATTGCATTTTTAATTGGTTTTTGCCTTGCTGCCAAAACACTAGGCCGCAGGGTATCCCAAACCTGCACTTAGCAGCCTATCTGTTATACTAAATACCCTTGTTGATACACAGCTTAATCAAACTATTGCATTTTTATTTGGTTTTTGTCCTGCTGCCAAAACACTAGGCCGCAGGGTATCCCAAACCTGCACTTAGCAGCCTATCTGTTATACTAAATAAGTTTGTTAATCCTCAGCTTAATCAAACTATTGCATTTTGATTTGGTTTTTGTCCTGCTGCCAAAACACTAGGCCGCAGGGTATCCCAAACCCGCACGTAGCACCCTATCTGTTATACAAAATACACTTGTTGATCCTCAGCTTAATCAAACTATTACATTTTGAATTGGTTTTTGTCCTGCAGCAAAAAAAAACTAGGCCGCAGGGTATCCCAAACCTGCACGTAGCACCCTATCTGTTATACTAAATACGCTTGTTGATCCTCAGCTTAATCAAACTATTGCATTTTGAATTGGTTTTTGTTCAGCTGCCAAAACACTTGGCCGCAGGGTATCCCAAACCTGCACTTAGCAGTCTATCTGTTATACTAAATACGCTTGTTGATCCTCAGCATAATCAAACTATTGCATTTTGATTTGGTTTTTGTCCTGCTGCCAAAACACTAGGCCGCAAAGTATCCCAAACCTGCACGTAGCAACCTATCTGTTATACAAAATACGCTTGTTGATCCTCATCTTAATCAAACTATTGCATTTTGAATTGGCTTTTGTCCTGCTTTAAATACACCAGCCCACATGGGCAACCCAAACCTGCACTTAGCACCCTATCTGTTATACTAAATATGCTCGTTGATCCTCAGCTTAATCAAACTATTGCATTTTTAATTGGTTTTTGTCTTGCTGCCAAAACACTAGGCAGCAGGGTATCCCAAACCTGCATGTAGCACCCTATCTGTTATACTAAATAAGCGTTGTTCAGCCTCATTTTAATTCAGCTATTGCATTTTGAATTGGTTTTTGGTCTGCTGCCAAAACACTAGGCCGCAAGGTATCCCATTTTGCCAATTTTCATAGTATCTGGTGCAAAGAAGCAGTTCCTCACTTTATTTAGATTCTGCTTTTAAAGTAAACACATTTTTTAACGTACCTATTGCGCATTTCAAATACATAAAAATGTCAGGCAGACATGTGCCAGGATGTTCAAAGAGGAGTGGCAGAGGTCAAGATTCAGCAGGCAGAGGTCGCAGCAGACTAGGGGTGAGTGGCAGCAGGAGTCACGGTGAGAGACCTGATCTACCTGTATCTGCTATCCCCAGTTACATCTGATATCCCCAGTCTAGGGTCGGTAGCTTCCTCTGACACAACCCTGAGTTGGCATGCCCTGAGAGCAGTCCCTGTCCTCCCATTGCCTCTGTCCTACGCCGTTCCCTCCCCAAGCGACGTATCCTATGCTTTGGGTTCAGCTCCACTCTTTAGTGAGGAGGACGATTAGATAGAGGACAGTCAGCAGCTACTGGCCAGCCAAGAAATGGAGGCGGTTTCTTTAGCTAGGCCGGCAAATAGTGATGTGGAGAGTGTCGTGGGTGTTGCGAGTGCTCCAGCTCCTGCGCCAGACACTGTTGAGGAAACCTAGAACATCAGTGACGTGCAGCCACAACTCAGTGATGATGATGATGATGAAGAAGCCGATCGCACTTGGGAGCAGGGTGCAGAAGGGGCTTCATCATCATCATCAGGAGAAGAGGGGCGCAGGTTGCCCCGGAGTCAGCAGCTGAGGCAGCAAGGTGTTAGCAGCATGGTTGGCAGTCAGCATGGGGGCACAATTGTAAAGCCTGGAGCCAAACGGGGCCAGGGCCGGGGTAGAGCACCTGCTGCACAGCAGGCTACCTTATCAGGAGGTAGTGGAGCAGGGGTTCCTGGAGTTGGCGACAGTAGCAGTGAATCAGTTCGGCCTGTTGGTGGGAAAAGTAGCTACTCGGCAGTGTGGCAGTTTTTTCTGAAGCTTCCGCAGAAGGGTAACATGGCCACATGCAAGATATGTAGGCAGAAGGTGAAGCGTGGCCAGGGCCAAAATGTTGGCACCACGGCCCTGCGTCAACATATGATGCGTCACCATAAAGCAGCCAGGGAGAACCGAGGCTCCGAAGAGGTGGTCCAGCCTGCTTCCTCACCAAGTGGCACGCCACTCCCAATTTCTACCAGCCAAGGCTCCAGTACCTCAGCCGAAGGCAGCTGTGTGTCATACCCATCCTCTGTCGCTCCTGATGCTCCTGCTCCTCCTCCTCCTCCTCCTCCAAGTCATGCATCCCGCCAGCAATCCATCAGCGAAGCCATGTCCAAGAGACAGCAGTATGCGCCCACTCATCCTACGGCGCAGAAGCTGAATGTGCTCCTGTCCAAGTTGCTGGTGCTGCAGTCGCTCCCTTTTCAGGTGGTGGACTCTGCACCTTTCAGAGAACTGATGGCTTGTGCCGAGCCAAGGTGGAGAGTCCCAAGCCATCATTTCTTTGCCAAGAAGGCAGTACCAGTGCTGCACACTTTTGTTGAACAGAAGGTGGGCCAGTCCTTGAGCCTGTCGGTGTGTAGCAAAGTGCATGGCAGCGCCGACGTCTGGAGCTGTAACTACGGTCAGGGACAGTAAATGTCGTTTACGGCCCGCTGGGTGAATGTGGTCCCTTTGCAGCAGCAACTGGACAGGTCACGCCGCTTCGGCCTCCGCGCTCCCTGGCCGTTGTGCCTGTGACACTGTGCGACTCGGCCTCCTCATCCTCCGCCATCTCCTCACCTTCCACTGTAGGCTCAAGTCTCAGTGCCCCTCCAGTCTACCATGCGTGCAGGGCACGGAGGTGTCACGCAGTGCTTCACATGGTTTGTCTTGGCGAACAGAGTCTCACAGGGGAGGAACTGCTTAAATTTATTCATCACAAAATCCAAACATGGCTTACTCCAAGAAAACTTAAAATGGGAATCATGGTTGCCGACAATGGGAAGAACATTTTGTCTGTGCTACGACAAGGAAGGCTGACCCATGCGCCCTGCATGGCTCATGTCTTCAATCTGGTTGTCAAGCGGTTTCTGAAGTGTTCCCCCAATCTGCAAGACATCCTAACAACTTCAAGGGAACTTTGCATGCACTTCAGCCACTCATACACCTCCAAACACACCCTTCTTGAGCTACAGCGTCAGAACTGTAGCCCCCAACATGGTCTTAATTTTTATGTTTCCACCCGTTGGAATTCCAACCTTCACCGATTATATGAACAGAGAAAAGCCCTCACGGATTTCCTGATGATCCAAGCGGATAGGGGGACTCCCCTGTGTAACTTCAATGTCAACCAGTGGCAGCTCATACGTGACACCTGCCGTTTGCTCAGGCCCTTTGAGGAAGCCACTTTACTTGTCAGTCGGCAGGATTACGGGATGAACGACGTGATTCCACGGCTTCATGTACTACAGCACATGTTGGAAACCATGGCTGGTCAGGGCACTGGAGACATGGCGTCTACATCTGACAGCCACATGAACCCCATTGGAGCTGAACTGGAGGAGGAAGAAAAGGAGGAGTGGCCCAGTGAAGCACAGTTTAGGCTTGGCGAAATGGCTGGATTATCTAGTCAGCGGACAGGAGAGGAGGAGCAGCCAGAGGAGCTAGAGGGTTGTGAGGAAGGCCAGACAGAGGACCCGGACACACCGTGGCAGTATGCAGTGGAGATGAAGACAGGTAGTCCCTCCGAGTCACTTGCGCAAATGGCAGGAAGCATGCTCACGTGCTTGCGTAGTGACCCCAGAATTGTTTCCATTTGTCGGCGGGTTGATTTCTGGCTCTCCACCTTATTGGACCCTCGCTTCCAGCACAAAATGGGGGCATTTTTTAAACCCGCCGAGAGGGAGGACAGACTGAACTGCTACAAAGACATTCTACGTAGTCAGTTGGCCGATGCCTATCTGCGCCATGGTCCATACTCTCGCAGGTCTGACTCGAGGGGACCTCTGCACTCACCTTCCACTGCCATGGCCGCTGGGGGGGTTGGCAGGAGCAGCAGCAGCAGCTCCATCAGCAGCAGCAGCCTCAGTCTTCAGTCGCTAATGAGTAGCTTTCTACACCCGCATAGTGAGGCTACTCATGAGCAGCAGGAAGACCTGGAGCAGGACCTGAAACAGCAGGTCATGTCATACCTTGACATGACTATGCCAACACACCTTAAGGATCCGCCGGACTTCTGGGCAGCCAAACATGGCTTGTGGCCGCAACTAGCAGAGTTTGCCCTGGAAAAGCTGTCCTGCCCGGCCAGTAGCATGCCATCTGAGCGGATGTTTAGTGCGGCGGGGGCCATAGTTACGGCGAGGAGAACTTGTCTGTCAACTAAAAATGTGGAGAGACTCACCTTTGTCAAAATGAATCAGGGATGGATCAGCCAGGATTTCCACCCACCAATGGCTGATGCCATTGGTTTGCTGATTTGCTGATGCAAATTTAGACCAATTTTCGGGCTCCTGCTGTTGCCAACTTCAGGGTGTGCCTTTCAGCCAATTTTTGGCCTCCTGTGCTGCCAACTCCAGGGTGTCTTTCAAGCTAATGTTTGTGCTCCTGCTGCTGCCAACTTCAGGGTGTGATTCATTAAATTTTTGGCCTCCTGCTGAAAACTCCAGTGTCTCCTTCAAGCTATGTTTAGGCTGCTGCTGCTGCTTGCAACTCCAGGGTGTGATTCATCCAATTTCTGGGCTCCTGCAGCCAACTCCAGTGTCTCTTTAAAGTAATGTTTGTGTTCCTGCTGCTGCTTGCAACTCCAGGGTGTGATTCATCCAATTCTTGGGCTCCTGCTGCCAACTCCAGTGTCTCATTTAAGTAATGTTTGGACTCCTGCTGCTGCTTGCAACTCTAGGGTGTGATTCATCCAATTTGTGGCCTCCTGCAGCCAACTCCAGTGTCTCTTTCAAGCTATGTTTGGGCTCCTGCTGCTGCCTGCAACTCCAGGGTGTGATTCATCCAATTTTTGGCCTCCTGCAGCCAACTCCAGTGTCTCTTTCAAACTATGTTTGGTCTCCTGCTGCTGCTGCTTGCTACTCCAGGGTGTGATTCATCCAATTTTTGGGCTCCTGCAGCCAACTCCAGTGTCTCTTTCAAGCTATGTTTGGGCTCCTGCTGCTGCTTGCAACTCCAGGGTGTGATTCATCCAATTCTTGGGCTCCTGCTGCCCACTCCAGTGTCTCTTTCAAGTAATATTTGTGCGCCTGCTGCTGCTTGCAACTCCAGGGTGTGATTCATCCAATTTTTGGGCTCCTGCAGATAACTCCAGTGTCTCTTTAAAGTAATGTTTGGGCTCCTGCTGCTGCTTGCAACTCCAGGGTGTGATTCATCCAATATTTGGCCTCCTGCAGCCAACTCCAGTGTCTCTTTCAAGCTATGTTTGGGCTCCTGCTGCTGCTTGCAACTCCAGGGTGTGATTCATCCAATTTTTGACCTCCTGCAGCCAACTCCAGTGTCTCTTTCAAGCTATGTTTGGTCTCCTGCTGCTGCTGCTTGCAACTCCAGGGTGTCATTCAGCCAATTTTTGGGCTCCTGCTGCCAACTCCAGTGTCTCTTTAAAGTAATGTTTGGGCTCCTGCTGCTGCTTTCAACTCCAGGGTATGATTCATCCAATTTTTGGCCTCCTGCAGCCAACTCCAGTGTCTCTTTAAAGTAATGTTTGTGCTCCCGCTGCTGCTTGCAACTCCAGGGTGTGATTCATCCAATTTGGGGCCTCCTGCAGCCAACTCCAGTGTCTCTTTCAAGCTATGTTTGGGCTCATGCTGCTGCTTGCAACTCCAAGGTGTGATTCATCCAATTTTCGGCCTCCTGCAGCCAACTCCAGTGTCTCTTTCAAGCTATGTTTGGTCTCCTGCTGCTGCTGCTGCTTGCTACTCCAGGGTGTGATTCATCCAATTTTTGGGCTCCTGCAGCTAACTCCAGTGTCTCTTTCAAGCTATGTTTGGGCTCCTGCTGCTGCTGCTTGCAACTCCAGGGTGTGATTCATCCAATTCTTGCGCTCCTGCTGCCCAATCCAGTGTCTCTTTCAAGTAATGTTTGGGCTCCTGCTGCTGCTTGCAACTCCAGGGTGTGATTCATCCAATTTTTGGCCTCCTGCAGCCAACTCCAGTGTCTCTTTCAAGCTATGTTTGGGCTCCTGCTACTGCTGCTTGCAACTCCAGGGTGTCATTCAGCCAATTTTTGGGCTCCTGCTGCCAAATCCAGTGTCTCTTTAAAGTGATGTTTGGGCTCCTGCTGCTGCTTTCAACTCCAGGGTATGATTCATCCAATTTTTGAGCTCCTGCTGCCAACTCCAGTGTCTCTTTAAAGTAATGTTTGGGCTCCTGCTGCTGCTTGCAACTCCAGGGTGTGATTCATCCAATTTGTAGCCTCCTGCAGTTAACTCCAGTGTCTCTTTCAAGCTATGTTTGGGCTCCTGCTGCTGCTTGCAACTCCAGGGTGTGATTCATCCAATTTTTGGCCTCCTGCAGCAAACTCTAGTGGCTCTTTAAAGTAATGTTTGGGCTGCTGCATCTGCTGCTTGCAACTCTAGGGTGTGATTCATCCAATTTTTTGGCTCCTGCTGCCAACTCCAGTTTCTCTTTCAAGCTATGCTTGGGCTCCTACAGCTGCTGCTTGCAACTCCAGGGTGTGATTCATCCAATTTTTGGGCTCCTGCTGCCCACTCCAGTGTCTCTTTTAAGTAATATTTGTGCTCCTGCTGCTGCTTGCAACTCCAGGGTGTGATTCATCCAATTTTTGGGCTCCTGCTGCCATCTCCAGTGTCTCTTTATAGTAATGTTTGGGCTCCTGCTGCCTACTCCAATGTCTCTTTCAAGCTATGTTTGGGCTCCTGCTGCTGCTTCCAACTCCAGGGTGTGATTCATCCAATTCTTGGGCTCCTGCTGCCCACTCCAGTGTCTCTTTCAAGTAATATTTGTGCTCCTGCTGCTGCTTGCAACTCTAGGGTGTGATTCATCCAATTTTTGGGCTCCTGCAGCTAACTCCAGTGTCTCTTTAAAGTAATGTTTGGGCTCCTGCTGCTGCTTGCAACTCCAGGGTGTTATTCATCCAATTTTTGGCCTCCTGCAGCCAACTCCAGTGTCTCTTTCAAGCTATGTTTGGGCTCCTGCTGCTGCTTGCAACTCCAGGGTGTGATTCATCCAATTTTAGGCCTCCAGCAGCCAACTCCAGTGTCTCTTTCAAGCTATGTTTGGGCTCCTTCTGCTGCTGAGACTCCATGTTGTCATTCAGCCAATTTTTGGGCTCCTGCTGCCCACTCCAGTGTCTCTTTATAGTAATGTTTGGGCTCCTGCTTCCTACTCCAATGTCTCTTTCAAGCTATGTTTGGGCTCCTGCTGCTGCTTGCAACTCCAGGGTGTGATTCATCCAATTTTTGGGCTCCTGCTGCCATCTCCAGTGTCTCTTTATAGTAATGTTTGGGCTCCTGCTGCCTACTCCAATGTCTCTTTCAAGCTATGTTTGGGCTCCTGCTGCTGCTTGCAACTCCAGGGTGTGATTCATCCAATTCTTGGGCTCCTGCTGCCCACTCCAGTGTCTCTTTCAAGTAATATTTGTGCTCCTGCTGCTGCTTGCAACTCTAGGGTGTGATTCATCCAATTTTTGGGCTCCTGCAGCTAACTCCAGTGTCTCTTTAAAGTAATGTTTGGGCTCCTGCTGCTGCTTGCAACTCCAGGGTGTTATTCATCCAATTTTTGGCCTCCTGCAGCCAACTGCAGTGTCTCTTTCAAGCTATGTTTGGGCTCCTGCTGCTGCTTGCAACTCCAGGGTGTGATTCATCCAATTTTAGGCCTCCAGCAGCCAACTCCAGTGTCTCTTTCAAGCTATGTTTGGGCTCCTTCTGCTGCTGAGACTCCATGGTGTCATTCAGCCAATTTTTGGGCTCCTGCTGCCAACTCCGGTGTCTCTTTAAAGCAATGTTTGGGCTCCTGCTGCTGCTGCTTGCAACTCCAGGGTGTGATTCATCCAATTTTTGGGCTCCTGCAGCCAACTTCAGTGTCTCTTTAAAGTAATGTTTATGCTCCTGCTGCTGCTTGCAACTCCAGGGTGTGATTCATCCAATTTTTGGTTTCCTGCAGCCAACACCAGTGTCTCTTTAAAGTAATGTTTGGGCTCCTGCTGCTGCTTGCAACTTCAGGGTGTGATTCATCCAATTTTTGGCCTCCTGCAGCCAACTCCAGTGTCTATTTCAAGCTATGCTTGGGCTCCTGCTGCTGCGACTCCATGGTGTCAATCAGCCAATTTTTGGGCTCCTGCCGCCAACTCCAGTGTCTTTTTAAAGTAATGTTTGGGCTCCTGCTGCTGCTTGCAACTCCAGGGTGTGATTCATCCAATTTTTGGGCTCCTGCAGCTAACTCCAGTGTCTCTTTCAAGATATGTTTGGGCTCCTGCTGCTGCTGCTTGCAACTCCAGGGTGTGATTCAGCCAATTTTTGGGCTCCTGCAGCCAACTCCAGTGTCTCTTTAAAGTAATGTTTGTGCTCCTGCTGCTGCCTGCAACTCCAGGGTGTGATTCATCAAATTTTTGGGCTCCTGCTGCCAACTTCAGTGTCTCTTTAAAGTAATGTTTGGGCTCCTGCTGCTGCTTGCAACTCCAGGGTGTGATTCATCCAATTTGTGGCCTCCTGCTGCCAACTCCAGTGTCTCCTGAAAGTAATGTTTGGGCTCCTGCTGCCGCTTGCAACTCCAGGGTGTGATTCATCCAATTTTTGGCCTCCTGCAGCCAACTCCAGTGTCTCTTTCAAGCTATGTTCGGGCTCCTGCTGCTGCTGCTTGCAACTTCAGGGTGTCTTTCAAGCAATGTTTGGGCCCCTGCTGCCAACTCCAGTGTCTCTTTAAAGTAATGTTTGGGCTCCTGCTGCTGCTTGCAACTCCAGGGTGTGATTCATCCAATTTTTGGCCTCCTGCAGCCAACTCCAGTGTCTCTTTCAAGCTATGTTTGGGCTGCTGCTGCTGCTGCTGCTGCGACTACTTGGTGTCAATCAGCCAACTTTTGGGCTCCTGCTGCCAACTCCAGTGTCTCTTTAAAGTAATGTTTGGGCGGCTGATGCTGCTTGCAAATCTAGGGTGTGATGCATCCAATTTTTGGCCTCCTGCAGCCAACTCCAGTGTCTCTTTCAAGCTATGTTTGGTCTCCTGCTGCTGCTGCTGCTTGCGACTCCAGGGGGTCATTCAGCCAATTTTTGGGCTCCCGCTGCCAACTCCAGTGTCTCTTTAAAGTAATGTTTGTGCTCCTGCTGCTGCTGGCAACTCCAGGGTTGATTCATCCAATTTTTGGCCTGCTGCAGCCAACTCCAGTGTCTCTTTCAAGCTATGTTTGGGCTCATGCTGCTGCTGCTGCTGCGACTACTTTGTGTCAATCAGCCAACTTTTGGGCTCCTGCTGCCAACTCCAGTGTCTCTTTAAAGTAATGTTTGTGCTCCTGCTGCTGCTTGCAACTCCAGGGTGTGATTCATCCTATTTTTGGCCTCCTGCAGCCAATTCCAGTGTCTCTTTCAAGCTATGTTTGGGCTCCTGCTGCTGCTGTTTGCGACTCCAGGGTGTCATTCAGCCTATTTTTGGGCTCCTGCTGCCAACTCCAGTGTCTCTTTAAATTAATGTTTGGGCTCCTGCTGCTGCTTGCAACTCCAGGGTGTGATTCATTAAATTTTTGACCTCCTGCAGCCAACTTCAGTGTCTCTTTCAAGCTATGTTTGGGCTCCTGCTGCTGCTTGCAACTCGAGGGTGTTATACATCCAATTTTTTGCTCCTGCTGCCAACTCCAGTGTTTCTTTCAAGCTATTTTTGGGCTCCTGCTGCTGCTGCTTGCGACTCCAGGGTGTCATTCAGCCAATTTTTGGGCTCCTGCTGCCAACTCCAGTGTCTCTTTAAAGTAATGTTTGGGCTGCTGCATCTGCTGCTTGCAACTCTAGGGTGTGATTCATCCAATTTTTGGGCTCCTGCTGCCAACTCCAGTTTCTCTTTCAAGCTATGCTTGGGCTCCTGCAGCTGCTGCTTGCAACTCCAGGGTGTGATTCATCCACTTTTTGGGCTCCTGAAGCCATCTCCAGTGTCTCTTTATAGTAATGTTTAGGCTCCTGCTGCCAACTCCAATGTCTCTTTCAAGCTATGTTTGGGCTCCTGCTGCTGCTGCTTGCGACTCCAGGGTGTCATTCATCCAATTTTTGGGCTCCTGCTGCAAACTCCAGTGTCTCTTTCAAGCTATGTTTGGGCTCCTGCTGCTGCTTGCAACTCCAGGGTGTCATTCATCCAATTTTCGGGCTCCTGCTGCCAACTCCAGTGTCTCTTTCAAGCTATGTTTGGGCTGCATCTGCTGCTTGCAACTCCAGGGTGTCATTCAGCCAATTTTTGGGCTCCTGCAGCCAACTCCAGTGTCTGTTTCAAGCCATGTTTGGGCTGCTGCTGCTGCTTGCAACTCCAGGGTGTGATTCAGCCAATTTTTGGGCTCTTGTTGCCAACTCCAGTGTCTCTTTCAAGCTATGTTTGGGCTCCTGCTGCTGCTGCTGCTGCTTGCAACTCCAGGGTGTGATTCATCCAATTTCCGGGCTCCTGCTGCCAACTCCAGTGTCTCTTTCAAGCTATGTTTGGGCTCCTGCAGCTGCTGCTTGCGCCTCCAGGGTGTCACTCAGCCAATTTTTGGGCTCCTGCTGCCAACTCCAGTGTCTCTTTCAAGATATGTCTGGGCTGCTGTTGCTGCTGCTTGCGACTCCAGGGTGTGTTTCAACCAATTTTTGGGCTCATGCTGCCAACTCCAGTGTCTCTTTCAAGCTATGTCTGGGCTCCTGCTGCCGCTGCTTGCAACTCCAGGGTGTGATTAATCCAATTTTTGGGCTCCTGCAGCCAACTCCAGTGTCTCTTTCAAGCTATGTTTGGGCTCCTGCTGCTGCTTGCAACTCCAGGGTGTGATTCATCCAATTCTTGGGCTCCTGCTGCCCACTCCAGTGTCTCTTTCAAGTAATATTTGTTCTCCTGCTGCTGCTTGCAACTCCAGGGTGTGATTCATCCAATTTTTGGGCTCCTGCAGCTAACTCCAGTGTCTTTTTAAAGTAATGTTTGGGCTCCTGCTGCTGCTTGCAACTCCAGGGTGTTATTCATCCAATTTTAGGCATCCAGCAGCCAACTCCAGTGTCTCTTTCAAGCTATGTTTGGGCTCCTGCTGCTGCTGAGACTCCGTGGTGTCATTCAGCCAATTTTTGGGCTCCTGCTGCCAACTCCGGTGTCTCTTTAAAGTAATGTTTGGGCTCCTGCTGCTGCTGCTTGCAACTCCAGGGTGTGATTCATCCAATTTTTGGGCTCCTGCAGCCAACTTCAGTGTCTCTTTAAAGTAATGTTTGTGCTCCTGCTGCTGCTTGCAACTCCAGGGTGTGATTCATCCAATTTTTGGTTTCCTGCAGCCAACACCAGTGTCTCTTTAAAGTAATGTTTGGGCTCCTGCTGCTGCTTGCAACTTCAGGGTGTGATTAATCCAATTTTTGGCCTCCTGCAGCCAACTCCAGTGTCTCTTTCAAGCTTTGTTTGGGCTCCTGCTGCTGCGACTCCATGGTGTCATTCAGCCAATTTTTGGGCACCTGCCGCCAACTCCAGTGTTTTTTTAAAAGTAATGTTTGGGCTCCTGCTGCTGCTTGCAACTCCAGGGTGTGATTCATCCAATTTTTGGGCTCCTGAAGCTAACTCCAGTGTCTTTTTCAAGATATGTTTGGGCTCCTGCTGCTGCTGCTGCTTGCAACTCCAGGGTGTGATTCAGCCAATTTTTGGGCTCCTGCAGCCAACTCCAGTGTCTCTTTAAAGTAATGTTTGTGCTCCTGCTGCTGCTTGCAACTCCAGGGTGTGATTCATCAAATTTTTGGGCTCCTGCTGCCAACTCCAGTGTCTCCTGAAAGTAATGTTTGGGCTCCTGCTGCCGCTTGCAACTCCAGGGTGTGATTCATCCAATTTTTGGCCGCCTGCAGCCAACTCCAGTGTCTCTTTCAAGCTATGTTCGGGCTCCTGCTGCTGCTGCTTGCAACTCCAGGGTGTCTTTCAAGCAATGTTTGGGCCCCTGCTGCCAACTCCAGTGTCTCTTTAAAGTAATGTCTGGGCTCCTGCTGCTGCTTGCAATGCCAGGGTGGGATTTATCCAATTTTTGGCCTCCTGCAACCAACTCCAGTGTCTCTTTCAAGCTATGTTTGGGCTGCTGCTGCTGCTGCGACTACTTGGTGTCAATCAGACAACTTTTGGGCTCCTGCTGCCAACTCCAGTGTCTCTTTAAAGTAATGTTTGGGCGGCTGCTGCTGCTTGCAGATCTAGGGTGTGATGCATCCAATTTTTGGCCTCCTGCAGCCAACTCCAGTGTCTCTTTCAAGCTATGTTCGGGCTCTTGCTGCTGCTGCTTGCAACTCCAGGGTGTCTTTCAAGCAATGTTTGGGCCCCTGCTGCCAACTCCAGTGTATCTTTGAAATAATGTTTGGGCTCCTGCTGCTGCTTGCAACTCCAGGGTGTGATTCATCCAATTTTTGGCCTCCTGCAGCCAACTCCAGTGTCTCTTTCAAGCTATGTTTGGGCTGCTGCTGCTGCTGCTGCTGCGACTACTTGGTGTCAATCAGCCAACTTTTGGGCTCCTGCTGCCAACTCCAGTGTCTCTTTAAAGTAATGTTTGGGCGGCTGCTGCTGCTTGCAAATCTAGGGTGTGATGCATCCAATTTTTGGCCTCCTGCAGCCAACTCCAGTGTCTCTTTCAAGCTATGTTTGGTCTCCTGCTGCTGCTTGCGACTCCAGGGGGTCATTCAGCCAATTTTTGGGCTCCCGCTGCCAACTCCAGTGTCTCTTTAAAGTAATGTTTGTGCTCCTGCTGCTGCTGGCAACTCCAGGGTTGATTCATCCAATTTTTGGCCTGCTGCAGCCAACTCCAGTGTCTCTTTCAAGCTATGTTTGGGCTCCTGCTGCTGCTGCTGCTGCTGCGACTACTTTGTGTCAATCAGCCAACTTTTGGGCTCCTGCTGCCAACTCCAGTGTCTCTTTAAAGTAATGTTTGTGCTCCTGCTGCTGCTTGCAACTCCAGGGTGTGATTCATCCTATTTTTGGCCTCCTGCAGCCAATTCCAGTGTCTCTTTCAAGCTATGTTTGGGCTCCTGCTGCTGCTGTTTGCGACTCCAGGGTGTCATTCAGCCTATTTTTGGGCTCCTGCTGCCAACTCCAGTGTCTCTTTAAATTAATGTTTGGGCTCCTGCTGCTGCTTGCAACTCCACGGTGTGATTCATTAAATTTTTGACCTCCTGCGGCCAACTTCAGTGTCTCTTTCAAGCTGTGTTTGGGCTCCTGCTGCTGCTTGCAACTCGAGGGTGTTATACATCCAATTTTTTGCTCCTGCTGCCAACTCCAGTGTTTCTTTCAAGCTATTTTTGGGCTCCTGCTGCTGCTGCTTGCGACTCCAGGGTGTCATCCAGCCAATTTTTGGGCTCCTGCTGCCAACTCCAGTGTCTCTTTAAAGTAATGTTTGGGCTGCTGCATCTGCTGCTTGCAACTCTAGGGTGTGATTCATCCAATTTTTGGGCTCCTGCTGCCAACTCCAGTTTCTCTTTCAAGCTATGCTTGGGCTCCTGCAGCTGCTGCTTGCAACTCCAGGGTGTGATTCATCCAATTTTTGGGCTCCTGAAGCCATCTCCAGTGTCTCTTTATAGTAATGTTTAGGCTTCTGCTGCCAACTCCAATGTCTCTTTCAAGCTATGTTTGGGCTCCTGCTGCTGCTGCTTGCGACTCCAGGGTGTCATTCATCCAATTTTTGGGCTCCTGCTGCAAACTCCAGTGTCTCTTTCAAGCTATGTTTGGGCTCCTGCTGCTGCTTGCAACTCCAGGGTGTCATTCATCCAATTTTCGGGCTCCTGCTGCCAACTCCAGTGTCTCTTTCAAGCTATGTTTGGGCTCCTGCTGCTGCTGCTGCTGCTGCTTGCAACTCCAGGGTGTTATTCATCCAATTTTAGGCATCCAGCAGCCAACTCCAGTGTTTCTTTCAAGCTATGTTTGGGCTCCTGCTGCTGCTGAGACTCCGTGGTGTCATTCAGCCAATTTTTGGGCTCCTGCTGCCAACTCCGGTGTCTCTTTAAAGTAATGTTTGGGCTCCTGCTGCTGCTGCTTGCAACTCCAGGGTGTGATTCATCCAATTTTTGGGCTCCTGCAGCCAACTTCAGTGTCTCTTTAAAGTAATGTTTGTGCTCCTGCTGCTGCTTGCAACTCCAGGGTGTGATTCATCCAATTTTTGGTTTCCTGCAGCCAACACCAGTGTCTCTTTAAAGTAATGTTTGGGCTCCTGCTGCTGCTTGCAACTTCAGGGTGTGATTCATCCAATTTTTGGCCTCCTGCAGCCAACTCCAGTGTCTCTTTCAAGCTATGTTTGGACTCCTGCTGCTGCGACTCCATGGTGTCATTCAGCCAATTTTTGGGCACCTGCCGCCAACTCCAGTGTTTTTTTAAAAGTTATGTTTGGGCTCCTGCTGCTGCTTGCAACTCCAGGGTGTGATTCATCCAATTTTTGGGCTCCTGAAGCTAACTCCAGTGTCTCTTTCAAGATATGTTTGGGCTCCTGCTGCTGCTGCTTGCAACTCCAGGGTGTGATTCAGCCAATTTTTGGGCACCTGCCGCCAACTCCAGTGTTTTTTTAAAAGTAATGTTTGGGCTCCTGCTGCTGCTTGCAACTCCAGGGTGTGATTCATCCAATTTTTGGGCTCCTGAAGCTAACTCCAGTGTCTCTTTCAAGATATGTTTGGGCTCCTGCTGCTGCTGCTTGCAACTCCAGGGTGTGATTCAGCCAATTTTTGGGCTCCTGCAGCCAACTCCAGTGTCTCTTTAAAGTAATGTTTGTGCTCCTGCTGCTGCTTGCAACTCCAGGGTGTGATTCATCAAATTTTTGGGCTCCTGCTGCCAACTCCAGTGTCTCTTTAAAGTAATGTTTGGGCTCCTGCTGCTGCTTGCAACTCCAGGGTGTGATTCATCCAATTTGTGGCCTCCTGCTGCCAACTCCAGTGTCTCCTGAAAGTAATGTTTGGGCTCCTGCTGCCGCTTGCAACTCCAGGGTGTGATTCATCCAATTTTTGGCCTCCTGCAGCCAACTCCAGTGTCTCTTTCAAGCTGTGTTCGGGCTCCTGCTGCTGCTGCTTGCAACTCCAGGGTGTCTTTCAAGCAATGTTTGGGCCCCTGCTGCCAACTCCAGTGTCTCTTTAAAGTAATGTTTGGGCTCCTGCTGCTGCTTGCAACTCCAGGGTTGATTCATCCAATTTTTGGCCTCCTGCAGCCAACTCCAGTGTCTCTTTCAAGCTATGTTTGGGCTCCTGCTGCTGCTGCTGCTGCGACTACTTCGTGTCAATCAGCCAACTTTTGGGCTCCTGCTGCCAACTCCAGTGTCTCTTTAAAGTAATGTTTGGGCGGCTGCTGCTGCTTGCAAATCTAGGGTGTGATGCATCCAATTTTTGGCCTCCTGCAGCCAACTCCAGTGTCTCTTTCAAGCTATGTTTGGTCTCCTGCTGCTGCTGCTTGCAACACCA
This sequence comes from Gastrophryne carolinensis, assembly GCA_027917425.1. Classification (NCBI taxonomy): domain Eukaryota; kingdom Metazoa; phylum Chordata; class Amphibia; order Anura; family Microhylidae; genus Gastrophryne; species Gastrophryne carolinensis. Next base: position 88,928,869 of record CM051243.1, read on the forward strand.
GGGGGTCATTCAGCCAATTTTTGGACTCCCGCTGCCAACTCCAGTGTCTCTTTAAAGTAATGTTTGTGCTCCTGCTGCTGCTTGCAACTCCAGGGTTGATTCATCCAATTTTTGGCCTCCTGCAGCCAACTCCAGTGTCTCTTTCAAGCTATGTTTGGGCTCCTGCTGCTGCTGCTGCTGCGACTACTTCGTGTCAATCAGCCAACTTTTGGGCTCCTGCTGCCAACTCCAGTGTCTCTTTAAAGTAATGTTTGTGCTTCTGCTGCTGCTTGCAACTCCAGGGTGTGATTCATCCTATTTTTGGCCTCCTGCTGCCAACTCCAGTGTCTCTTTAAAGTAATGTTTGGGCTCCTGCTGCTTCTGTTTGCGACTCCAGGGTGTCATTCAGCCTATTTTTGGGCTCCTGCTGCCAACTCCAGTGTCTCTTTAAATTAATGTTTGGGCTCCTGCTGCTGCTTGCAACTCCAGGGTGTTATACATCCAATTTTTTGCTCCTGCTGCCAACTCCAGTGTCTCTTTAAAGTAATGTTTGGGCGGCTGCTGCTGCTTGCAACTCCAGGGTGTGATTCATCTAATTTTTGGCCTCCTGCTGCCAACTCCAGTGTTTCTTTCAAGCTATTTTTGGGCTCCTGCTGCTGCTGCTTGCGACTCCAGGGTGTCATTCAGCCAATTTTTGGGCTCCTGCTGCCAACTCCAGTTTCTCTTTAAAGTAATGTTTGGGCTGCTGCATCTGCTGCTTGCAACTCTAGGGTGTGATTCATCCAATTTTTGGGCTCCTGCTGTCAACTCCAGTTTCTCTTTCAAGCTATGCTTGGGCTCCTGCTGCTGCTGCTTGCAACTCCAGGGTGTGATTCATCCAATTTTTGGGCTCCTGAAGCCATCTCCAGTGTCTCTTTATAGTAATGTTTGGGCTCCTGCTGCCAACTCCAATGTCTCTTTCAAGCTATGTTTGGGCTCCTGCTGCTGCTGCTTGCGACTCCAGGGTGTCATTCATCCAATTTTTTGCTCCTGCTGCCAACTCCAGTGTCTCTTTAAAGTAATGTTTGGGCGGCTGCTGCTGCTTGCAACTCCAGGGTGTGATTCATCTAATTTTTGGCCTCCTGCTGCCAACTCCAGTGTTTCTTTCAAGCTATTTTTGGGCTCCTGCTGCTGCTGCTTGCGACTCCAGGGTGTCATTCAGCCAATTTTTGGGCTCCTGCTGCCAACTCCAGTTTCTCTTTAAAGTAATGTTTGGGCTGCTGCATCTGCTGCTTGCAACTCTAGGGTGTGATTCATCCAATTTTTGGGCTCCTGCTGTCAACTCCAGTTTCTCTTTCAAGCTATGCTTGGGCTCCTGCTGCTGCTGCTTGCAACTCCAGGGTGTGATTCATCCAATTTTTGGGCTCCTGAAGCCATCTCCAGTGTCTCTTTATAGTAATGTTTGGGCTCCTGCTGCCAACTCCAATGTCTCTTTCAAGCTATGTTTGGGCTCCTGCTGCTGCTGCTTGCGACTCCAGGGTGTCATTCATCCAATTTTTTGCTCCTGCTGCCAACTCCAGTGTCTCTTTAAAGTAATGTTTGGGCGGCTGCTGCTGCTTGCAACTCCAGGGTGTGATTCATCTAATTTTTGGCCTCCTGCTGCCAACTCCAGTGTTTCTTTCAAGCTATTTTTGGGCTCCTGCTGCTGCTGCTTGCGACTCCAGGGTGTCATTCAGCCAATTTTTGGGCTCCTGCTGCCAACTCCAGTTTCTCTTTAAAGTAATGTTTGGGCTGCTGCATCTGCTGCTTGCAACTCTAGGGTGTGATTCATCCAATTTTTGGGCTCCTGCTGTCAACTCCAGTTTCTCTTTCAAGCTATGCTTGGGCTCCTGCTGCTGCTGCTGCTTGCAACTCCAGGGTGTGATTCATCCAATTTTTGGGCTCCTGAAACCATCTCCAGTGTCTCTTTATAGTAATGTTTGGGCTCCTGCTGCCAACTCCAATGTCTCTTTCAAGCTATGTTTGGGCTCCTGCTGCTGCTGCTTGCGACTCCAGGGTGTCATTCATCCAATTTTTGGGCTCCTGCTGCAAACTCCAGTGTCTCTTTCAAGCTATGTTTGGGCCGCTGCTGCTGCTTGCAACTCCAGGGTGTCATTCAGCCAATTTTTGGGCTCCTGCAGCCAACTCCAGTGTCTGTTTCAAGCCATGCTTGAGCTGCTGCTGCTTGCAACTCCAGGGTGTGATTCAGCCAATTTTTGGGCTCTTGTTGCCAACTCCAGTGTCTCTTTCAAGCTATGTTTGGGCTCCTGCTGCTGCTGCTGCTGCTGCTTGCAACTCCTGGGTGTGATTCATCCAATTTCCGGGCTCCTGCTGCCAACTCCAGTGTCTCTTTCAAGCTATGTTTGGGCTCCTGCTGCTGCTTGCAACTCCAGGGTGTCATTCAGCCAATTTTTGGGCTCCTGCTGTCAACTCCAGTATCTCTTTCAAGCTATGTTTTGGCTGTTGCTGCTGCTTGCAACTCCAGGGTGTCATTCATCCAATTTTTGGGCTCCTGCTGCCAACTCCAGTGTCTCTGTCAGGACTGTACCAAACACCCATCTGTCTTGAACTGGTATCCCCCAATCTCCACCGCCACTTCCGCCTATAGACAAGCCCCCGCTTGTAGGAGACGCGGGTAATGCCTCTCCCAGTCGGTTGCCTCCAGGACTTATAAGGCGCAAAGGATACCAGCTTAAGGTGCAGATAGATGTTAGGCAGGGAATCCCGAACGAGGATGCCGGAAGGCAGAGTCCGAATTACAGGCCGAGGTCAAACCAGGAGGTCACGGGGCGTGGTATCCAAAGGAGGTAACGAAGGGATGGTCGAGGCTAGCCGAGGTCAAATCCAGGAGGTCACAGGGCGAGGTACAGAAGGGTCAGGCAAAGGCGTAGTCGGGCAAAGCAGGAGGTCAGGGCAGGCAGCAAGCAAGAGTAGTCAAAGTCCAAAAATCCAAAAGTACACAAAGACACAGCAACGCACATCCAGAACCCAGAAGCTATAACGGGCAAGGGGATACTGGAGCAGTGCAGCTTTATAGGGAGAACTGGCCAGTGGGGAACAGGGAAAACGGAGGGAACAATTGTGTTTGGTGCATACACTAAAACGGGAGTGGTCCCAGGTGCTGGACGGCCCAGGCCAGACAGGCCGACCAGTCCCTGGGCTCACTCTAGGATCAGGTCACGGATTGGTGCTTTAAACTCGCCCCCGGCGGGCGCGCTGGGGAAAGCGCCGCCGGGAGGCATAAAGAAGACGTGCTCGCGCGCGCGCGCGAGCACGTTGTCGATCGGGCGCGCCCCCGCCGGGAGGGGGAAGCGCCGCATCGCGAGGGAGCTTGGCGGGACCGCGCAGCCGCGCAGAGCGGGCTGCGGCGCGGCCACCGACACCATCCCGCGCCGCCGACCCCCGACCCCCACAACAGCGCTGAGGAGCCAGCACACCCGGGGAGCGTCGGGCAGCAGCCAACCGGGGACCACCCGACAGCGCGTCGCGGGACCAGGGACGGCGACGAGGTAAGTGCCTAACAGTCTCTTCAAAGTAATGTTTGGGCTGCTGCATCTGCTGCTTGCAACGCCAGGGTGTGATTCATCCAATTTTTGGGCTCCTGCTGCCAACTCCAGTGCCTCTTTCAAGCTATGTTAGGGCCCCTGCTGCTGCTGCTTGCGGCTCCAGGGTGTCATTCAGCCAATGTTTGGGCTCCTGCAGCCAACTCCAGTGTTTCTTTCAAGCTATGTTTGGGCTCCTGCTGCTGCTTGAAACTCCAGGGTGTCATTCAGCCAATTTTTGGGCTCCTGCTTCTAACTCCAGTGTCTCTTTCAAGCTATGTTTTGGCTGTTGCTGCTGCTTGCAACTCCAGGGTGTCATTCATCCAATTTTTGGGCTCCTGCTGCCAACTCCAGTGTCTCTTCAAAGTAATGTTTGGGCTGCTGCATCTGCTGCTTGCAACACCAGGGTGTGATTCATCCAATTTTTTTGGCTCCTGCTGCCAACTCCAGTGTCTCTTCAAAGTAATGTTTGGGCTGCTGCATCTGCTGCTTGCAACGCCAGGGTGTGATTCATCCAATTTTTGGGCTCCTGCTGCCAACTCCAGTGCCTCTTTCAAGCTATGTTAGGGCCCCTGCTGCTGCTGCTTGCAGCTCCAGGGTGTCATTCAGCCAATGTTTGGGCTCCTGCAGCCAACTCCAGTGTTTCTTTCAAGCTATGTTTGGGCTCCTGCTGCTGCTTGCAACTCCAGGGTGTCATTCAGCCAATTTTTGGGCTCCTGCTTCTAACTCCAGTGTCTCTTTCAAGCTATGTTTTGGCTGTTGCTGCTGCTTGCAACTCCAGGGTGTCATTCATCCAATTTTTGGGCTCCTGCTGCCAACTCCAGTGTCTCTTCAAAGTAATGTTTGGGCTGCTGCATCTGCTGCTTGCAACACCAGGGTGTGATTCATCCAATTTTAGGGCTCCTGCTGCCAACTCCAGTGTCTCTTTCAAGCTATGTTTGGGCTCCTGCTGCTGCTGCTTGCAACTCCAGGGTGTGATTCAGCCATTTTTTGGGCTCCTGCTTCCAACTCTAGTGTCTCTTTCAACCAATGTTTGGGCGGCTGCTGCTGCTTGCAACTCCAGGGTGTGATTCAGCTAATTTTTGGGCTGCTGCTGCCAGCACCAGGGTGTGTTTTTCAGGCACTATAGGGGCCCATCATAGTGATGCCACCTCAAATCTCTGCAATTGTGCCGCTTTGCGATTCTATTAGCGATGCCTCTGATCTGCATGTGATAATTATTTACAGTATTATTTCACTAACCCAGCACGCATCCTATGCGTGTTACAGCAAGGCAGAATGGTTTACAACCCTATTGAGGCTCTAGGAGTCTCAGATTTTAATAGCGATTCGTCGCGAATTAATTCGCGTCGAAGCGATTTTTGTCGGAAAATTCGTCGAATCGGTCGAACAGAACTTGGACAGAAAGAAGGTTTTATTTTTTTGTATCTAAAAATAAATATTGTATTTTTACATTGCATGGCTTAACAACATATATCTCAAACTAATTGCTTGCTCAACCGATTTTGTTACCTGTACGTATAGAGCTTTGAGACCCTTGTCAAGTATTTAATTAGAATTGGGTCAAGCCAAAGATTTATTACTGTTTAAGTGTAATGCTTTGTGCAGTTAGTATCCTGGTAATAACATCTTAGTCAGGGCATTGATAAATGGCTACACCAAAACTAACGATAATTACAACAAACTATCAAAAACAAATTAATGTTAAAGGAAAACGTGGGTGCCCATTGTAGAAGCTTCATATTACATTGTCTATAATAGGTTAAACCAGACCTTCACCTTAAATAAGAGCCTATCTTATATGTTTCTCCTACCCTGTACATACAGATGGTCCAAATTAAAAATCATCCTACCTGCATCTACTGCATTTTCTGAGCCTTTATACATCCAAGATGGTGACACATGGAGTATCAGGCTGCCTGCAGACAGGAAGTTTCTTCTGACTATACTGCTCTGCATTCTGGGATTCTGTCCTTTACCTTACCCCAGCTCTGCTCTGTCTGAGCAAAGTACAGCTGTAACCCTGAAGTTTTCCCTTTCTCCTCTCCTCAGTATGTGATGCTTCTGAGGCAAGATGGTGGCGCCCGTATCCTAGAGTACTGAACAGAGTTGCAGCCCAGTGGGGGAAAGAATAATAAGTGAGTAACTAAAACATATAATACATTAATTTTAGATGTTGGGGAATAATTTTTAAGAGTTTGGGCTTTTCATTAAATTATGCTGAAGGTCCAGTTTAAGGTTTTGATGTTTTGATCACTGGAAAAAACATGTATGTATGTATTGTGGTAAGGTGCAAGGGGCCGTTATTGACGGCAGGTATGTAGCACCAATGTACCTGGCATTGGTGCAGTAAAGCCGTGTAGTCTAATTTCCAGCATCAGCTGCTGGTGGCAGTTTGCTGCTGTTGCTTTAGAATAGCCGAAAGGCTAACCTGGGACGGCTTTACTGGGATGGAGTAGAGCAGGGTGGGACTCCACACTAATAAGCTGTGGCCTGTCCTTCGTCTAGAGCTCACATGGGAGTGAGACTCTGTGAGCCTGGCTGAAATCTCCTGTGGAGGCTGTTCATGCGGACCTGAGGCCTATTTGACTGTAAACAGGACCTTTGCTCAAGGACTAAAAGCTGTTTGCCTGACTGTATCATTTATGCTTCGGTTTCCTGAAAAGGTGATGTAACCTGTATGGACATATGCTTTTGTGGATTTTTTGTGTGAAATAAACACAGACTTTACTTTGAACTGTTTGCCTCCGCCTCTATACTGCTGACACCCGGTCGCCTACCAGAGCTAATCTCCACATTTGGTGTCGGATGCGGGCACAGCAGTGAGGCCGTTGCTAGGAGCAACCGACGAAAAAGTTTTTTGTTGTGCATGTCCTATATTAAACCTGCCAGGCTGCTACCTGGGACTGCAGACAAAATGGAGGCGGTCGTGAAAGCGCTCGTGGAGGCCAACAGGCAGCAGAATGAGACCAACCAGCTGTTCTTGCAACATATGATGGCGCAGCAAGCTGCAGGTGCGCCCAAAAGTATTCCTGATGCCCGGAAAGCTGTCGCTCACAAAAATGACCCCTTCAGATGACGTTGAGACTTACCTGGCGGTGTTTGAAAAGGTGGCTGCAAGGGAGAAGTTGCCGCATGACCAGTGGGCTGATGTCATCGCTCCTTTTCTGGCGTCTGGACCTCAGCAGGTGTTGTTTGATCTCCCAGAGGACCAAGCCGCTGACTACCCGACTCTGAAGGGTGAGATACTGGCGAGACTGGGGGTGAATGTGTGGGTTCGGGCTCAGCGGGTGCATCAGTGGAGCTACCAGTCGGCAGAGCCCGCCCGACCCCAGTATTATAAACTGCTGCACCTGCTGCAAAAATGGCTGCAGCCGGAGTTGTTAAGCCCCACTGCCATGTTGGACCGCTTGCTGGCGGACATGTTTTGGAGGGCTTTACCGCACCCTCTTCAGCACTGGGTTGGCCAGGTATCCCCTGACAACGCATTAGGGATGGTGGACCTAGTGGAGCGATATGAGGCCACCAGGAACTTGCAAGGCGGCTCCATGAGGAGGGATTCGGGGAAACCCCGGAGGTCCCCGCCCCAGCTCAGGCGAGTGGTGTCCCCTAAACCCTCTCAGGACCTACCCCCCAAAGTCCCTGCCCAAGTGTTGTGTTGGGAATGTAAGGAGCCGGGACATATCAGAGCCAATTGTCCCCACCAGGGGGAGCCCATGGACGTGAACTTTGGTTACCGCCCTTCCATGTATGCCAGGAGGCTGTGTGCTGCCGGTGTCCCTGAGCTTGTGGGGCAAAGTCACCTCTGTCAGGTGAAAGTGGGAGGCACCCTGGCTGTGGCCCTTTTGGACTTGGGGAGTATGGTTACCCTGGCAAGACCCGCCTTAGTACAGCCCGATGAGTACACTGGGCGGAAAACCGGGGTTTTGTGCATTCATGGGGACTTGAGAGACTATGCCACAGCACAAGTGTCTCTCACCAACGTCTCCGGCAGCTGGAAACATGAAGTCGCTGTCGCCGCTAAACTCCCGTATGAACTGATTATTGGGAGAGACTTTCCAGGGTTCAGGTCACTGTGGGCCAAGCTGGCAGTTCCGGAAACCCGCGAGGCGGGTGTGTCCCCAATAGACTGGCCCTACTCAGGGGAGACCCCGGTGCCCTGGGAACCGGAATCAGGAGGCACCGTGGAAGAGGTGCCCGTCCCTAAAATGGGAAGAATTGGGACTTGCTGCTGCCCTATCTGATGTTCGCAGTGCGAGAGGTGCCCCAGGCCTCTACGGGGTTCTCGCCCTTCGAACTCTTATACGGTCGACATCCACGGGGCCTGTTGGATATAGCCAAGGAGGCCTGGGAACAGCAACCCACACCCCACAAAAGTGTGGTAGAGTACGTGACTCACCTACAGGAACGGATAGAGACCGTCTTGCCGCTTGTCAGAGAACACATGGAGGCAGCGCAGCGGGCCCAAAGCAGGGTTTATAATCGGCAAGCCAGGGTACGGAACTTTAACCCCGGTGACAGAGTTGTGGTTCTGGTACCCACGGTGGACAGTAAATTTCTAGCTAGGTGGCAGGGTCCCTATGAGGTCATTGAAAAAGTTGGGGAAGTGACTTACAAGGTACATCAGCCTGGGCGGAGGAAGCCCGAGCAGGTGTACCATGTAAACCTGCTGAAACTATGGAAAGACAGGGAGACCCCTGGGGGTGACAGTCCCCGACCAGGTATGGTGGGGGTGGAGCTTCCCATTCCTCGGTCTGTTATTAGAGAAGCAGTAGTCGAGGTGAAAACTGGCGACAACCTCTCCTCTAAACAGACTCAGGAAGCCAGGGAGTTTATTAGCAGAAACACGGACGTGTTTTCAGAACTCCCTGGGCGCACTTCGGTCATCCAACATGATGTTGTCACGGAACCTCAGGTCAAGGTCCGGTTGAGGCCTTACCGGGTACCTGAGTCCCGGCGACAAGCTATCGCGGAGGAAGTGCAACAAATGCTCCGGTTAGACGTGATTGAAGAATCAAAGAGTGAGTGGGCCAGCCCCATAGTCTTGATTCCCAAGCCCGATGGTACGTTGCGGTTCTGTAACGATTTCCGCAAACTTAATGAAGTTTCCAAGTTTGATGCCTACCCTATGCCCCGGGTAGATGAACTCATTGAGAAGCTAGGCCAAGCCAGGTACTTTTCGGTTTTGGACCTCACAAAAGGGTACTGGCAGGTGCCCTTGACTGAGGCTGCCAAGGAGAAAACAGCCTTTATTACACCAGAGGGACTGTTCCAATACAAGGTATTACCCTTTGGGTTACACGGCGCTCCCGCTACGTTCCAAAGGTTAATGGATATTGTCCTCAGGCCACATCGTCGGTATGCTTCGGCATATCTGGACGATATAATTATCCATAGCACGGATTGGGAAAGTCACCTACCCAAAGTCCAGGCCGTAGTGGATTCCCTCAGGAAGGCTGGGTTGACGGCAAACCCGAAAAAATGTGCTTTAGGCCTAGAAGAAACAAAATACCTGGGCTATGTGATTGGATGAGGAGTGGTCAAGCCCCAGGTGAACAAACTAGAAGCCATCCGTAACTGGCCCCGGCCTAACACCACCCGCCAGGTAAAGTCATTTCTGGGGTTGGTGGGATATTATATGCGGTTCATTCCCAATTTTGCCAGCCTAGCGGCACCATTGACAGACCTGTTAAAGGGATGCAAGTCTGTCATGGTGAATTGGAATGAACAGGCCGAAAAAGCGTTCTCCGCTTTGAAGTCTGCCCTGTGTGGGTCTCCGGTGTTGGTGACACCCGACTTTAAGAGGGAGTTCATAGTGCAGACCGATGCCTCCGAGGTAGGTCTCGGTGCTGTACTGTCTCAGGAAGTCAACGGGGAGGAGCACCCCGTTGTCTACATGAGTCGCAAATTAACACCCGCGGAGACCCGGTATAGTATAGTGGAGAGGGAGTGTTTGGCCATTAAATGGGCCCTGGAGTCTCTTCGCTACTACTTGCTGGGGAGAAGGTTCCGGCTGGTGACGGACCACTCTCCCCTCAAGTGGATGTGCCAGGCTAAGGACAGGAATGCCAGGGTCACCCGATGGTTCTTGTCGTTACAAAACTTCAAGTTTACAGTAGAGCACAGAGCTGGACGATTATTGGGTAACGCGGATGCCCTGTCCAGAGCACATTGTTTGGCATGTGTCCACCCCCTCAGGGTTGAACAAAGGGGGGGGGGGGTATGTGGTAAGGTGCAAGGGGCCGTTATTGACGGCAGGTATGTAGCACCAATGTACCTGGCATTGGTGCAGTAAAGCCGTGTAGTCTGATTTCCAGCATCAGCTGCTGGTGGCAGTTTGCTGCTGTTGCTTTAGAATAGCCGAAAGGCTAACCTGGGACAGCTTTACTGGGATGGAGTAGAGCAGGGTGGGACTCCATCCCACTACCCAGGTCCGGGTTTTGCGGGCTGTTTAAATAGCCTGGGGAATCAGCTGTGGCCTGTCCTTTGTCTAGAGCTCACATGGGAGTGAGACTCTGTGAGCCTGGCTGAAATCTCCTGTGGAGGCTGTTCATGCGGACCTGAGGCCTATTTGACTGTAAACAGGACCTTTGCTCAAGGACTAAAAGCTGTTTGCCTGACTGTATCATTTATGCTTCGGTTTCCTGAAAAGGTGATGTAACCTGTATGGACATATGCTTTTGTGGATATTTTGTGTGAAATAAACACAGACTTTACTTTGAACTGTTTGCCTCCGCCTCTATACTGCTGACACCCGGTCGCCTACCAGAGCTAATCTCCACAGTATGTAATCATGTATGATAATAATAATGATGGTGGAGATGTAAGTAGCATGGACAGTCTTGCATCTAGCTATTGGCATTAGGCACATTTTAAAGCTTTTAGGTAGTGAAACGCTAAAGAGTGAAGTGTCCGTTTCAGAAGCTTTCAGGCTGGGTAGTCCCCAGTATATGGCATTCAGTATTCCTAATTGCCATATACATTAACTCTGGCCTCCCCTAATCTTTGAATCTTTACTATAGAGAGTAAAAAAAGACAAAACATTTAATAAGTAACATTGTACAAGTCTAAATGCCCCCTATGCCAATTTAACCTAGTAACTGCTAGTCTATCTAGAGATTTTGTCACCATCTGTTATCAGACCATGTTCCACTATTTTGCACTTTATATGTTTAACTGTGATTTTTACAGGATTTTATGGGGATTTTACAGGAAAATTATATATTGTTTTATTTTCAACAGTGTTTGGGTTTTAACATGAAATGTCTTGTTTTGTATGTGAAAAAAAAAATAGATATGTATTGGTAGTTAACTGTTCCTTCGCAGGAGACAACCCAAATGGAAAATAAATTAGATTTTCAAATAACATACAACTATTATGCATACTTTCAAGGGTTAAACCCTTAAAAAAATGACGTAGGTCCACAATGTCTGGGTGCGGGGGATACTGTGCCTTTTTTCAAAGCCCCCCTTCAGCAAAACCATCTAGAGCACCAGCTATGGAGGCTGGTAGACCAGGGTGCAGAGGCCGAGCACCCAGGTCCCGGGCACTGAAGGCTACCAGTCTGCATAGCCCACATGCGAGCTCTTCTGCACTGGCGTTTGGGGATGCAGGTAATGGGGCAGGGCTATGGCAAATCACCCGTTTATACCTGAGATGGGGAGGGAGATGACAGAAGCCGGCATGCTGGGCAGAGAATTGATGTTCTCTGCGATGCTAAAGACCAAGGACCAGTGATCGGAGGCCATCCGGAGCTAGATCATGGACAGAGGTAAGTTTTTTCTATTCGCTGTAATCTGGGGGAAACACCAAGCAGATAGAATCTATTCCAGGGCTGGCTGATGTGCAAAAACCCCCAGGGCACAGGTTATCGTTTACCCTTCCCAGGTTCAACGGCGCATGTGCAGCCTCTCTTCCAATGAACCAGGTGAGAATTCTCACTCCTTTTTTAGAAAGAAAACTGCAATTGATTTCATTGTCTACCTTGGGGCTGATTCAGAGCCAGGTGAAAATGTACACCCGGTAGATAATGAAAGTCCATGTCAGTTTTCTCTCCTAAAAAAGAAGTGAGAATTCCCACCTGGTTCTGAATCGACCCCAAAGTTATTTGGCAATTGCTCGCATTGTTTTCAATGTGGAGCATTCAAAAGTCAATGGGGATGCAGGGGAAGTGGCAGCACAAGCTTCCTATTTCAGTAAGTCAATAAGAGTTATTTCTGAAGGATATAAACACGGCTCTGATTGGCTGTGCACCTGCCCATGCGCCATAGGAAAGAGAAAGAGTTGAGTTCTACTGGCTATCGCTGGAGTCAAATGACAGGCATTTGAAAATCATACTTCATCCCCCGTGTTTTTGTGGCCACTGGGCAAAGGCTTGATTCAAAAATAAACACAGACTGGTTTGGGGCACTGGACTGGCGATAAAAGGTGATGACATAACCTTTGTTTTTGGGTGCAGGGTCACTTCACATTGACTTTAAAGTGGACCAACACCCAGGATTTTGACTATCCTGGGTGTTGGTCCACTTAGGTGGGGCACCCCGATCGGGGGTGCCCCGCTGTGTGAAACCCCCCCGATCGCCGCAAAAACTCACCTCTCCCCGCTCCCACGTGACCTCATCCAGCCAATGACAGCGTCAGAGCCGCTCTGGTATGCGCGTCCAAAGCCGCTTGGACGCGCATACCAGAGCGCTGTCATTGGCTGCGTCTCTCGCTTCCCTCTAACAGGGAGCACGCCTGCGCCGGCCATTCACAAAACGGCCGGCGCGGGAGCGCGCCCTGCTAGAGGGAAGCGAGAGACGCGGCCGCGTCTCGCGCATGCGCCGTTGGATCGCCGGTAAGGTAAGGATTGTGGGCCTCCTGGGGGGTTCCTCCCCGCGGGACATCCCGATTTCGGATGCCCCGCGGGGAGGGATCTGATCGGTCCGGGAATCTTATAGATTCCCGGGCCGATCCCCCCTGGGTGTTGGTCCACTTTAAGATCAATACACCATTATTATAGCTTGAACCATAGGCTATAGGTTTTGTAGCAAGATTATGTACATGGACTTAGCCCCTTCCTGGAAACTCTGTACTAGGGAGGGTTCTGGCCTTCAGGCACTCAACAAAACTACCCAACACCCTCCCACAGATCGCAACACTTACCTTCAGGCCTTTCAACAAGAGACCCAGAATTTACTGCATACAAGTGGAGCAGCCACAGTTCTCTTCTAAAGTTTTTTTTTACCGGTTTAGTTTTGTGTGCTGAGATGGAGAACTGTCAGTTGGGGATGAGTTGCATTAGACATTGATTTACTACAGACATGATTATTATACAGAGAAATCCCATGATTATGATAGAGAGTAGTCCCAGGCAATTTCCAATGCACTTCAAGGTTAATAAAAAAAATCTGATTTTCACAAGCTGAGTAATTAGCGTCCTAACCTTGTTTTTGCTTCCTGTGTATGTTACATTATTTGATCCAGACAAACGGAATTCAATATGTAATCATGTTATTTCTGTGTAAAATAATTTCGCTTTGGGCAATGTTGGCTAAAGAAAAATGTTAGACTGCATTTTATTCCAGAAGCTCTTAATAACTTATTGTTCTCACATTTTGGCAAGCTGCAACCTATAGACTCCTAGCTTTTGCAAGAAGAGTAACTGTAATTGTTAAAAACAGCTGGGTGACTTAAAGGAAAGCTAGAAAAATGTTTAGATACTGTATGTATAGAAAAGGGAATTATTTGAAAAATAAAAACCTGCCTTGTTCTTGAATCCCCATTGTGTAAAGTGTGCTACAGTGCTATATGGAAAAAGTGTAAATAATCTGCTGGACCCCCCCCTCCTCCTGCCGGGCTCTAAACTAGAGCCAGGCTGGCATTGGAGGACTTCCCACTCTGGCCGCAACTGTCAGCCAATCAGAGCAGCAGCAGTATTGAAAGCAGTAAGGTGAAATTTGTTTGTTATTTTTATAAGGTTTTGTTCCTTCCTCCGGGAAATGTGATTTTTACAGTGATCCCAGTATCTACTGTTAGTCAGCAGCTGATGGGGGGGGGGCATCTGCATCTCTAGCCAGGTGGTTGCAAAAGTGCCTAGCGCCCATCGGTATGGGCCTGGTGTTCTAGGAGTGCAGCTGGCAGGGAACAGAGGGCCAGCCTATCACCCTCTGAGCCATGGGTTACCCACTCCTGTGTCTGTTTTGCTGGGTTGCTAAGCCAAGGGGAGGGACACACACTTTTTATTTGAAAATGGAAAAATACTGTTGAAAAATACTTGTTTGCATATATATTTTTTAGGAAAATGTGGCTTTGATTCTTCTTTTATAGGGACACTCTGTGCAGCTCTGTACGTCTAGAAAGCTTAAGCTGTGTACTTACAGAGAATATAGTTTGTGGGGGGGGGGGTCAAATGTAAAGGGTTGTTTCTCTTGATAAACTGCAAGGTGCGCATAGCATAGTTGTATTTTATCTGAAAATCTCCTGAAGCGTTGTTTCAGTTTGTGGTACCGTTGTAAACGGGAGAAATTGGGATTTCACGCGCAATAAGATTTTATTGACAAACTTACATTTTACAAAAAACACTACAAGTTGTAAAAAAAAATTTTTAAAGATTTTTTGCACATGTTTCACCCAAAAGTATTGATAATACACAAAAAAAAGGCCAAACAAGACATTTCATGTTGAAGCCCAGACTCTTAAGAATTTTCCTAGGAAATTCCTTCTAAAATCACAGTTGAACATGTGTAGAGCAAAATAGTGAAACATGGTCTGACAACAGAGGGTGACAAAAACTCTAGGTAGGCTGATCCCTTGCCCCAGTTATTTCCACTAGCTCGCTATAAAGTTGCAAATTCAAAAATTCCTTTTAATTTCCTATACATTAAAGTTTTTGCATACATACAATTAAATTAAAATCACATATAGCAGGCATTCAATACATATTACTTTGAAAATACTTCTTATAATATTGAATGTCATCGAAGTTCTATAAATCATATGGGTTAATGGTCATTTCTGAACCTCTTCTGCCCTCAAAAAGTGGTACTTTTTCAACAAACCAGAACTCCTGTTAAGCTGTTTTGGGCAGAACATAGGAAATAGGACATTTAGCAGATTTATATTATTATAACCTTTTTGCACCAAATTTTGTTCCACGGGAGAAAAAATATAGGACAAACATTTCTTCTGCATTCAGACTGTAGTGAGTAATTTCTGCATTAGAGGTATTGGTGAAGTTGTGCTTGTCTGCATATCACCATTCAGATGCTATAAATAAGGACATCTTATCTCCCATGTTGAAATCAGCCTGTTATATTGAGAATAGATTAAAACTATTATAGGACTCACCAGGGCGAACTCTGTCTCCCCTAAGTGACTGCTGGTACTGGGGCTAGTGGGGTCCATATCGTCTGTCTGCGCCCTGTGTTCCAGAATGGCTGGGACCTGGAACGTATGGACTAATGACACTGTTTGCAGCGCGTGTCACCTAGGTAAGGCGGGCGTGACAGCATCACTCACATTACGCTGCCTGAAACCCCACCCTTCCTAGCGCCCCCTGTCAATCATGGCTAGGAGGCTACGGAGGGGGGCGGGAGCGAATATTTGTTCATGCAGCACTGTGGCATTTCGCCCCCACCCAGCCAGCAGAACATGACTGTGAGCTCTCACTGAGCCTCCCTTTGGGGGTGATCTAATAATCCTGGTTATTTTTGTCATTTTTGATTATTTGTGTATTGCAGAGAAACATTTCTCAATATCTGAGCTTACAATTATTAATTTTAGGCATGAACTTATTTTAATTCAAGGTAATATCATTCATATTCATATTCAATAGTGCACAAAAAAGTTTTAGATGGATATTGGTTTTAGGAAAAGAAAAACAAAAATGTGTATATTTGTGTGTTTGCATATATGTTTCATTCTTATATAATGATTATTTATTGCTAAAGGGCCGAAGCTAATATGTTCATTTAAGCCAGGGGGCTTTTATGCTTTTAAGTTATAAATCCATCTGGATTCGGCGGGTCTCCGCTTTAATTTGGTGCCATCTGATCCCCCGTGGGGGCTCGGATGGCTCCAGGAGAGTCCCCGGAATAGGCCGCCCCCCCCGCTTCGGCAGCAGCAGCTGCTAACTGTAAAAAAAATAAAAATGACATTCACTTACCTCTGTGTGCACTGGCTCCCGCTGTCCCTCCTCTTCACCTGGGGGGCCTCCGATCCCCCCCCGGACTTACCGATCTTCAGGAGAGAGCACGGGAGGCTCTCTCCCCTCTGCTCCTCCGAAGGCGGCGGCCATCTTGCCGCTAAGCCCCTTCCCTTTGGGGCGGGGCTAATGACGTCATCCCGGCCCCGATCACCGGCTTCAGCTCTCTCAGCTGTCAGATGCCGGTGATCGGTGCCCGGGGAAGGAGGTGGCCGGAGATCCTCTGATCTCCTGCCTCCCCCTTCTCTGGATGCCGATCACCGGCATCTGTCATCAGAGCGGCGAGGGACAAGAGCTTACAATCGGAGGTAAGTACAGTAAAAAATTTTTTTTTTTAATAAAATACTTTTGTGTCTGTGTTTTTTTTTTGAACAGTTAACCCTTTGTGAACTGGTAAGGGGTCTGGCAAGTCACCTGTGGCTAGCGGGTGACTTGCCATTAACCCCAGCCCCCCCATTACCTGCCTCCCCAATGGCCAGGGGGGGGCAGAAGGGCCCAGGCCACTTAGTGGCTATGTGGGCTAGTAGCCTGCAGGGCCAGGGGCCACCGACGCCCTGTTCTACAAGCCCCCATAGCTGGCCCGGGTCGGTAATGCTGGGTAGGGGGGACCCTACGTCATTTTTTGGGGGATTTTTAAGGGTTTTTAACCCTTAAAATGCCAAAAAAAAATGCCCCCCCCCCCTGGGAGGGGGGACCCTATGTCAATTTTTTTTTAAATTAACCGCTTATGTCCTGTTACACAGCAGGTATAAAATGCTTACAGCATTTTGTGGTGTGGTGTGTTTGTGTTTTTTTTTACATTTAAAGTGGACCAACACCCAGGATTTTGTATTGGTCCTTTCCCCTGGGGCATCCCGATCGGGGATGCCCCGCTCGTTGAAACCCCCCTATCACCCACAATAACTCATCTCACCCCTATCCTATGGTGCATGCGCGGCCGCTCGTCCAATCAGCGCGCTCAGAGCGGCTGAGTTATGGACGTCTAAGAGACGTCTAAGCTCAGCCACTCTGAGCGTGCTGGAGACCGCATCCCCCACTTCCCTCTAACAGGGAGCGTACCCGTGCTGGCCATTCATAAATAGCCAGCGCGGGCACGCGCCCTGCTAGAGGGATAGCAGGGATGCGGCCCACACATGCGCCGTAGGACAGGGATTCAGGTAAGTGGTAGCGGGTGTTCCGGGGGGGTTTCACACAGAGGGGCATCCCGATTTTGGATGCCCCGGGGGGAGGAAATAGATCGATCTGGGAATCTTATAGATTCCCGGGCCGATCAGCCCTGGGTGTTGGTCCACTTTAACCCATTGTGAACTTGTAAGGAGTCCACGAAACCCCTATACCAGTTCACAAGGCTGGGGGGCTGTCAAGTCACCTGCGGCTAGCGGGTGACTTGCCATTAACCCTGGCCCTCCTATTACCTGCCTCCCCAAAGCCCAGGGGGGGCAGAAGGGCCGGGCTGATTTAGGCGGTGCGGGCTTGTACTTGGCAGGGCGGGGGGCCACCAAAGCTGGCCCCTGCACCCTGTTCTACAAGCTCTGCATAGCTGATCCCTGGGCTGGTTATGCTGGGTAGGGGGACCCCATGTCATTTTTATGGGAATTTTTAAGGGTTTTTAACGCTTAAAATTATAAAAAAAATGGGGATTACCCCCCCCATGCCAATTTTTTTCTTGATTTAACCCTTGATTTAGTGTGGATTGTAGTTGTATTTTATTTTTACATGTTATAAAGTGTTCTTTTCAGCTTGGGGGGGTCTTCTGAACAGTAACGGGGGGCTACATATGTGGTACCGTTGTAATCGGGAGAAATGGGGCTTTCACATGCAATATGGTTTTCTTTAAAAAAAAAAGGTTTTATTTGAAATAAAGGAGACAATTTTCAAAAAATATATTTTTTTTATTTTTTTTTGTTTAATTTACTCAAAAATATTTTAAAAAACAGTAAAAAAATTACAAACAAGACATTTCATGTTAAAGCCTAAACTCTGCCGCAAAAATAAAATATATCATTTTCCTGGAAATACCTGCAAAAATCACAATTAAGCATAGCGCAAAATGGTTAAAAATGACCTGTCAAGAGAGGGTGACAAAATCTCAAGTAGGCTTGCAGTTAAAAGGGTTAATAGTACCTATGCATGTTGGGTATGTTGGCTCGGGGGACCTTGCGCTTTTAGATTTAGCTTGTTTTTACTTGTTTGCATATTGATATTTTAGGAAAACTCATTTTTTATTCTGCTTTATTATACATTTTTTAAGGGAACCCTGTGCGACCAAAGAATTCTTTGAGGGATTACTTTCAGAAAGCTGGGCCCACTACAACATGCTGGGTACGCTTAGAAAGCTTATCACTTTCAAGGAATGTATGGTTTGTGGGGGTTATTCCAAATGTAAAGGGTTGTTTTGGTAGAAAAAGTGCAAGGTGCGCACTTTGTCTGCAGAGCTGAAATTTTCAAGCAAAATTACCATTGTGCACATGCTTTACTTTTTGGTGTTTGGCAACTCTTCTTTTGACAGTAGCTATGCATGTTGGGTATCGTTCGGTTCGGGGGATGTTGCTTTTTCAGATTAACTTATTTTTTCTTGTTTGCATATAGTTTTTTATAGGAAAATGTGGCTTTTATCCTGCTTTTTTTATCCTTTTTTAGGGAAGCTCTGTGTAACCAAAGAATACATTGAGGGAGAACTTCCAGAAAACTGTGGCAACATCAACAAGCCTGGTATGCCTAGAAAGCTTGAAGTGTGTATTTCCAGAGAATATATAGTTTGTGGGGGGTATTTCAAATGTAAAGGGTTGTTTTTATTAAAAAACTGCAAGGTGCACATAGCGCTTAGCATAGCTGTATTTGATCTAAAAAAAAGTGCTGTTTCAGTTTGGGGGAGTCTCCTGGGCAGGAAAGGGTGTCTACCAATACATATGTGGTACCGTTGTAACCGGGAGAAATTGGGATTTCACACGCAATAAGATTTTATTGACAAACTTACATTTTTTATTACAAAAAAAACACTACAAATTGTAAAAAATAGATTTATTTTTTTTTTCACATATTTCATCCCAAAATATTAAGAATACACTTGACAAATGACAAACAAGACATTTTATGTTAAAGCCCAGACTCTTCTGAAAAAAACAATATATAATTTTCCTGGGAAATCAATGGAAATCCCTTCAAAAATCACAGTTGAACATGCATAGTGCAAAATAGTGAAAAATGGTCTGGCAACAAAGCGTAACAAAAACTCCAGGTAGGCTGACACTTAAAGGGTTAAGAGTTTCATCAGTTTAAGTGAACAAGCTTGTAAGGTTATTTTCTATTTTTGAAAACCTGAAACCTGCTGAGATATGCTCAATTAATGGGCATTGTTTAATTCTCAAACCTTTGGGGACAATTTGTACTTCAATATATTCAGTAATGTAAACATTGTCCCACCATAGTTTAGATTATTTAAATACATTTTTATAAAGATCATTAAATTCTTGCAGTAAAGAAATGTCTCAGTGGGTTCTGGGGTCATTTGAAGGTGGGCATTTTGCTATATTTGACACCAGTTCATGCTATTTTGTCCCTGTAAGGTCGGTCTTACTTCTGGGATGTAGGTAGACTCTAATTACTGTTGAATACTAGCTGCCAATCAATGGCTGGTTAAACTAAAAGTACTAAACAGACAAATTGGTGGGATCTCCCTAGTTATTTCCACTAGCTTGATTTAAAGTTCAAGTTCAAAAAATCCTTTTTACTTCTTATACATTTACATTTTTGTATACATACAATTTAATTAAAATCGCAGGCCTAAATTAAAATGTAGCAGGCCTTTCAGTACATATCACTTTGAAAATACTTCTTGTGATATTGACAGGCTGATTCATGACTAGCACCAGCAGATGAGCGTGTGTACAGAGGCGCTTAGAGCGACCGCTAGTAGACGCTGTGATCGGCTATTGGGCGCTGTAATAGAGCACCTCAGTCGCTGTAGTAACCTGTCTGGCATTGATGAATGAGATATATGTTGGGCATTCTAACACCAGTACATCGTTGCAGGGAGCGAAAGGTAGCACTAGCTCATTGCAGCCGACTCTCAGCGACTCACACCATATTCAACAAAAAAACAGACACACACAGCGTCGGTGCTCTGGATCTGGTCGCTATAGCACAGACACTGTGTGATTAAAGTCTGTTTTTGAACACATATCCACCAGCAATAAAGCAAAAACACATGGAATTACATTGTTGTAACATTGTGACATTAATACTTTAATGCCAGACCTGTAATGACAATTCTGCATTAAATATAAATAATCAAAAAAGTTTTCAAAAATGACTCTTTCTAGGCCAGAAGAGGTGACACAATTATTTGAGAGAGAAAAAAAATTAAAAGCAAAAACCCTGTTTAAACAGAAGAAAATGGTCATCCATTGAAATGTATGGGAGAGCCACAGGTAGCGGCAGGTAATTCCTGGCGTTCTGGAAGCCAGAGCACCGGCGCTATACGCTGAGCTGCCTGTAACGATGAATCAGACACTACATGGCACTGTTAGAGTTGCTCACCAGAATCACTTTCATAAATGTGGTATTGCATACAGCGCCCGGCGTTCACCAGACGCTACTTGCCGCTATCCATTGATAATTAAACCCCTGAATCTCATCATTTTATAAATGTCTTCATATGCCTTAATAGTCTTTTCTGAACCAGTTTTGCGCCATAAAAAGTTTGCGGTGCTTTTTCAACAAACCAGCACTCCTGTTAAGATGTTTTGGGCAGAACATAGGAACAGGGACATTTATCAGATTTACAATTATTATAACCATTTTACACAAATTTTTGTTCCACTGGAGAAAAAATATATAACATACCTTCAAAAATGCTATACATATTTTCTATATCTTGATCATGATCACTTCAGAGAGAATAGTCACAACTAATAGAAAATCTACAATTGCCAACACGATACTAAGAGCATCTAGTTTCCATCCTTGATCCCTTATTCGCAGTATCACATATGGTAAATACTTGCGAGCTAGATGCAGCTGCAGAAAGTTTCGAACAATCGGCATGAGACATCCACACCTGTTTAAGTCAGAGAGGTTACAATAGAAATATTTTAAATTTAGCTTATATGAAAGCAAAAATTGGAGCAGAGATGAAATTCTGTGCAAAATTCAAAATTTAAATAAAAAAATTGTGGACCTGCTCTAATATTAACATATACAGATCAACACACATTTTAAAAAGGACCAACATATCAATAAAACTACAGTTAACCTTTAGAACAGCAAAGAGCCTGGGGGACAGATTTGTAAAGAGCCACTACACGGGCATAGAACAGAAAACATTTTGTAAAGTTCCAGGTACATACTCTTGTGGAGAATGCAGTACCTGCAAATATTTTAAAATGATCAGGGTGATAAACTTACCGGATGGATCTATCAGGACAGCTGAGCACTATATACATTGTAACACAAAGCACATGGTATATCTGTCAATATGCCCATGTGGTAGATATAATGTTGGTAAGACTGATCGCAAGCTACACAACCGCATATACAAACATCAAAAAACAGAATACCTCCACACCCATATGATGTCATTTTAAAGTCAAATATGGGAGAGATCTGTCTGGCCTGGCATTTCAGGGCCTCACCCACATTAACACTACTATTAGAGAGGGTGATGTGGAGTTGCAGACCCTGAGAAGTGAAGCCAGATGGATCTATAACCTAAAAGCATCCGAGCCCCATGGCTTAAACAAACATATTAACTCCTTGCCTTTTCTAAAGCAATAAAAGAAGCATCATTATATAAGAATGAAACACATAAATTAACACATTTTCTTTTTTTCTATTTTCTTTTCTTAAAACCAATATCTAAATTTTTTTGTGCACTATTGAATATAAATGATATTACCTTGAATTAAAACAGCCTAAAATTAATTAGGTATTAGATATTGGGAAGTGTTTGTCTGCAATGCACAAATCAAAAATGTACTATAACATAATTTTAATTATAATTCGAAGCATTTTTTTCCTGATATTCCAATTGATTGCTTATTAAAATAACCAGGTTTATTAGATCATCCCCAATAGGAGGCTCAGCGAAAGTGCACAGCCATGTTGCGCTGGCCGAGTGGGTGAGATGCCACAGCACTGCGTAAATATCAGCTCCCCACTCTCCTAGCCATGATTGAGAGGAAGCGCAAGGAAGGGTGGGGCTTCAGGCAGCGTAATGTGATTGACACAGTGGGGCCCGTTTTACCTAGGTGACACGCACTGCAGACAGCATCATTAGTTCCTGTGTTTCAGGCCACAGCCATTTTGGAACACAGGATTTCCAGCACAGGCGCCCTTTGAAGCCATGTAGCCGATATGTCCCCCACTGCCTGACCCTCTTAGGCAAGACAGAGTTAGCCCAGTAGAGTCCTTTAATAGTTTTAATATATTCTCAATGTAACAGGCTGATTTCAACATGGGAGATATTTACAAAGTGATGTCCTTATTTATAGCATCTGGATGGTGATATGCAGACAAGCACAACTACCTCTGATGCAGATATTACTCACTACAGTCTAAATGTAATAGAAATGTATAGCATTTTTACAATTATGTCCTATATTTTTTCTTACGTGGAACAAAAATGTGTGCAAAATGGTTATAATAATTGTAAATCTGATAAGTGTCCCTGTTCCTATGATCTACCCAAAACAGTTTAACAGGAGTGCTGGTTTGTTGAAAAGCCTCACATACTTTTTATGGGGTGAAACTGGTTCAGAAAAAAACATTAAAACATATGAAGACATTTATAGAACTCCGATGAGATTCAATATCACAAAAAGTATTTTATTGAACTGCCTGCTACATGTGATTTTAATTTATTGTATGTATGCAAAAATGTATAAGAAATAAAAAGGAATTGTTGAATTTGGAGCTGTATAGCGAGCTAGTGGAAATAACAGGGGCAAGGGATCAGCCTGGATCCCACCACTTTGTCTGTTCAGATCTTTTAGTTATATTCAGCCATTGATCAGCCTAAATATTTGATCCCAAATAACAGGTGGCGAGGAAGTGAATTATGGTTCCCTTTCACCAATTTTTAGATTGTTTATTTACAAAAAAAAGTATTTTATTTAAAAAAACATAACCATATTACACGTGAAAGCCCCATTTCTCCCAATAACAACTGTACTACATATGTATTGGTAGCTCCCTGTTCCTGCCCTGGAGACTCCCCAAACTGAAATGAGCGCTTTATGACATTTACAAATAAATCACAACTTCTAACTACACTATAAAGGGTTAAATAAAAAAAAAAAAAACTTAAAAATAGAAAAAAAATTGGACTTTTGTTTATTTTTAAAGGTTACATTTTTTCAAAAAATGGCGTAGGGTCGCCCCTTCCCGGTAAAATGGCATACGGTCCCTCCTCTCTGGGAACTCCTTGTTAAAAAAAAAATGTCATGGTAAAAAACCCTTAAATGCATATTTTTTAAAAATGGTGTGGGGTCCCTCTTCCCTGCATAAACAGCCCAGGCACCATCTATGGAAGCTCATAGCCCAGGATGCAGAGGCCAGCCTCAGTGATCCCCCCCCGCCCTATATGCTACAAACCCGTACAGCCTTTCGTGGGCCGCAGGCTATTTTGCCTCCCCTGGGTTTGGGGGCAAGTAATTGGGGGATGGGGGTTAATAGCAAGTCACCTGCTTGTATTGATATAGTGGTCTCAAGGATCCCGTACCAGTTCACCAGGGTTAACTGTAAAAAAACACAGACTCACACGCCAGAGTAAAAATGTCATATATTTATAAAACTTTTTTTTTCTTTATCCGACTCTACTGCCTCTCTACCCTCTCTTCACTGATCACAGGCATCTGAGGACCCTTGGTGTTGGGAGCAGAAGGACATCACAGAATGACTGGGAGGCTGATTCAATACTAGCGGCAGGTAGCGACAGATGAGCATCTAGAGTGCGGCGTTATGAGCGTCCGCTATTGTCCGCCCCGATCGGCTGTCAGTCACTATTGCAGGGCTCCTCAGTCGCTATCTGCCGTTCTTGGGAATCACGCTGACATTGGTGAATGTGATGTTAAAGATCTGCTTTATAGGCGCTGTTGAGTTTTTACACCGTGTTCAATACAGCGCCTGAGCGTTTTTTTGCTGTTGCCTAGAAATCAATCTGTTAGAACATTCTGTAGTAAAC
Organism: Gastrophryne carolinensis; assembly: GCA_027917425.1. Taxonomy (NCBI): domain Eukaryota; kingdom Metazoa; phylum Chordata; class Amphibia; order Anura; family Microhylidae; genus Gastrophryne; species Gastrophryne carolinensis. The sequence continues at coordinate 88,952,775 of CM051243.1, forward strand.
ACATTGAACCATGTATGTGTTGATAACTTTTATTTATATTAAATTGTATTTTGTTACATTTACATAAATCAAATTCTGGGTTTGAATCTTCATGGTGCCTAAAAAAGAAACAAAAGTGTAGTTAGTTTTTTTTTTTTTTTTTTTTTTAATACTTCCCTATTTGGTTTGGCTGTTGCATTGGGCCCCATTTTTTTGTTTGGAATAGGAGTTTTGGGCCCCATTTTTTTGTTTGGATTCGGAGTTTTGGGCCCCATTTTTTTGTTTGGAATAGGAGTTTTGGGCCCCATTTTTTGTTTGGATTAGGAGTTTTGGGCCCCATTTTTTTTGTTTGGCTTAGGAGTTTTGGGTCCCATTTTTTTGTTTGGAATAGGAATTTTGGGCCCCATTTTTTTGTTTGGATTAGGAGTTTTGGGCCCCATTTTTTTGTTTGGATTAGGAGTTTTGGGTCCCATTTTTTTGTTTGGATTAAGAGTTTTGGGCCCCATTTTTTTGTTTGGAATAAGAGTTTTGGGCCCCATTTTTTTGTATGGATTAGGAGTTTTTGGCCCCATTTTTTTGTTTGGATTAGGAGTTTTGGGCCCCATTTTATTGTTTGGATTAGGAGTTTTGGGCCCCATTTTTTTGTTTGGATTAGGAGTTTTGGGCCCCATTTTTTTTTGTTTGGATTAGGAGTTTTGGGCCCCATTTTTTGTTTGGATTAGGAGTTTTGGGCCCCATTTTTTTGTTTGGATTAGGAGTTTTGGGCCCCATTTTTTGTTTGGATTAGGAATTTTGGGCCCCATTTTTTTGTTTGGATTAGGAGTTTTGGGCCCCATTTTTTTGTTTGGATTAGGAGTTTTGGGACCCATTTTTTTGTTTGGATTAGGAGTTTTGGGACCCATTTTTTTTTTAAGTGGAACTTGAAGACCAACCACATTTGTTGGTTTTGTTTTTTTTTAAGTGCCCTCTAGTACAGTAGGTGTTTTAGAGTTAAGGTGACCTAGCTTACCGAAAAAAAAGAGGTAATCATGCTTTCCCGTCGCTCAAATCCTGTCTGGGTGTCCTCAGTACTGTCTGCGGCCATGTTGGGTACTTCTGGCACCAGTGCTGTATCTTCAGGGGCTTCAATTCTGTGACATATGCAAATATTGTGTAGGACACAGCATGCGAGTATTATTTTGGAGACCTTTTGTGAACTGTACAACATCTCTCCTCCTGGGCGTGCCAGACAGAGAAAGCGTGCTTTCAGCAGGCCGATGGTTCTTTCCACAATGCATCTGGTTTTGCGATGTGCTGCATTGTAGCGTCCTTGGGCAGAGGTCTGTGGATTTCTGACCGGAGTCATTAGCCACGTTTTCTGCCCTTCCTCCGCTGTTGAATAAACAGATTGAGAGAGCGAGCAATTAGTAAATTTAAAACAACATAATGTAAACAGTCTAGGTTCAGTTATATATTTGGTTCAGTTAATTGTCCACTTATTAAACTTGTAAATAGATGTCATGGATTAGTAATTACCCAGTAGCCAGCCAGGTGGCATTTCATTGTTCTCAAACTTCCGGCACAGGACTGATTGCTGGAGCACGTAAGAATCATGGCATGAGCCGGGGAAGCCAGATCTCACGGCCCGCAGCTTCATGTCATGGTCACATACTACCATGACATTAATGGAATGGAACTGTTTCCGATTCCGGTAATGCAGCTCCTGTGCATGGGGAGGTCCGGAAAGGGATATGTGTACCATCCACGCACCCTAGCACATTAGGGATCCCTCCCATGCGGTAGAACGCACGTTTGATTTTTGCAACCTCCTCCTCATCCTCAGGAAATTTTATATAAACAGGGATAAGGTCACAAATAGCCAGGACTACCTGGTAAAAATATGCGGCTCATTGTAGCCTGGCTGATCCCGCTGAGGAGGGCAGAGGTTGCCTGGAAATTCCCCCGTGCCACAATATTAAGCATGGCACATAGGCGAACTATGCCAGGGATGGATTGGGTGCGTCTGGTGGATGGATCGATTTTGGTCTTAATCTGATCATATAGGGACTGTAGTGCTGCACGATTTAGACGAAATCTGCTTCTGATCTGCTCGTCACTTAAATCCCAGACAGAGAGGCGGATGGCAAAGGACCGGGGTGCCCTAAGCCTCACAGCACCCTCCTCCCTTGCCTCCTGACCTTCCTGTATGCTGCCACCACAATACATCCATAACCCAAACATCACCCTCTCATCCATCTCACAATCACAGGCTAGAGCTCAGGCACTGCCCCAAAAACAAAAAACAATATCAACACACAGACCAACCACTCCACATACACAATCACAATCCACACACAATCACACAAATGTAGCTCACCACAAAACCAGATGTATAGTGGTTAGAACCATCAGCCTGCTGCAAGTATGCTTTCAAAGTTTGGCACAACCAAGAGGGGAGTTGCTGCACAACCCACAAAAGGTCCCCAAAACAATCCTCACTTGCTGAATTCAACACAATATTTGCATATAAAATAAACTCCCAAAGAAACAGCACTGATGCCAGAAAACATCAACAAAGCCACAGACAGTAAGCAAGAAACACAGCCAGACACTTATTGCAAGCTAGGGCTAAGTAAACCAAAACACCACAGCCTTTGCCACAGTGTATCAATAAAAGAATGCTTAAGAAAAGAGGTATTTATACTTATCCAAAAGACTGGTCCGCTTAGCCGCCTCTTGCGTTTGTTAGCTGTTTCCAGCTAGCGCAAGCATAATAGCGTACTTTTGCGGATCTGTTTGCTTAGACATCTTTTGGCCAATGAAAGTTATGTGGCTGCAAATTCAAATAGCCGTTTTTTACACCACATTTCCAATGTTGTTAAGAGACATGGTTCACATTTCTTCCTAATGTCTGTCTGCCTTGTTAAGTAGATCATTAATTAGTTCATTGCCTGACACACATGTTTGCCAGAAACCTCAGTCATTGGAGTCAAGATGTAGCTACAAACACCTGGCCAGTATGTGTGAAGCAATTAACTGGGCCTGTTTGTGATTGGTTCTTACACCACATAAAATCTGGCACACTCAAACAGCAGTTGTTGCCATTTTGTAGTCTGCATGCGTGCTGGTGTGTGTTGTTTTGTGGTGTGTGCAGCTACAGGATGGAGCCAAATTCTGGACATCTGCTGGCCACTGCTGGACCGAGTACCAGTGGGGTGGGTGCTGGGACCTTCCTTAAGGAAAAGGGCACTGCCGGAAGGTGAAGCACCACCCAAGGGCAAGCGTCCATTTGCCAAGAGGGAACCAGAATTTAATTTGGCGGATAACAATACTCTTGTGCGTCTGACACTGGATAAATGGGACAAATTATTTGGTTACCAAAGTCAGTGTTTAGGCAAACAAGAAAGGAGCAAATTGTGGGATGCCATTGGTGAGCAGCTTACTAGCACTGCTCAATACCCACGTAGTGGCACATCCTGCAAGAAACGTTTCTACACTTTGAAAAGGGACCTTATGCTAAAGATGAAGAATGATCTACTTGTAGACAGTGGGACCAAGCAGGGTCCAAAGAGTAAATACAGGCCATATGAGGAGATGCTGAAGTGCAAGATTCCTCTCAGTCACCTGCAGGGTGTGGATGCTGAGGATGACACCACAGGTTGGGGCGAAGGTACATTGTTTTAACATTGAAAATTATGGTTGGTTTAATGTATCTTCTTATTTGTTAACCAATTGTTTGCAATATTAACAGTAGGACATGTTAAGTAGCAGATTAAACCTCTGTAATATTTTAACTTCCTGTCTCTTGCTTTATGCATAGTGGCACATGATGACTCACATGATTCACCTGATGAGGTCACCCAGAATCCTGCCCTTCCCCCACCCTCAAGCTTAACACAGTCTGCTATTGAAGGTTTGTTTTTTTTGGTTGTTTTCTTAAATTTTTTGCTTGTTTGTCACACATTAACAATGCATAATTCATTACTTTGCTTTATCATAGTTGCCCTCAGAATTGCACCAGCATCTCCTCATGAGGCTACCTACTCTTTGGATGCCAGTAAGTGCATGTGTCAGCCTTGATTTTGCCATTGTCATATAAGTGTGCATGGCTTTAAATCATGTTATTTCATTGTAGGCCAAGTCCCTGCTTCATGTTTGGACCCCACTTCCTGTGTTGCAGGTCAACAGGACCCTGTTGGTGTGTATTGCAAAGCACACTGTATCCTTTCTGTTGTTTGAGTTCCAATGCGTATATTTTGTTAGTTGAAAATTCAAAATCATGTTAATTCTCACTCCAAGCTGGATAGTTAAAGGGGATTGGGCAACAACCGGATCCTACATGATAATGTTGTAATGTTGTCCATGCTAAGTTATTGAGCTTAAATAAGTCATTATTTCTGAAATGCAAACATTAACAATACTATGGTTGTTAATATTGATATCCATTGTGGCTTGCTTTAGACCCAAATACAGGAAGTGCGCGTCCGGAAAGGGTCCTTCACCGTGCGGCTGCTAGGGATGAGGGTAAGACTGATTTTTGTGGGGTTCTAGTAAGGATGTTGTTTTCAATGAAATGTTGTTTGTGTCTTGACATTTGTTTTGAAACGTTATTTTAGGGCAAAGCTCGACTGAGGCCCTAGGTCTGGACATCTTTGAGGTGGCGGGTATATGTCAGTCACTTGGGGGAGGTATGGGCTCAATAATGTGAAGAAATAGCCACACAATATCAAATGACACACTAACACGACTTTCCTGTTTAGCATATGCGAGCTTGCCACATCTCTCAGATGATGATTTGCCCCTTTCTGGCAGCCCGACACCAGAACTATTTGTGGAGGAGCACACTCAGGTACCATGGATGAATGTTTTAGAGGTTAACCACGATTACCTGTTTGGGGGTCAATCAGGTCCCACCATGTAACATACAACATACTTTGTTGTTAGCAGGACTCCTTCCCTGAAACACAGGATGTGCCCTCCGCACAAGTGCCATGGGCGCAGGCTGCAGAGGCTGGACCAAAGGTAAATTCTAAAGGAGCCGTACTTTTTCTTTTTTTTTTTGCTTACCTGCATTATTCAAGCTTGACTACAATATTGTGTTTTTTGTTTTAGGCTGCTCAACCAACAACTGGGCGAAGTGCACCAACAAGTGCTGAGCTTTATGAGCTAGGATCCCGGATGTTGGAGGCCTACAGTCGCCAACAGCAGCGTGATGGAGCGCATTGCAGCGTTGGAAAATCAGTCGCTGCTGGATCAACAACAAATTAATGAACTGCGCCAACAACTTAATGAAGTGCGGACTCAACAGCAGTCTGGAGTGCTGCATGCCATGCAAGAAATGATGCATGGCATCCAGCAATCTTTACAGCGCCAGGACTAAACTTTGTTGTTACAGCAGCTAATACAGCAGCAGTCTATTTTTTTTACTGCACTGTTGTCCCCCAACACCACCCCTAGCCATGAGTCGCAACCTCCCCGCCCACCCAGGGACTAATTGGTCCAGTTGTTAGCCATTTGAAAGGCTTGAATTTGTATTGACTTGATTGACTTAAATAAATGTATTTGTAAACGCTAGAATTTGTGTAGGTTACCAAAATACATACCTACAAACACAGTCAGGGATATCTCTCTATATCTAGATATGTTAATGTTGACTGAAAATTACTACAGTCATTGTTTGCCATACATTACTATGTATACAAAATGAAATGCAGAACAATGTGTTTAAGAAACACAAAAAAAAAATGGGTAACTTTACACTTAACATATGGTTTAAAAGGCACGACAGAGACGTACAGAGATGATTTCACATTATCTAGTTTGGTCTCATAATGTGACCAACTACATTAACATTTGTGCAAACTGGGGCCTTATGTGGGTCCATTATATCAGTACTAGTGCCTTACATGTGCATTTATCAGCAATACCCTACATATTGAAGTAACCGTTTGTACTAAATGAAGGGTGAAGTAAGATTGTGGGCATTGATTGGGTTATTTTGGTCCAAACATCATGTCCAAAGTACTAAAGATTCTAACCCTTCGGCTATTCCAATTCTAGTTCTCAACCTTATTTTTATAAAAAGTTAATTTGGACACCAACATTTTTAAAACAAAATGTATTATGGGTTTGAAAGTAAACAAAGGGGATGCAACAATCTAGCATGCAGACATGCATTTATGATTGTGGGTCACGCAAATGTCAGCTAAATGTGTGCTAAATAACCACATAGGGAGATTTCCAATTATTCTAGCTTTTAGAGTGACACATAGGTGGGCAAAGTTTGTTTGGATATGAAGTTAGTGTACTCACCATCGCAGCTGTGGCTCGGGCCCATGCTGCTGGGTGTCCCTGGAGCTTGGGTGGGGAGTATGGTCACAGGGTCCGTCTGCGTGGAAACATCTGTTTGGAAAAAACAAACCAAAAACAATCATAAGGTTTGCGCTTACAAATTAAGATTATACATCCACCTGTTTAGGGAGTTTGGTAAATCATGCTACCATGTTTACACACATGTTTGCTATACATTAGCATTAGCTATACATTAGCATATTTACAGGTCCGTGAGGTCAGGTGAATCATTTAGGTGTGCAACATGGACACATCAATATAATGTGCCGCAAACATTTACAGTGCAATGCTAATGCAGTAATTTAAGTTGAGCTAATCACATTCATAGTAGAGTGTGCAACATGTGTTTGCATTAAACAAATAAAAAAAAAAAAAAAAATTGCTAGGCAGCATCATGGTGTACACAGTAACTTCTGGGGTTCCAGAATATTCTTCTAATTAGACAAAAATATTATGCTATGTAGCAGCAAACATGTGTATGTAGTTTGTAATGTCATTACATATGCCATGTGAGTGAGAACAGCAAACACCACGACTATGCCCGCGGGCAAGGGCTGGCGCATAGCTGCTGGAGGTGCCGGCTCTATGATGCCCAAAAAAACAGATAACAAGGGCACAGGATTATTGAACATGCACCGATTCCACCTGTAACATACAAACAACAAACCCCTCACCAGGGGATGAACTGCCGCTGGTATCCCAGGAGGACTCTGAGGAGGAGGCATGGAGCCTCGACTCCTCACAATCGGCCCAGAAGATCCCAAAACACATGGGCCACTCTCCTCCCTCTCACTCCCAGATCCTTGAGGGAATGTGGGTGAGTCCAACTCCACCTCCCCACTTGGACTCCCCACTTGAGAGTTGCCTACAGGGTTTGGAGACTCAACTGAGTCCGATTGTGAGGAGCTGAGGCTCCAGACTCCCCCCAGCAGCACGCTCCTCTGGGGCGTCTTCCCCTTCCTCCCCTGGGTCCTCAAGATAGGACTGGCATGGGGCCCTCTCGCCAGTCCTATCTAGGAAACCCTTCCACGTTTGCCCAGGGGAGGACGCTTATCTTTGTAGAAGGTAAAAAAAATAAGGACACCTTTAAAAATAAACCCAAAAATGTACTACAATATAATACAACATTATTGTATGGATTTACATGTGGTGAGGTGACACTTACCTGAAGCATAGGCATCATAGAGCCTATAAACGCCCTCTGGGTCCCGGCGCTTGAAATCCGACCACTTCTGGATAATTGACCGGACCCTGAGATTGGTCTTGAAGCGCCGGGACACAGTGGCTTCACCTCCAACGCTATGTGCCTGTTTGCACCACGGGCATAGTCATATTCCGCTAGACAAAAATACTATAAAAAAACACATTTAAAAAAAAAAAATCAATACATATATATATATATATATATATATATATATATATATATATACAGTAATAAACATATATAACAAGCTATATTCTTGCACAACATAAATGGACCATATACTCACTTTAGCCACCTGGCCGTTAACACGCGGATCCACCCTTTTACAGCTCAGTTTGCTGGTTGTGGGGGGAACAGGGGATGTTGAGGGGCCAGGGGAGACAGGGAGGGCAGGGTGGGGAGGGGTTGGGGGTGAAGAATCAGAGGTGTAGCTGGGGAGGCGTGTGGCAGGGCGTCTAGGCCGCATGGTAAATCCTCAGAGGTGGAAACTGGAAGTTGCAAAACGAAAGTGAAAGGCAAAAAAAAAATGGACACTCATCGCTAAAATACGCTAACATACGCTTACCAAATCGCTAGTATACGCCAAAAAAATAAAAAAAACGTAGCAGTCATGCTAGTGATGAGTCAGATGCGCCCGTGTCTGCTGCATATTCAACAACAGCGACTGTGGGCATTAAAAGAACATTCAACCCCCCCCCAAAAAAAATACATGTATGATCAGCACAGCGCCGCCGCCTGCGACACATAGCGACTCGGCATAGCGACTGGCCTCGCCACAATACCACTGATTCAATAAAGAAAGTTTAAGGATATAGCATGGGCGCTGTTTTTAGCTGACTGCGGCATAGAGCGCCTGTAACGCTTTTAAAAGATTGATTATTTGGGTGGATTGACCCCAAACGCTAACAATAACTGAAATGACATTGGGAGAGGGCTGTGATTTTTACATCCAAGTGACACATTCCTAAATACATTTTCAGAAAAAAAAAAAAAACATTGGAGACATTCAAGACAATTCAGAAATAATGCTTAATACATTATATGTTAAAAAAACAAACAAACATTGTGTCTGCCAATGTATGGGAGAACGACTGGTAGCGAGAGGTAATACCTGGCGCTGTGCAAGGCAGAACAATGGCGCTGTTCGCTGAGGCTGTGAAATTGATGAATCATCCGCTACATGTCGCTATTCCAGACGCTAAACAGATTCTGCTTGATAAATGTGTAATTGCGTGCCGTGTCCGGCGTTAACCAGTCGCTATCTGTCGCTACCTCTCATTAACCAGGCGCTACCTGACGCTATCCCTTCTTAAATAAGGGCCATATGGCTTGATGCAGAGCCTCCCCGTTCAGCTCCCCCGTGCGTTTCCCCGTTGGTTTTGGCCTTTGATTGGGTCAGGAAAGTGTGCTACGTTGATTTTAGTGTGCGTTTATGCGCTCAGGTGTGCGCTCAGCCGGCTTTCCGATTGTCGGCTCGCACGAGGCTGTTTCCCGGGAAAACGTACGCCTCGTTCATTGGTCCGTTTTTTTCAGTAATGCAGAGCCTTGATTTCCTATTGAAATCACCCTAATAAAATGGGGCCGCCGAGCCTTCACTTACGGCAAGTCAGAGCAGCCGTATTTGCACTCGGGCAATAATATGCAGTCCTCTGTTGGAGCACATCAGCGGCGCCAGCTCCGCGGTCTTGTCCTGCTGAGTATGGCAGAAACCAGGCTGCACCGCACGCCTTTGGACATCGATGGCATGAGTATTTGATATTTTTTATTGTTTTTTTTTGGGTATCCTTTTTACAGGGTCTCCCTCATTTTTATTTTATTGTTTGTGTGCAGGCATTTGAAGATGGGACATAGGATAAATGTGCAGGCACTGGCTGGCCCTGATTTGGTTTTTGGGAGTCGTTTTTCTGGCTTTCCCTGCCTAGGAATTCCTGCCTACCTGAGCGATTCAAATCTGCCGATCTATTTGGTGGCTGGCTACTGGGTATGTGTCTGAAACTTGTATTGGTTGCCCACCCTCTCTGACTGTGTTTGTTCCCGTAACACACTATTTGGTAACTTTTGGCGTAGTATATTTGGAGCCCAATTATTGATCTACAAATTAAATGGGTTAAGTGATTGTACCCTATTGCGTCATGTTCTTGCCCTCTTATGTAAGTAGTATTCCCCAGACTTTTGTAATCAGAGTACAGGTTGGATGTGCATGTAGTCTCATTACAAATGTCCTTTCCTCCCACCCTACCCCGCTCACCTATTTGTCCCTCTTTTCTATTGTTGCAATGCACACCTTTTTTTATTTTTTTTTGTTTTTTGGTTTTAGGGCAGGAGACTCTGCCTATCCTTTGGTCCCCTGGATGAAGACCCCCATCCTGCACCGATCTTCACAGGCAGAGGAGCGCTACAATACTGCCCCCAGGAGGACTCGCTCTGTGTTAGAGCCAGGCTTTGTTCTCTTGAAGATGAGGTTCCGTTGTCTTGATGTGACTGGGGGGGGCACTACAATAGACGCCTGCAACGGTCCTAAACCTAATCCTGGCTTGTGGGCTACTCCACCACCTTTAGTTTCAGCCCTCCCCACCCCTCCTTTTTCTTGCACCCAAAGTGGCACCGCACAAACCATACGTGCACAACTAGTGTTTAGTGTTTTTTCAGAGACCACAATTTTGTTGTATTTTTTTTTTTTTTTTTTTTTTTTTCAAACAAATTTTGTTTTGTCATTTGTTTTTTTGGGCCCAAAAGAAAAATTACACGTGGGCAGAGAAAATGTATTCCCCACAAATTAGTGGTATGTTGGGTTGCATGGTGACGAGGAATGATGTTGTGCCTGCAAATGGGCTGCAATGTGGGCCAGGCTTTGATTAATCTCAGCCATATGGCTGGTTAGGGCAGAGATATTGCTGTTTAATACCTCTACTTGGGCGTTGAGGTTTGTGAGTTGGGTGCACACAGTCTCATTGAATTGCTGTGTTGTCGCAGCAAAGGCAATATTTTCCTGCCTCCATGTTTCCTCCAAAATTTGAAGTTGCCTTCTTTGGGAAATATGGCGTCTAGACTGGGTAGGAGCAGTGGGACGGGTGGTTGGTTCTGGTTCCGAAGGTGGTTGTGGATGTGGTGGCTGTGCCGGGGTTGCCTGCGTTGCTGCCACTGGTGCAGTAGTGGTTAGTGACATATGTGGGGTGTCCTCCTCCAAATCTCGTATATGGTCGATGATGGGTGGGCTTCCTGTGGTCTGTTAAGAAATATAGCATCCTTTTAGTTTATTTCTGTCCACACAAGCTCGCAAATATCAATGTTAAAATTACACATCAAGGCCCATTGACTTACCTCATCGCAATCCACAATTTGGGTTTGTGGTGTAGAAGCCTGGTGTGCCCTTGGCCTCGGTGCTAACGCAGGGGTTTGGGGGCCTGGTGTGTCCTGTTGACTTGGTCCTTAGTATGTAGATAGGAAGATTAGGTAAATGGCCAAGTACAGTGTGTTGTGTAGCATAACACTGCCTTCTTGAACTTTTGGTACTAGGTCATGGCAAAATCAGACTCACCTTGGGACCTTACATTCCGGTCTGTGTCTTGTGCCTCTGCCAGTCCCTGGATGCTGGCCGGGTGTATGAATGTATATACATGTTCCTCGGCGGGCGTAAGGATAATTTTAGTGGGTAAGCCACCCCCTGTCTGTTGGCTGGGGAAGATTAAATCACACCTAATAAGTGTTACATCCTTTTAACAATGTTACAAAAAATGCATTTTACTTTTTCCTTTACTTCTGCTCCACCCCCTGTCTGTTGGCTGGGGAAGATTAAATTACACCTAATAAGTGTTACAACCTTTTAACAATGTGACTAAAAATTGTCCATTACCTCTGCTGACGGCGCATGTCCATTTTTTTTTTGCTGTAGTATTTCAGGTCCCCAAATTTCCTTTTTATTTGCTGAATATCTCTCCGGACTGATCCCACACTATTGACCTGCCTGCAAATATTAGTCCAGATTTCCATCTTAGCCTGCTTTGTGGTTGTTTTGGAGGTGCGGCCAAATAGGGCATCATAATGTTCGCAAACTGCATTTGCCACCGCCATGCTTTGAGCATCGCAAAATCGGGCAGTTAGTGAGCCACGCCGTAGTTGTCTGCCACATGGGTGTGTGGTCTCCCCTGCCTCTGAGGAAATTGATGGTTGGGTATCTGGGGAGTCGTGTGTGCTTCTTTGGCTTATAGGGGAGGGGGATGTTGTGTGTGTGCTTCTCTGGCTTAATGTCTGGGTTCCTGTTGAGCTATCAGATGTGGAGCTGCATGTGGAATCTGAGGTACTGGAATTGGGGGAACCAGAGGGTGGAGGTGGAGGGGTGGGTGACCTGGGTGGGGTGGTGGTTTTGGCAATGCGCTTACCCTTGCTTATGTGTTTGGATTTGTGGGTATGCTTGGTGTGTGGAGGTGGAGGATGCTGCATGGTCTGACTAGATGGGGTACCCTTGTGTGTGCGTGGTTTTTTTGCAGGTGGTGGTGAATGGGTTAATGTACCCTTGGTCCTGTGTTTTTTGGAATGTGCCTGTTTGTGTGGAGTATCCACCGTTTTAGTGGGGGCATGTTCGGCATGTGTCTGGTGCCTGCTCTTCTGTCTTGTGGAGGATGAGGCATGTGTGCGGCTGCTATGTGCCTCGGCCCTTGGTTGGCTCTTTTTGCTCCCTTTAGGTCTGCCCATATTGATATGGTATCCAACACAGAGCTGAGTGCCTTGTGCTTTAAATATGTTTTCCGTGTGGGCGTGGTCAACAGCGGGTGCGCGCCCGCAATCTTTACCTTGGAGCAGGACGACATCATCATGGATGTGAGTATGCGCGCGTGCGTTTATGTGCGCGCACACATTCCTTGTAATAAAAAAAAAAAAACCACCAGAATAGTCTGAAACAACTTCGTTTTTCACGTTCCATACAAGCCCACCTTAGTTTAACACATGTACGCAGCTCAAAACTAGGCTACATGCAGATAGAAGAACTAGGGCAATGTGAGGCAGCAAGAGGTTCAAAAAGTGACTTTAGTTAGGCCAGCAAACTTGTTAATGCTTTTTGTGTACATGAGACAACAACAGTCTCTAATATCAGTGTCTTTGTCATGCAAACAGATTCACAGCAGCAACCAAGGGAGCAAGAATGGAGCCTCCGCCCCTGACGCAATATGCGCCTAAAACATGGTAAGTGGCGTTTTTGGGGACCAAAGTAAATGAACCAACAATTCCATTGGCCACAAAATGTACAAACCAAAAAAAAAAAACCAAAGACTTTGTCTAAAAAGCCCTTAAAGCGGACCTTCACTCAGAATAAGTCTATCTTATATGTTTCCCACACCCTGTACATAAAGTTTGCCCACCTTCAAAATCATCCTACCTGCACCTAGTGCATGTTATGAGGCTTTCAACATCCAAGATGGCGGATTATGGAAGCCGCCATCTTATCAGGCAGCCTGAAAACAGGAAGTGCCTTCTAACTGTGCTGCTCTGCATTCTGGGATTGCTGACCTTTTCAAGAGGTCTCTGCTCTGTGTGAGCAAAGCACAGCTATAACCCACTCCCTGTACCTTATCCCACTCTCCTCTCCTCAGTAAGTGTGATGCTTCTGAGTCAAGATGGCGGCGGCCGTATACTAAATTCCTGAACTGAGTTGCAGCCCAGTGGTGGACAGAATAATTATTGATTGACTAAAAAATTACTAGCTATTATTTGGAGATGCTGCGGAATCTTTGGTTAAGAGTTTGGCCTTTTCAGTAAAAAACGCAGAAGGTCCAGTTTAAAAAGGGCCCAAAAAAACCACGCACAACCAAACCAAATAAACAATGCTAAACTAATGTTGTTTTTCATTCACAAATACAAGAAAATCACAGGCACAAGACACCGAGGCCTAAAGAATTTTAATTTGGCTTAAAAAGCAAATAGTTTATTTGTTAAAACATTTAGATTCAATTATTTGTAAAAAACTTTGTGTAAAAAATTCAATTTCAAACGCTGGAATAAAATAAAAAAAAAAAAAAAAAACAAGAAAGTTGTGTTTCCTGCAAATGTACAATCACACAACATCATCACACATTTCCATGACACAAAAAGTTTAGATATGGTACAATAAATCCAAAAGAATCAGAAAGAATTAAGGTATGCATTAATGGCAAGGAAAAAGGAACACAAAGGAGATTAAGGTATGCATTAATGGCAAGGAAAAAGGAAGAACCCAAATTTATGGTTCCCAAAAAAATATGTGTCAAATTGGCAGTGGTTGCCATATGTATATTCCAATGGAGATTGAGGGATGTGCGCTTGCGTGTAGCCAGATTGGCAACTGAAGAGCCATGGAGATGTAAGTATACTTGCTCAAACCACCAAAATGGAAGGTCAAATACGACGGAAACCAAGCAGGTACGTTCAAAAAGCCAGGAAAAATCAGGGAAAAACGGGCCACCCGTGTGAACGTGACCGGGAGCCCCGATCAAATTGAAGGCACCCGAGAGAGCAAAAAAAGCTTTCCGAGTAAAGTGAAATTGACGGATCAATTAGGGAGCCATTCCGACGGAGGCTCTGCATCACATTTGAGCCACGATTCAAACGGGAGCCCCGGACAATCGGAGGGTTTTAAGGGCAGTTCAGAGGAGGCTCTGCATCAGGCCCATAGTCTGTCTCCAAAAAGTGGGGCTAGAGGCAGCATCCAGCAGCCATGGTAGAAGTGATGGGGTGCCCACTCCTGAAGCCCGGGGTGGATCAGAAGCCCTCCAGGTGAAGAGGGAACTTAGCAGGAGGGATTGTGGATGGAAGTGAGTGAATGTAATTTTTCCCCACCTTCAGTGTCAGTGGGGGCGACTGTATTTGGCCCTTTTCTGAAGCCTGAAGAGCCCGAGGGGAGGGGATCGGAAGCCCACTGTGTGAAGAGAAGACCCAGCCAGGGGTCGGAGACACATTCCTCCCCAGGGCAATTCAGATTGCTGCACATAAAAATTAATGTATCTTTTTGTAACTCCTGCTGTAGTCAATCTTAAAAACAAAAATGTGTATCATGGAGCTGCAGGCTGCTGCTGTGCATTGTGGGGTTATGTCAGTTGAATTCAGGCACAGCTGTGTAAAGAAGCACCAAAATGGTTGCTTATTGGAGAAAATCTGTGAGGTGGCATTTCAGCTTGGAGTGGGTGCAGGAGCAAATGTATGTGCTCCTTACATTTGCTCCTGCACCCAGTATCATGAATGCAGTATCATGAATGCAGAGTTTTTTCAAAACAGGAAAGGCTGTTGGTTCAGTTAAAATGCACCAATATAATATCATAAGTATTAATGCAGCTTACAATGCATCACAAAGCATTATTCTATTATTCCAAAATAAGAAGAAATAGAGTACTTGCTTTATCAACAATATATCCACTATGCTGGCACTTCACTTATCTCGCCATCACTTATCATCTTCACAGTTTTACTAATTATTCACACTTACAACATCATGCTAGGAATGCAACGGCAGAGAGGTGAATCACCGGGGAGGCCGATTCATCAATAGCGCCAGGTAGCGACAGATGAGCGACTGTAGCGTGATTTTTTCAGCGCCAGCCAGTATTCGCTGTGCTTGGCCGGCGTTAGCTTGATGACAGCGACTCAGTCGGTGTGCGGTAATGTTGAATACTGGCTGGGGGGTCGCTGTTTCACAGGTCCAGCGTTGTATGTGAGCGCCTGACAACGAATGGCCAGAGCGAACGGCTAGCTTCATATTCATCAAAAAATCACGCTCCGAATGTGCTGTCGCTGTCCATTCCTTGTTTAAACCCCAGAGCGCTGGCGCCGATCTGTATTAACTAGTTTTTAACCCCTAAACAACCATATTTTTGGAATGTAACATTATACATGTTTTTAGAATCATTTTGTTATATGAATACATTAATCTCAGACCTGTTAGATCAATTCTGCACATATTTTTTTTTTTTTTTTTTTTGACTTAAAAATAAATCCTAACATTGCAGAAGTGTTCTCCGATTTTTTGACATTAAAAAAATTTAAAAAAAAAATATTACCAATTAATCATGAATTATTATAGATTGCTCCATTGAAATGCATTGGACATCGCCAGGGAGCGACAGCTCATACCTGGCGCTGTGAGGGAATTTGCAGCGGCGCTGTTCGGTCCAGCCGGCTTCATGATGAATGCCGCGCTAGCCGTCGCTCTCGCCGGCGCTAGCCTCATTTTGCTTGATAAATGCGTCATTGTGACCGCCGCGGGCGTACTTGAGTCGGTAGTCGCCGTTAGCTGCCGCTACCTGGCGCTCGTCAGACACTACCTGGCGCTATCGCTTGATGAATAAGGGCATTAGCTCTTTTGTGACAGGCAGGTCCATACGGCATCCCATCATATATTATTATATATATAGATATTTACCTCTGCATGCAGTAACATTGGTAATGGGTGGGGAAATTTCCCACCAGCAAGAGGTCTTTTTTTTAGAACTTGCTAGAAAATGGCTATGAGGAATAGGGCAAATATTTAATTTCATTGCTGATGCCCAGCTCCCCCCTTTAAAATTCTCTGTTCTTAGCAAACTTCACCCTTGCAAAGCTAGCAGGAAAAGGAAGTCCATATATGAGCATGAAGTTCTGACAATCAGAAAAGGCAATTCAAGGATGAAAGCCCCCCTGCGGCTCCCCTAACACCTCTGTCAGGGGCCAGGGGCCAGCATCCTCCTTCGCTGGGGAGGCGTGATAGCATAAGGGGCTTCAAAAGAATTCCCCAGGACCTGTGTCTGGGAGGAGGGAGGGTGGAGGAGCAGAGATCGAGCTTAAAGGTACCAGGGAGATGAGAGTTTTGTCACATCTGAGGAGGTTGCGTTGCATGTGTGCTGGAGCTGCCCAATAATCTATCACTACCCTACATCTGCATTTTAAGGTAACTCTGACTGTTGTATCTCTGTGTGCAACTAACTGTGTAACCTGTAACCCACTTCTCAGAACAACATTTGTATTCACTCCATCATAGCCAAATGTTTGTTATTACTGCCTAGTGTGCTTTTAAACCTACCTGAGCGATCTTTTTGCCTTAGCCAAGAATCTGGGTGTCTGGGGCATTGCTGGGCCTAGTAGTCCCACTTGGCGGGCAAACAGACAGTGCTTTGGGAAAGTGGGCTGCGTGATCGTAGTTGCTCAATCGTTAGTTTGATCACGTGACCCGCCATTTCCTGACAATGTGTAAGGTCTCAAATTATGCCTTTGTGAAACAAGAAAACAGGATGCGTGAAGTTGGAAAACATTCTCTCAGCTTATGGTTGTTTGGAAAGCCTTACATAATAAAGGGCTAATTTATGAAAGTAGCGGGTTTGCAGCGTGTCCCATGAATAGGTTGTTTTGTGGTGTACTATGCTCTAATTCACAAGGTGAAAAAACAATTGATTGTCTGCTGGTTGCCTGATGGGTTTGCGCTGTTATTTGCCACACTAAAAGAGTGGAATTTAAATCGAAAATGGTTATTAAAATTACAGTAAGCTTGCTTAAAATACACTTTCAAAAATTTCTGCATGGTATGGGTTTCAAAATGTATGTGTGGTGTCTCAGGAGTGTCCTGGGTGTTTGCCATGGTTTATATACTGAGTTTTATAAAATGGTAAAAGTAATGTTAAAACAGTTTAAATAGTTGTTTTTCCTACATTATACTAGTTAACTAATTGACGTACATGTGCAAAAAAAAAACTGAAAGACGCTAAAAGGACCTTAAAAAAAAATCTTGCAATCTCAAAAATAACACAATAAACAGTGTTCGCCAACATTCGCCAAACTGATGTTGACGTAAATTCGGAAAACATGGATATCGACGGGCCAAATATGCAACATTTTGCTTGGTAAATGCGGAGCCTAGCAAAAACCTGCGAATGCTAGGGCTTCGTTTTGTAAGTGTAACAGAAAATGTTAAAAGCAATGTGAAAACAATTTCATTAATTGTTTTTAAAATACTAGTTATCAATTTGATGTTCAAGCTCAAAATATCTGGTATCCATGCAAAATTCAACTGAAGAGACAATCTTGGAAGAATCATCGGTGATGGTCATGCTGCTGATGACCCAGGCATTTTTTTTTTTATGTGTGGATATGCTAATTATGTAAATCAAACTTGAGTGCAAACTGCGGCACAGTTGCTGAAACTCAGGTGCACACTGTGAACATGCGTGTTAAAATCACAAATCACGCATGGTAAGACTTTAGCAATACCAATTGTGTCATTGGTTTTTTTATAGGGGAGAGTACAGCATTGCAAGTTCAAAATGATTATTTTCAGTTAAGGAGTGGGAGACACATCGCAGTGCACAATATTTGGCCTGAAGCCAATAATTAGCATATGTAAAGTGCTGTCTGCTTTTTCCCTGGTCTGCATTCAGGTGCACAATACAGCTCACAATTCAGTGCAAGTTGCTGTAGGAGTGAGATGCACACAGTGTAGTCATCAGAATGAACCATGTGAACCTTTAATTTTTAAAGTGCATGTAGTAAGCTAAAGTGAACCACAATTTGCAGATATGAACCGAGATGTGAGCTGTATTTTTTGTATCTGAGCTATGTGAATCTTTTATTTTAGGGTCCTAAGTATGTTATTTTTCACCATTTAAGACGTACTTCCCACCCTAAAAGTGGGGGGGATGTCAGTGTGTCTTATTGGGCAAATGTAAAAGAACAAAAAAAATAAAAATTAAACCATAACTGTCAATCCTGTGCCACATGCACAGCAGCTAGAAGGTGGAGGAGCTGCTCGGGCGCGAGGGAAACAGATCCCTTCCCACTGTCCCCGCTCTGGGTGCTGCCGCCACTGCTTCTCGGGCCCGGAGCACTCGAATACACAAACACTCGAGTCCTTCAAGTGGGTGAGCATGGCCTGTATCCGCATCCATTTTCCTCAGTGGACACTTACCGCAGGCTGCGCCCAACCACTGCAGGGGTCCATGTGTATGTGCGCCCACCATGATCAAGCATCAGCATGTGGAGTGAGGACAGTTCCTCCATCATCTGGTAGTGGCTTGGGGGGCATGGTTATGTAAGTGGAGAGTAGAATGCCACACTGCCTATCGAAATTGGAAGGGAGCATGCCACACTGCCTATAGGGTTTTGGGAAGGGGGAATGCCAAACTGACTATGAGAATAGGGAGGGGGGAATGTCAAACTGCCTTTGGAGGATGGGAAGGGGAGGATGCCACACAGCCTATGGGGATTGGGAGGGGGAGAATTCCAAACTGCCTATGTTGAATGGGAGGGAAGAAAGCCACACTGCCTGTGGGGAATGGGAGGAGGGGAGTATGCCACACTGTCTATAGGGAATGGGAGAAGGGAGAATGCCACACTGTCTATGGGAACCGGGAGGGGGGGGATTCCACACTGCCTATAGGGAATGGGAGGGGGAATGCCACACTGCCTATGCAGATCAGGAGGAGGGAAGGCCCCACGACTTGTGGGGATTGGGAAGGGGGAATGCCACACTGCCTATGGGGAATGGGAGGAGAGGAGATTGTCCCACTGCCTATGGGGAATGAGAGGAGGGAAGAATGCCACACTGCTTATAGGGAATGGGAGGAGGGGGGAATGCCACACTGCCTATGGGGAATAGGAGATGGGGAGAATGCCACACATTGCCTGTTATTTGGTTCTTGGGGGGATTGTGTTTTAGCACATTTGATTCAGAATATTTGTTTATTTTATTTTCCACCTCTAAATTCTAGGTGCATCTTATGGGCAGGTGCATCTAATAGGTTGAAACATATGGTAGGTATGCCTAACTAAACTTCAGTGTGCACCAAGATATGAACCATGTTGTTTTCTGTGGAATGTGCTCTGTGTTTTGTACAAGGCCTCTCCTTGGTTTGCTCTTGGAAATAGGTTGACATGTGAACCTCAATATGAACCTGACTCCAGATGTTCTTGAGGAAAAAAAGTATGGATTGTAAGTTCTGGTCCACTTTTTTTAGAATGACCCCCTCATTTATTTGAATGGTGTTCGCTGGTAAAAACTGACATAAGGCTCAAGGGTTTGTGGGTCTCTGGGAAGAAGTGAATACATTAGGATGATTTGCCACATAAAGATGGACCACCACCACTCAAGTATTATATACTGAAGGTGGGAGTTGCTCCGCTTTAAAGGGCTTGACCACCCAGATAAAAAACAAAAGGGTATTCACCTTTGTCCCCTGCAGCTGATCAGCAAAAATCAGATCCTGTCCTGGCAGGGTGGGAGCTCCACAACTGTTACTTCCATGTTGGCATCACACCCTTCCATCATCAGCCACAGTGAGCATGTCAGGCCTCAGCACACCTCCTCTGTGATGGAGGGGCACGATCCCATCAAAGAAGCGCCAGTGGTTGATGTTTAGGCTCCGCCCACACAGAATGCAATGAGTTGCTGACCGTCTTAGTAGGAGTGAGTATGCAGGGGGAGTATGCTTTCATTTTTTTTTTAATTTGGGTGGTCAATTGACATCCGTAGTCTATAAAAATATTCCCATATTTCTTCACTCTTCTGAGTAGAATCCCCTTTAAAATAGTAATTTAAGAAAAATTAACACTACAACTAAATAACAAAGGTACAGTTTGGAAAAATACTTATTTTGAGCAACAACAGACAACCAAAAATGAGAGAGGTTATTTACTGAAGAATAAAGTGTTTTATCCCACCCTAAATCTTTATTACGCCTACACCACATCAGGCATTAGCGATCTGATGTCCTCAAAACCAACCTAACAATAGCTGTGAGCAAGAGTAGACTGGCCATAGGGAGACCGAGGAGAATTCTTGGTATTCCACTGCTTTTAACACTCTCATAAAATCCCTGCCTTCTTTGTCTCCTCCATAGTCTCTCTGTATCTGCTCCCTCTGTACCCCCGCCCCTAGACGAGGAAACTCCAATTTATGTTCTGCTCCCAAACCTATAGCCTCAGCATCTTGACTGTTGCGGAACATACCCCATTCTGGGAAATGGTCTACCATTCACTTGTCAGTACCATCCACCTCTGCCCATGATCTGTCCCTACTATGCCATAGCCTTAGCCCTGGAGAATGTACATTGACCCATTGGGAAGCACATTGGGGGCTCAGTGAGCGATGTCATGGGCCGGTCATTGACTGGCTGAAGGACTGGTAAAACTCTGAGCTTATTCTTAGTCCTAGTCCACAACTAGCTGTGGACAAGTATTTTCTAGTGAAGTTTATGGCCCTCATTTCAGTTTAATAGACTAATTAGACTAATTTGTAGACATATGGTACCTGTTGAAGTAGTCATTGGTTTCTAAGGATACCTGTTTTTTTGTTTTATCAGTTAAGCCACATAGCTACCAATCTGTCGAAAAATAATATCAATATTTTGAAGACCATAATGCTCTGCTGGAAGTTGATTTTTAGATATGTTCATATTGTGTGTGATAACAACAAGCTGCTCCTTATGAAACCCTTTTCTCTTGGAGAAAATATATAAATATAATATAAATAGCTGTTTCCAAAGAAACTCGTAATTAGTCATTTCAGAAGGAAAAATATATCAAATGTAGATCTTTTTCTCAACAGTGGAACAAAAGTATTAACCTATTGTTAGCAAAAGCCCTAAAGAGCGAAAATATTTCACTCCCTCTGATCCTTGCTGCATAGGGGTATCCCAATATGGGATGCCCGACTGCGCCTCCCCTCCCCACAATGCCTGTACATACCAAGTTTGGGTTTATGTTCACCAGTTGTGTGAGCCATTGCGGTGTGCCTCTCCCACCTGGGAAAATGCTAATTACTGTCAATAAAGGAAAAACACACATGGTAACTATAAGTCTGTCCAGTAAGCCAGAGGGCAGCAGCAGTGGGAATCTCAAATCTGGGTTTCCCCATGTGCTTCCCAATTTAGCTTCTGTCCAGTTATTCAGGCTTTTTTTATTCTTATGCACTAAATTTCATGAGTTATGTCAGAATAATGTTTGGAGGAAGTTGGAGGTCTACTGGAGTTCAAAAAAATGCCAGCCAGTAACCTGTTCAAGCAGCCAAAGAGGCCGATTCATCAATAGCGCCAGGTAGCGACAGATGAGCGACTGAAGTATGGCGCTATGAGCGCCGCTAGCGTCAGCCGCGGGCGTTAGCGATTCGCTATAGCAGGCCTCCTCAGTCGCTACCTGGCGTTGTTGCGAACAACGCCTACATTGCTGAATATGATGTTGGCCCTCAGCTTTGTTGGCGCTGTCAGTCAGTGTGACCACGCTATTCTACACAGCGCCTGTTAGCTTTGCTGTGTCCTGGCCATCCAGTACCTTCTGAATAAAACACATTGCCACATTTGTTTTAAAATGTAAAAATTTTTTTATTTTGTGTTGAAAAGGAAATTAAATTCTACCAGATCTTCGAATATAAATGGAAAATAAAACATAATTAAACACATAGCCACAATTTTTTTTTTTTTTTATTTGTTACCTAAAAAGGAAATACAATTAAATCACCAATGAGAAAGAAAAGGAAAATAAAAACAGAACAGAGAAAGAAAAGGAAAATAAAAACAGGACAGAGAAAGAAAAGGAAAATAAAAACAGAACAGAGAAAGAAAAGGAAAATAAAAACAGAACAGAGAAAGAAAAGGAAAATAAAAACAGAACAGAGAAAGAAAAGGAAAATAAAAACAGAACAGAGAAAGAAAAGGAAAATAAAAACAGGACAGAGAAAGAAAAGGAAAATAAAAACAGAATAGAGAAAGAAAAGGAAAATAAAAACAGAACAGAGAAAGAAAAGGAAAATAAAAACAGAACAGAGAAAGAAAAGGAAAATAAAAACAGAACAGAGAAAGAAAAGGAAAATGAAAATAGGAATTAGAATGAAAAGGAAACTTACAACAGAATTAAACACATAGCCACATGTATATATCTAATTTTTTTTTTAATTTTTCTCAAACAAAAAATTAATAATAAAACATAAATGAAATAGAAAATGAAAAGTCCAGCAGAAATGCAAAAGAAAAGTAAAGTCCAGGAAAGGGTTGGAAAAGGAATGTAGAGATCATGGTGCATCTCTTTGTGCCTGAAAAATTAAGAAAAGTGCAGTTAGTATATATCTTTATAGTTGTTTTGTGTTTTCTTTTAAAAAAATGCATAACTTGATAACCAACATTGGCGTCTTACACCCCCCTTAGAGTGGTTTGGGTCATCTTAAACCCCCCCTTAGAGTGGTTTGGGTCATCTTAAACCCCCCTTAGAGTGGTTTGGGTCATCTTACACCCCCCCTTAGAGTGGTTTGGGTCATCTTAAACCCCCCTTACAGTGGTTTGGGTCATCTTAAACCCCCCTTAGAGTGGTTTGGGTCATCTTAAACCCCCCTTAGAGTGGTTTGGGTCATCTTACACCCCCCCTTAGAGTGGTTTGGGTCATCTTAAACCCCCCTTAGAGTGGTTTGGGTCATCTTACACCCCCCCTTAGAGTGGTTTGGGTCATCTTACACCCCCCCTTAGAGTGGTTTGGGTCATCTTAAACCCCCCTTAGAGTGGTTTGGGTCATCTTACACCCCCCCTTAGAGTGGTTTGGGTCATCTTAAACCCCCCTTAGAGTGGTTTGGGTCATCTTACACCCCCCCTTAGAGTGGTTTGGGTCATCTTAAACCCCCCTTAGAGTGGTTTGGGTCATCTTACACCCCCCCTTAGAGTGGTTTGGGTCATCTTAAACCCCCCTTACAGTGGTTTGGGTCATCTTAAACCCCCCTTAGAGTGGTTTGGGTCATCTTACACCCCCCCTTAGAGTGGTTTGGGTCATCTTAAACCCCCCTTAGAGTGGTTTGGGTCATCTTACACCCCCCCTTAGAGTGGTTTGGGTCATCTTAAACCCCCCTTAGAGTGGTTTGGGTCATCTTACACCCCCCCTTAGAGTGGTTTGGGTCATCTTACACCCCCCCTTAGAGTGGTTTGGGTCATCTTAAACCCCCCTTAGAGTGGTTTGGGTCATCTTACACCCCCCCTTAGAGTGGTTTGGGTCATCTTAAACCCCCCTTAGAGTGGTTTGGGTCATCTTAAACCCCCCTTAGTGCGTTTGTTTGCTCTTTTGGATG
This sequence comes from Gastrophryne carolinensis, assembly GCA_027917425.1. Lineage (NCBI taxonomy): Eukaryota > Metazoa > Chordata > Amphibia > Anura > Microhylidae > Gastrophryne > Gastrophryne carolinensis. The sequence goes on from CM051243.1 coordinate 88,976,318, forward strand.
GGAGGTCAAAGACATTTAAACAGGAGTGCAGTACTTGCATTAGAGTGAAGGGTAGTTAGCTTACCGCAAAATAAGAAGTGATCAGCCTTTCCCTTAGCTCATCGCCAGTCTGGGTGTCCTCACTTCTATCTGCGGGCAGGTTGGGGATTTCTGGCACCAGTGCTGTCTCCTCGGGGGCTTGGATTCGGTGACATATACAGATATTGTGTAACACACAGCAGGCAAGGATGATTTTGGAAACCTTCTGTGGGCTGTAGAGCATCTCTCCTCCTGGCCGTGCCAAACAGAGAAAGCGTGCTTTCAGCAGGCCGATGGTTCTTTCCACAATGCTTCTGGTCTTGCGATGCGCTGCATTGTAGCGTTCATGGGCAGAGGTCCGTGGGTTCCTGACCGGAGTCATGACCCACGTTCTCTGCCCATATCCCTTGTCCGCTGTAGAAAAAACACAAGGAGAGAGACAGCAATTAGTACTAGTACATGTTTTTGGGTGGTAGTTTGTTTAAAATTGCCTTACTAGGCCACATATTAGCAAAATACATAGACATGGTTAATTTATTACCCAGTAGCCAGCCAGCTGGCATTTCGTTGTTATCAAACTTCCGGCACAGGACTGTCCGCTGCAAGACGTAAGAATCGTGGCATGAGCCGGGGAACCCCGATCTCACCGCCCGCAGCTTCATCTCATGGTCACAGACCACCATGATATTAAATGAATGGAACTGCTTCCTGTTTCTGTAGGACAGCTCCTGTGCACGGGGAGGGCGGAAAGGGATATGTGTACCATCAACGCACCCTAGCACATTCGGGATCCCTCCCATCAGATAGAAAGCATGTTTTATTTTGGCAACCTCTTCCTCATCCTCAGGAAACTTGATGTAAATTGGGATTAAATCACAAATTGCCAGAACTACCTGGATTAGGATGCGGCTCATAGTAGCCTGGCTTATCCCGCTGAGGAGGGCTGAGGTTGCCTGGAAGGTCCCTCGTGCCAACACATTAAGAGTGGCACACAGGCGTACTATGCCTGGAATGGAGTGAGTGCGTTTGGTGGATGGCTCGATTTTGGTCTTAATCTGATCATATAGGGACTGTAGTGCAGCACGATTCAGACGGAAGCGGCTCCTGATCTGCTCGTCACTTAAGTCCCATACTGAAAGGCGGATTGCAAAGGAGCGGGGTGCCCTAAGCCTCACAACACCCCGCTCCCTTTCCTCCTGCTCTTTCAGCATACACATACATCCATCCACCCAGACACCATACATCACCCTCTTATCCATCACACACACTAAAGATATATACAAAAACAAAAATAAACAAAAAAAAACACTAACACACAACACACACACAAACAATCACACTACACACACACCCGCTACAATGCAGCTCACCACAAAACCAGAACTATAGTGGTCCAAACCACCAGCCTGCTGAAAACCAGCTTTCTAAGTTAAGCACAACCAAGAGGGGAGTTGCTGCACAGCCCACAAAAGGCCCCAAAATCAAGCCTCACTTGCTGTATGCTACACAATATTTGCAGATGCCACCCAAACCAAGCTCCTAAAGAAACAGCACTGATGTCAGAAATCACCCAACAAGCCACAGAGAGTGAGGACAGAAACCAGACAGAGGCTCAAATGAGCTAAGGGAAGCGAGCACAGCACCACACCACAGCCTTTGCCACAGTGTAAGAATAGCAGAACCTAGTTCATTCCTTCCTTTTATACTTCATTTTCAAAAGTGACAGGTCCGCTTTGCCGCCTTTTGCGTCGCTCTGCTATTTCCGGGCGCCAATTAGCCGACCCAGGTGTGCGTAAAACAGAGTGCGCACGCGCACGCTAGTAGCGCTACTAGCGTACTTGAGCCGTAACGTGCGTGCATTAACGGACATGGGCCAAAAATCAGGTGGGGACCAATGAAAGTGAAGCTGTTGTTTTTTTAAATAGCCGTTAGGCTAAGCACATGTCACAAGGGTTGCAGATACATCAGTCCATTGTTGGATTTGGGTGTGTGTTGTTTGTTTAATGAGGTCTGTAATGAGTTAATTGGCTAACACACATGCTTCTGTCAGTGCAGTGGAGGTGTGCCTAGAAGGAACTGGGCTGTATGTGTGAATCAATTAAGTGGGCTGCTTTTGGATTGGCTGTTAGAGCACATAAAACCTGCCCAAGCCTAAGAGATTGCGATGCCATTCTGTAGTGTGCATGCGTGCTTGTGGGGTGTTGATTTGTGTGTGTGTGCAGCTACAGGATGGAGCCAAATACAGGACATCTGCCGGCCACAGCAGGCCCGAGTAGGAGTTTGGTGGGTGCTGTGCGCAGACCTCCCTTACGGAAAAGGGCACAGCCTGAAGGTGGGGCAGCACCCCAGGCTAAGCGCCCAGGTGCCAAGAGGGAGCCTGAATTTAATTTGGCTGAGAATAATCATCTTGTGCGCCTGACACTTGCGAAATGGGAGCTGATATTTGGCTCCCAAAGCAAGTCCCTAGGCAAACAAGAAAGAAGCAAACTGTGGGATGCCATTGGTGTGGAGCTTAGTAGCACAGCTCAACACCCACGTAGTGGCCCATCCTGCAGGAAACGCTTCTACACTTTGCGAGGGGCCCTTATGAAAAAGATGAATCACGATCTTGATGTGGACAGTGGGTTCATCCAGGCTCCAAAGAGTACCTACAGGCCGTATGAGGAGATGCTGAAGGCCAAAATCCCACTGGCTCGGCTGCAGGGTGTGGATCCTGGGGATGACACCACCGGTTGGGCTGAAGGTACATATTTTCTGGCTTTTACAATAACCTAATGTTAATGTCTGTGATTAGCATTTTTACATTTTGACCAACTAACTGTAGGACCTGTGAAGTATTACATTATAGCTCAAACATTTGTAACTTTTCTGTCTGTTGCTTTATGCATAGGTGCACATGCTGCTGTCCGGGATGTGGCTCCGGACACCCAAGCTCCTGCCCTTCCAGCAACCTCAAGGCTACCCCAGTCTGCCATTGAAGGTATTTACCCATAATTTGTTTGCTGGTTTTTTTCTAAACAAATGGGTGTGGGAGCAGCTCAAGCAATAAAGGTTTGCCCTGTTGACTATTAATAATATGTGCGTGCGGCCTAATTGCACGCCCACTGTAACACTCACAGCCAGTAACTAACAAGGCCCTAACATGTGTAGATATGTAGGATGCCAGAGATGTGTAGCCATATATCGGCATATCAATGTGTGAGCCACACTTGGCTTGATTAGTCAATATTAGTGAAAGAGCTGCTCACACACCTTAATGCATGTTTTTTTTTGCTACGCACATTAGCTATGGCTCAATGTTGGTTTTATTTTGGCCTAGCTCCCATGCCCTTGGCCCCAGCATCTCCTCCGGATCCCACCTACTCTTTGGATGTCGGTAAGTGCATGTGTTCACCTTGCTTGATCCACTTTGACTCAAGTGCATGTGTCTCATTTGTCTTTTTTCTTGGTAGGCCAAGTGACTGGTTCATCTTTGGACCCCACTTCCGATGTTGCCGGTCAACAGGACCCTGTTGGTGTGTAGAGCAATACATAATGTATCCTTTCTGCTGTTTAGGTTACACTGGTTCAATTTGGTTAGTCTACTAAGCTACATGTTTGCTTGGTAAACTTGAAGATGCCTCTTGGGAGTGCTGGTTGCCTCCCCAGGGTCAGTCTCTTAGTTATTTGAGTGATAGCAATGTATCTTTGCGGACATATTTTTAGCCACACATTCCCTGTAGTAGTTTGCTGATTATTTAGACAAATTTTTTTGTTTTTTTTAGTTGACCCGAATATCGGAAGTGGCTGTCCAGAAAGGGCCCCTCAAGTTCCAGCTGCCAGAGATGAGGGTAAGTGGTTTTGCCTTGCTCTAGTCTGTATTTTGGCTCTAATGTTGTGCCACTTGCTTCTGGCAACTTGTGTGTCCACATGTATTTTCAAGGTCCAAGCTCGAGTGAGGACCCCACTCCAGACATCTGGGATATTGCGGGTATGTTTAATTTAAGCAATGTTTATGATGAGATTTGCAGAAATTAGTGCGTCTTAGTCCTGTAACATACATGTTAACAATCTGAGTTTAACAGAGACCTTTGGTCTAGTGTGTATTTTTAAACTTTTTAGAGGTATGGCCTCGCTAGCCTAACCAGGTTACATTAGAGTTTGGCCCACAGACCTACTAACCTGATTTTCCTGTTTAGCATATGCCAACTTGCCCGACATCTCGGATGTTGAATTGCGACTCTCTGGCAGCGAGACCTCGAGCCTACCTGGGCCGGAGGACACGCAGGTAACATGGCTGATGTAGACGACCTCGAAACCCATTGGCATATTCGTGGGTAGTGGAAGAAGCAACATGTAACATTTCCTTTCATTGTTGTTTTGGCAGGAGGCGGAACCAGAACCCCAAGCTGGGACCTCTTCCCAAGTCCCATGTGGCCAAGCTTCAGAGGCTCAGACAAGGGTAAGTTGTCTAGTGAGTGTTTATGTTAACTTTTGGGAGGGGCATAACTGCATTTGTTCCGTTTGACTAAAATGTGGTTTACTATTTGTTTAGCCTCCAACCACAGCAAGAGGAGGTGTGGCACCAACCAGTGCCGATTTCTACCAACTAGGGGTCCGGATGCTGGAGGACTACAGTCGCCAACAGCCGCGTGATGGAACTAATGAGCGCATTGCGGCGTTGGAAAATCAGGTGCTGATGTGTCAGCAACAAAATGAGGGCCTGCAGCGCCAGGTGGACCAGTTAAGGCAAAACCTACAACAGAACCAGGACCTTGGTCGCCTTGCAAATGTTATCGAGCAATCTGTACAGCGCCAGGAAGAATCAATACAGCGCCAGGAAGAAGCAATACAGCGGCAGGACCAAACTTTGTTGTTGCTACAACAGCTCATACAACAGCAGTCTATATTTTTTACTGCACTGTTGTCCCCCAACACCGCCCCTAGCAATGACTCCCAACCTCCCCGGCCACCCAGCCAAGAATATTAATTTTGTATCTTTTTGGTTATGTAAATATATTTGCTTCACCCACCTCTAAATTGTGTGTTTCCTAAGACCTCGCTAATAACACAGTCAGGGATGAGTATCTGGATCTACATATGTCAATGTATTGGTCAATGTAGCCCACACATTGGAGCCCATAGCTTACTATGGTTAACACCTGAAATGGCTCAAAAGGTATGGCTACATTGACCCACAAATGTTTTGGGAGACAGCTAAACTAGGCTTTGCAATGCAACACACTGTAATGATGTGAATCAAAAATGTTTTAATATAAACAATGGCCAACACGGCCAACCTTGGCCAACAACGGCCATCAAGAGACCAGCCTTCCCCCCACCCTAACGACGCCGTCGGCGCCTCTTCCTGGCCAGCAGCATCAGCTTCAGGAGCCGGATCTCCCGCCACAGTCTGCGATGCTGGTTTTCACAAGCTGTAGAAATGTAGAAACAACAATTTATTAATAATTTGGCAGTGACCTCAACAGACACAGATGTAGCAATGTAATGTCATTGTGTCCAATTAGGTGACACTCACATTAACATTGTTGACCACTGTGTGCTTATTGGTTAACATTATATGAGTACTATTGACTGGCAGGAATGTGAACAACACATCCCAAGCATACATTTTAGCTTAAAGTGTACCAACACCCACGGGTGATCGGCCCGGGAATCTATCAGATTCCCTGCCCCATCACCTCCCTCCCCGCGGGACATCCAAGATCGGGATGTCCCTGGGTGTGAAACACCCCCCAAACCCCAAAATACCTACCTCAGTTTCTGTGTGGCAGTGCCGCTGGGCCCTCCCTGGTGCCCCTCTAGACGTGTGCGTGCCTGCGCCGGCCGTCTGTGAATTGCCGGCGCAGGCACGCCCCCGTAAAAAGGGGCGCGGGGGAGGCGGAGGAGGAGGCAATTTGCAATGGCTTGTACATTTTTTGGAGTCAACGTGAGTTCAGGGGGTTGTCACACAGCGGTGCCGATCAGGGGTGCCCCACTGTAGTGGAACAACACCCAGGAAAGTCAAAATCCTGGTTGTTGTTCCAGTTTAACTCTTGGGAAGCAAAGAAGGTCTAATTCCCTGTGTGTCCATTTTTGTGTTTAGTAACAGCCAAACATCAGGGCCTAAGTCCGAACGAGTCCACGAGTTTACCCTATAATGTTACAGGTCCAGACCTAATCGGGCCCATTTGGTTGTGTCTAACGCAAAAATAGTCTCTATGGGGCCTAATGAAGGATGTGAGCCAACAATCAAGCATGCAAACAGGCATGTTGGATTATTGTGCCAACACATTGAATAGAGATGTGTGTGAAATTAACACATAGGTAAATTTAAATTGGCTGCTGATGTGACTAGAAGACATAGGTTTCACAAGTCTTTAGGCATATGAAGTGTGATGTACTCACCATCGCAGCTGTGGCGGGGGCCCATGCTGCTGGCCGTCCCTGGAGCTGGGGTGGGGAGGAGGGTCTCTGGCTCCGTCTGCGTCGCAACATCTGTCAACATAAAGCAAAAGGCAAAAACACAATTAGTGGGCAAATGACACATGACTATTTGACATCCATCTGGTTATTGAGTCTGAAAATGCAAAGGCTTGCATGGTTACATACAGGTTGACCTAAATTAGCATATTTCCTGGACCATGAGTTAATGTCAATTTGTAAGGCTTCACACATGTATCCCTAAAGAGAATGTGCAAATAACATAGACAGTGCTATTTAAAGGAATCATTTGCAGTTGTTTGGCTAATGTTAATAGTGGGCCACATGTTGGAGCGGGAACAACTTAACCCAAGAAAAGAAATGCAAACACCCATCATGGTGTTGCCAGAAACATAGGGGTGGTTGACAGTTGGCTAGCACTGTAGTGGGGTTTGTGAGGTTAGGGTACCTTATCAAACCAGCTGTGACAATGGACCAGGAAACATGTGTCTGTTACAAGTGGGCCTATACACAGGATTGCTGCTAATCTTGGTTTGGGTCCACTTTGGCCGAGCCACACAATTTGCATGAGCCAACTTACTCCGCGGCCGCTGCCTTCAACACATCCCTCCTCGAGTGTGTGCGGATGCGCAGGCCATTTTGAAAAAGAGCGCAGGCGCACACACATCTACAGTGTCACACAGGAGGCTTGGACGGTGGCTTTGCCAACCCCCAAAGAGGTAAGGAGTTTTGTGGTTTTGTTTGGGTGTGGGGGGCCCTGGGTGAGGGATGTGATTGGTCCTGGAAGCTTACAGAAACCGAGCACCATCAATGTTTTTGGGTGCACTTGAATGAATGTAATAACATTGGGAATGTGATGGGTAACCAATAACACTTACCATGACTATGCCCGTGGAGAATCCTACGCCAAAATGCCATGGAGGTGCCGCCTATATGATGCCCTGCAAATTAGAGAGGAATGGCAAGGGCTAAGGACACATTGCAAGATGAAACCTGTCACAGACTAACAATTAAAAAATGTACACTCACCAGGGGATGAAGCGCCACTTGAAGCCCAGGGAGGGCTCTGAGGAGGAGGCGGGGAGCCTCGGCTCCTCACACTCTGGTCGGAAGATCCACCAGGCAAAGGGCCACCCTCCTCCCTCTCACTCCCTGCTTGAGAGTGGCCCCTTGCCTGGTGAGATTCCTCACACTCAGAGTGTGAGGAGCTGAGGCTTGATCCAGCCAGCCCCCCAGCAGCACACTCCTCTGGGGCGTCATCCCCTTCCTCCCCTGGGTCCTCTAAATAGGACCCGCGGGAGGGACCCTCCCCCGATGACTCCCCCGAGTCCGCCTGCCTGGTTCGGGGGAGGAATCCCTTCCCACGTTTCCCCAGGGGAGGACGCTTATCTGTGTGGAGGGGGTGAAAGAAAATAATTAATCTAAAGAGCACAAATGGACAGAGCTTAGCAGATGATTCTGCACAAAGGCAAAACATAACATAAGCTTTAACTTACCTGATGCGTAGGCATCATATAGGCGGTACACGCCTTCAGGGTCCCGGCGCTTGAAATCCGACCACTTTTGTTGGATGGAGCGGATGGTCAGCTCAGTCTTGAAGCGCCGGGACACTGTGGCCTTCACCTCCATGGCTATGCGTTTCTTTCCTCCACGGGCATAGTCATATTCGGCGAGGCAGAAGTCCTATGAAAAATTAAAAAAAAAAATAACATAAATACATGACATCAGAAAACAGTCATAAACAGTTATACATAGACCACATCAAAGTGGACCCACACCCAGGATTATGACTATTCTGGGTTTGTGTGCACTTTGGTGGGCCACACCAATTGTGGGTGGTCCGCTGTCTGCAACCCCCTTGGAAGGCCACAAATACACCACTGAGGCCACTCCCACGTCACTCCCCCAGCAAAACACAGGGCTCTGCGCCACTGTGGCATGCGCATACAAGGCCGTTGGGACGTGCATACCAGCTCAGCTGGGTATGCACGGCAAAGTTGGCATGTGGCGTTTGACTCTAACAGGGAGTGCGCCTGCACCCAAAATTACAATATGTCTGGTGCAGGGGTACACCCTGCTAGAGGTACGCGCAATAGGCATCCGCAGCTAACGCATGCACAGATGGGACGGGACTGAGGTAATATTTAGGGCCCTCCAGGGGGGGCATCCCAGCAGGACATCCACAATGGGGATGCCCCACGGGGATTGCTGAAATGTGTTATTCAAAGCAAAATTTTTCATAAACAATCCCCCCTGTGTGTTCTGAAACTTTTCAGCTAAAAAGACAAACAAAAAAATACTCACTTTTACTACCTGGCCATTGACCCAACTATCCACCCGGGTGCGCTTGGCCTTCAGAGGCCCAGGAGGGGAAGGGGTGGGAGGGGTGGTGCTTGAGGAAGGTGAGGTAGGTTGGGGAGGTGGGGGAGGGGTGGTGGGGTCGGAGTCTGAGGAGGAGCTGGGGAGGCGCATGACTCGCCTTCTGGGCATCATATTGGAAACGCTAAGGAGGAAACAGGAACCAGAAATGACCCAAGCGACATTGGGAAAAAGTTTAAAAAAAAAAAACGCTCCGCGCACCAGCAACAAGCTATTCGCAGCTATGTGCAAGCTAAGTGGCGGAAAAACTAAAATGACGCTTGAAAACAAGCTAGTGGCATAAGCGCTAGACAGTTTTACCTTAAGGTGGCGTTGAAACGCAAAGGAGGAGCCCGGAACCGGATATGACGCTAGCAACTGTGCTTCAAAATTCTAACACAAACATGCGCGCAACAGGGCCAAGCTAATATCAGCTATGTGCAAGCTAAGTGGCGGAAATACATTAAAATGACGCAGAAAAACAAGCTATTGGCATAAGCGCTAGACAGTTTTACCTTAAGGTGGCGTTGAAACGCAAAGGAGGAGCCCGGAACCGGATATGACGCAAGCAACTGTGCTTCCAAATTCAAAAGCAAACATGCGCGCAACAGGGACAAGCTAATATCAGCTATGTACACGCTAAGTGGCGGAAATACATTAAAATGACGCTGCAAAACAAGCTAGGGCCAAAGGCGCCAAGAATTCTTAGCTTGATTTAGCAGGGGATTCTACATACTGTAATGCATAGGTCCTTCTAAAGCATACACCGTGGGCCTTACATATACAAATCTGAATCAATCCAAAAGTCATCACACAATCAAAGTAGACAACTACCTGAAAATGTGGCACACATGAGAATGCATAACGGGTTGTTATGAGCTGGTACGACTGAATGTTATCCTGCAATCTGTGGCCAGCCACGCTCACAACTACAGTGTATTCATTAACAACGACTGGGGTCGCGGGAAGTGAATTCCTTGCAAATGGCAGAAGGGCACATGTATGAACAGCACAGCGCCGCACAACGCAGCGCAGCGAGGCACAGCGACGCTCGCGCCGCCACATAGCGAATTAAAACAGCGACTGCACAAACACTGACCAACACAGATTCATCAAAGACAGGGCTGCCGAATAGCTTGGGCGCTGACAATTTCGAAGAGCGAACGTGACCGCCCAACCTGACAGGCTACAAAATAGCTTTACAAGCCCCGTTTGAGTTGAAAACAAGCGATTTTGATGCCAATGAGTTTGGGTGGAGGAGATGCAATACCCATGTCACTCACAACATTACATTGTGAAAAATAATAAAAAGTTCAAATACATGAAAATAACCAGCCAGATTATTAAAACATATCAATATAAACATGTGTTGAATTTGGGACCAAAGAAAAGAACACAAAAACCACTAAAAACAATCATTGCAGCGTCTGCCATTGAAATGTATGGGAGAGCGGCAGGTAGCGCCAGGTAATACGTGTCGCTGTGAAGGAATTTGCAGCGGCGCTGTTCGGTCCAGGCGGCTTCATGATGAATGCCGCGCTAGCCGTCGCTCTCGCCGGCGCTAGCCTCATTTTGCTTGATAAATGCGTCATTGTGACCGCCGCCGGGCGTACTGGAGTCGGTAGTCGCCGTTAGCTGCCGCTACCTGGCGCTCGTCAGACACTACCTGGCGCTATCGCTTGATGAATAAGGGCCAAAGTTAGGTAGGAGTGACCACTGGGGATGTAACACGTTTGCACTAGAAATGAACAAATTTCTTAAAAATTTGATTCAGGTGATTCAGCGAATTAAGCAATCACTAAAAAAAACACTGTCATCACTCGCGGTGCATCATCCTGTGTCCAGCACAGTGCTCAATCGTCTGGCTCGCAGACGGCAGCTGATTAGCTTTTCCTGGTTGCCGCCAAATTACGCACAGGGAGACCAAGGTCTCCATTCCTTAGCCTGCTGCCCACCACGTGTTAATGGTGGGGCTGTGCTTAGGCATTGTGACATGCCAATATTCTTGTGATTGGCCAGAGAGGGTTGCCATCCTGATGTCACAGTGCTCCTGGGGACTTGGGGGCAGGATGGTGCCATGACGAGGACGACACCAGAGCGGCCAGCAAAACCAGGGGGAAAACCTGCTGGACGATGAATACTTATCCAGTGCTAGAAAGAGAAAGTAGGTGATTTTTTTTTCTTTTGGGGTTTTTCAGGGAACAAATCGTTTTATTGCCAAGAATTGACAAGAAATTCTGATTTGGGCTAATCAAATTTTTACCTGAAATTTAGGGCAAATTCCTATTCATCCAAATCGATTTGCTTGTCTTTCTATCACCCTTACACATTACGGTAACTATTTTATATATTTTTGTTTTTTTTGTATTTATAGCATAGGGGTTGAACAGTGCTTTCTCAAATCCCATGCCCAAGCATTGACAATAGTGATAGATTTATAGTCTTACTTTATCCACTGCCAGGTAGTATGGTAGGCCACCATTATTAGTATTACTCCAATTGTAATGTAATAAATCAGCCTTCTGTCTGCTGTGCGTTTGCATTTTTATTACTTTAGAAAAACTAAACCGAAAGACAGAATGGGTCCTGTGGGGAAGAGCTGACTACTGTACTGTGTCTGTGAACTGATAAAAACTGCAAGCTGGTAAATGATGCACTCTTGCATTCTTGTTTCAGATGTCCTGAGGAGATGGACATTTGCTGGGTTGCTCTGCAGTCAGGTAAACAATCTTATTGATTCAGTACCATAATGTTGTTTGTTATAAAAAGTACACTTCCCATTCATGTTTTATACCTGGTTTTGGTACACTGATTTGTAATTCAAGTATAGAATGCAAAGAATAAACAGATACATAGGGACATCTGTTTTTGTGTGGATGTGGGACATCACACTATCAAATTGCAATAAGAAAGAGAACTTACACATTTCTGTTTACAATCTAGAGTGCACTTTTTGAAAGTGCACCATTTACACCTGATGCTGGAGCTCTATGTAGTTCTAATATTCAGAATTATGAATTTCCAAGGCAAGGAAATGGGCCATATGGTCACTACAGGGACAATTGGCCTGATGCAGAGCCTCCCCTTTCATCTATCCCGTACGTTTTCCCATTGGTTTTGGGCTGTGATCGGGTCCTGAAACGGTGCTACGTTGCTTTTTGTGTGCGTTTATGCGCTCAGGTGTGTCGGCATGCGCCTTTCCGATTGACGGCTCGCAAGAGGCTGAACTCCGTGAAAATGGACGGCCCGTTGATTGGTCCCTTTTTTTAATTGATTCAGAGCCTTGATTTCCGATTGAAACCAGCCCCATTTAACGAGGATGTTGACGCTTCACTTACGGCCACTATTAGCACCCGTATTTGATCTCCGTATCATGCTTTCCTCTGTGCTCGAGCATCAAAGGCGTCAGCTACGCGGTCTTGTACTTTTGAGCATGGCAGAAACCAGGCTGCACCGAACACGTTTGGACATCCACGGCATGCATGACGTTGAGCTATTCCAGCTCACCTGCCTTAACCGTGTTTCTCTCCAGGACTTGTATAGCCAGCTGCGGCCATGGTTAGCCCCCACCACAAGAAAGGGGCATGCAATTGCAGGTGTGACCAAATTGGTTGGCTGCCTGCAGTTTTTGGCGAACGGCTCGTTCCAGAGACTGAGTGCCTTCTCCGTAGGGATGTCCCAGTCTACGCTGAGCCGCAGCCTAACCAAGTTTTTGGATGGCATGGCTATCCTGGCCCCAAATTTATATTTTTCCCAGACACAGGGGAAGCCTGGAATGCGGTTAAGCTGGGCTTTTATAACATAGCCGACATGCCCAACGTCATGGGTGCCATTGTTTGTACCCACGTATCGATCATTCTGCCTGCTGACCAGGATTATCTGTTCAGGTATGTGGTTTAGGTCAGCTTTTTTATTTTTTGGGGGGTTTTCAAGCAGACCTACACCCTGTGTATCACTAGCATCCATTGTTTAGTAATGTTGTTGATGTTTAAGAATATTTGTGTGCATCTTGACACTTATGGTCACACTAATTACAGTTATGTTTGGTTTGTGCAGGAACAGGAAGATGGGCCATTCGATTAATGTCCAGGCAGTGTCCGGCCCTGATCTGCAATTTTTTAGTATATCTGCAGCCTTCCCTGGTTCCACGCATGATTTCCACATTTTGAGGAACTCCTGCCTCTTTGAACGTTTTCAATCTGGAGATCTGTCTGGCAGATGGCTACTGGGTATGTGTCTCAAACTTGTTGTTGCTGTCCAAATTTCTTTATTTTTTGGGTGCCTGTACCCCACTAATCTGTGATAGATAGCAATGAAACAGTACAAGTTGGCAATCACTTACTTACCACTATTTGATCATCTTAATTCTTGTATGTATTCTCCACTATTGGGTCCTGTCCTGGCCCTCTTAGCTATGTAGCATACCACAGTCATTGTATAGGAGTGTACTGGTTGGATGTGCATGTTGGCTCATCAGAACTGTGCTTTGCTCTGACACTGCACAGCTCACCTATTTGTCCCTGTTCAATAATGCTTTAATGCACACCTAAACATTATTGATGTTATTCCCTTTAGGGCTCTGTCTGTTGTTCCATGTTGTTAGGCTTTTCAAGTTACCTAACATGCCATTTTTGTTTAATGCATGTAAGGTACTTGTGGATATTGTTTAGTTATTATATTTAGAGTTATTTGTTATTTTTTGTTGGCCTTATAGTTATGTGTTGACTAGTTATGGTGCCAGACACTACATATGTTTCCAATAGGCACATTTGTCATGTGTGTTTTTGTTATTGTTAGTGCTTATTTTTTGTTTGTTTTTTTGCAGGTGATTCTGGCTATCCTTTGCTACCATGGCTACTCACACCCATCCTGCACCCATCTTCCCAGGCCCAGGAGCGGTATAACACTGGCCATAGGAGGACTCGCTTAGTGGTGGAACGTGCCTTTGGCTTGCTGAAGATGCGCTTCCGATGTCTGGATCAGACTGGGGGTGCACTACAGTATCAGCGTGCCAAGGTCATCAAAATCATTCTTGCTTGTGGTGTCCTGCACAACCTTGCCATTTGAGGCCGGATATCCAGATACACTGACCTGCCTGAGGACACTTTAGAGATTTCTGAAGATCACACCCCTCCATACTCCTGATCACCAAGTGGCACAGCACAGGCAATACGTGCTCAACTAGTGGACAATGTTTTTGCATAAAACACAAGCCTTGGAAATGTATTTGGTTTAAATTTATTTGTGAATCAACAAAAATTTCTTTTCACTTCTTTTTTTTTTTTTTTTTTAAACTTAAACGTGGGGTCATATACATTAACACAACCATTTAGTGGTAGGTAGAGTATGATGTTGCAGTTGATGGTTGGGGTGGGTGAATGTGTGCAGCAATATGTGCCAGGCTTTGGTTAATCTGCTGCCATTGTTGGACCATTTCACCCATATGCCTGTTTAGGCTTCTTGTTTCTGCCAGTAGGCCAGACACATTTGTGTTTAAAACCTCTAATTGGTTATTCATCGATGTTATTTGGGTGCACATTAAATTGTTGTGTGGTTTGTGAAAATGCTATATTCTCCTGGTGCCAGGCTTCCTCCATAATCTGAAGCTGTCTCCTCTGGCTTATATGTCGCCTTGGCTGTGTTCTTGCACTGGCACAGGTGGGTGGTTCTGCACCAGATTGAGTTGGTGCTGGTGGTTGGGTTGCCACAGAGTGTGTGGTGCAGACGGCAGAAGTGGTTGTTGGCACAGAGGTTGTGGTAGTGGACACCAGGTGATGAAGTTGCTGTGCCTGTTGGTTCTGATGTTCGCACACTGGTTCTGTAGGCATTTGCGGCATCTGATTTGTGTCCTCCTCCAAATCTCGAATGTCTTCAATAATTGGGGGACTTTGTATGTTCTGTAAAGAAATGTAGCATTTATTGAGTTCACTTTTTTCCCAAAAATGGATGCAAGTGCAATTTCCAAAGTCTACAAAATGGACCACTGACTTACCTCATCCAAACACTCAATTTGGTTTGTGTGGGAAGAAACCTGGTGTTGCATGGGCCTCTGGGACAAGCCAGGGGTTGCTTGGCCTTGTGACGTGTGTTGAGTTTGTTCTTGGAAGAGAGAATGTAATGTTATTTTTAACAACAACCACAGTGTGTATTAAGGGTTAGCAAAGTTTTTGTGTCCCCATTGAAAAGTCTCTCTGTAAAAACAAACTCACCTTTCGACCTGACATTCCTGTCTGTGTCTAGGCCCTCTGGCAGGCCCTGAAGGGTTGCAGGGTGAATATATGTGTAGACATGTTCTTCTGCTGGGGTTAGTGTGATCTTAGTCGGGAGACCACCCCCTGTCTGCTGGCTGGGGTAGATTAAATCACACCTATTAAGTGTTACATCCTGTTACATAGCAGGCTAGACATGCATTTACACTCTAAATGGACTTTACCTCTGTTGGCGGCGCATGTCCATTTTTTTTTTCCAATAATATTTGAGATCACACAATTTGCGCTTAATTTGCTCAAGATCTCTCCTGACAGAGCCAACACTATTAACTTGGCTGCAAATATTAGCCCAGATCTCCTGCTTTGCCTGCTTTTGGGTGGATTTTGAATAACGGCCAAATAGGGCATCATAGTGCCCACAGACACCAGTGGCTACAGCCATGCTTTGGACATCACAAAAACGGGCTGTAAGTGAGCCACGGCGTAGCTGACGGCCACATGGGTGTGTGGTGTCCCCTGCATCAGATGAAATAGATGGCTGGCTGTCTGGGGAGTCGAGTTGGGTTCTTGGGCTTATGGGTGAGTGTGATGGAGTGTGGGTGCTGCTCTGTGTTAATGGCTGGGTGCCTGTGGAGCTTTCACCTGTTGAGCTCTCTAGTGAATCTGTGGTAGTGGTACTTTGTGACACAGAGTGTTGCAGAGGAGGGGTGGGTGGCCTGGGTGGGGTGGAGGTTTTGGACCTACTCTTCCCCTTGGTGGTGTGTCTTGTTTTTTGGGCATGCTTTGTGTGTGGAGGAGGTGCAGGCTGCAGGCTTTTCACAGATTTTGGTCCCTTGTGAGGCCTGGCTGATTTAGCAGGTGCTGGCGAATGTGGCAAGGGCTCCTTGCTCCTGCGTTTTGGGTGAGCTGCCTGTGTGTGTGGCTTATCCACCCTTTTAGTAGGGGCATGTCCATCCTGGCTCTTGTGCCTGCTCTTGTGTTGTTTTTTGTGTGCTGGATCTGAGCGGCAAGTATGTGCCTCTGGGCTTTGGTGGGTCTTACGGCTCCCTTTTGGTCTGGCCATAGTGATATGGTATCCAACACAGAACTGAGTGCATTGACCTTTAAATATTTTTACCGTGTGGGCGTGTTCGCCAGCGTGTGTGCCTGCGTGCGCGCACGCACGCACGTCACCACGGGGGAACGTCATAGCCATACCCGAAACCGCTAACAAGATGTCGCCAGCCATTTATACTGCGGAGCAGGACGACATTATCATGGATGTGAGTAGGCGAGCGTGTGTTTATGTGCGCGCACAAGCCTTTTAAAAAAAATAGCTATGGCAGGGCAAGATTAATGAGGATCAACTGACTTGTTAAAGTAAACTACTAGACCACCTTACTTTTAAACATGTGCGCAACATCAAACTAGCCTACATGCAGATTGTAGAACTAGGCCCATGTAAGTAGGAATGAGGGGCAGAAAGTGACTTTAGGTAGGGCATGAGACTTGGACATGTTTTTGTGTGACTAATGGGGTACCATTGTGTTTTTTCCAAACAGATGATGCTGAGGAATCGCTACGATTTCCTGCCGTGCGATTATGAGAAGAGGACGTTGGCGCTGGCGGTGGTGGACATGATAGCCTGCATTTCGGGAACCACCTATACCTTCACACAGATCGGCCAACACTGGTCTGATTTAAAGAGGAGACATAGGCCCCGGGTAAGCGGGACTTCGCCAAACACTTTCCAGGTAAGTCGGGATACTTGACATGCAATAATCACACTGACCTTGCCTGGGCGTGTTTCTATGATTGTGTTTATATTTCAGCGCATGAATGGAATATGCGGTTCCGCCCCACCCGGAGAAGAGCCCGCAGCCCAGTGTTGGACGAATCTGGTGAAGGGATAGGTGGTCCACCGCCAGTGCCAACGCTCACCCCCCCCCTCTGCCAGTGAGTATGAGGAACCTCTTGACCTCAGTATGCAGGGGGGGGGGGAAATTGCACGGCAGGGAGTCGAGCATCACCGAGCAGCAAACTGACTCCGGTAAGACTCTCAAAATTACATATGTCCTAATACATGCAAGAAAGACATATACTCATGTGCACTATTGTTCTTTTTAGATTCTGACGTTGCAGGCACATCCCAAGGGGTCCAGGAAGCTGGACAAGCAGAAGAGTTGCCAGTGGAAGGTGAGTGATTTGATGCATAGAAGCCTAACCTAATCTGACATTCATGAGCCACAAACAGCCACTAATATACTTGTGTTTTTGATCCCAACAGCTTCACAGCAGCAACAGATGGGGGAAGAAGGGAGGAGACTGCGCCCCAGACGTCATGTTGGCCACAAGCCTTGTAAGTTTATGATCTATCTAAAAAATGTATTAGCCCAAGAAATTTTTTATAAAATATGGACACCAAAAAAAAACAAAGATAAGCACAACATAATTACAAGCCAAAATTGATGTTGTTTTTCATTCACAGATCAAAGAAAAGGCCAACAATAAAGAAAGCAAGAGGCTCCTGTGCTGTGAAATTTTTTTTTATTTTTTTTAAAAAGTTTTTGAAATGTTATAAAAAAAAAAACATTAAAAAAAAAAAAAAATTTGTGGTGTGTTCTCTTTCCTGGCACTGTACGTTCTCACAACATAAAAATACAGTTACATGTCCCAAAAGGTAAGTATATGGGACAAGGAATAGGAAGAAGAAGGAAAAGAAGAAAAAGAGATTCAGGTAAGCATGAAAGACAAGGAAGAAGAAGAAAAAGAGATTCAGGTAAGCATGAAAGACAAGGAAGAAGAAGTAAAAGAGATTCAGGTAAGTATTAAAGACAAGGAAGAAGAAGAAAAAGAGATTCAGGTAAGCATGAAAGACAAGGAAGAAGAAGAAAAAGAGTTTCAGATAAGCATGAAAGACAAGGAAGAAGAAGAAAAAGAGATTCAGGTAAGCATGAAAGACAAGGAAGAAGAAGAAAAAGAGATTCAGGTAAGCATGAAAGACAAGGAAGAAGAAGAAAAAGAGATTCAGGTAAGCATGAAAGACAAGGAAGAAGAAGAAAAAGAGATTCAGGTAAGCATGAAAGACAAGGAAGAAGAAGAAAAAGAGATTCAGGTAAGCAATAAAGACAAGGAAGAAGAAGAAAAAGAGATTCAGGTAAGCATTAAAGACAAGGAAGAAGAAGAAAAGGAGATTCAGATGAGCATGGAAGACAAGGAAGAAGAAGAAAAAGAGATTTAGGTAAGCATGAAAGACAAGGAAGATGAAGAAAAAGAGATTCAGGTAAGCATGAAAGACAAGGAAGAAGAAGAAAAAGAGATTCAGGTAAGCATTAAAGACAAGGAAGATGAAGAAAAAGAGATTCAGGTAAGCATGAAAGACAAGGAAGAAGAAGAAAAGAGATTCAGGTAAGCATTAACGATAAGGGAGATGAAGAAAAAGAGATTCAGGTAAGCATGAAAGACAAGGAAGAAGAAGAAAAAGAGATTCAGGTAAGCATGAAAGACAAGGAAGAAGAAGAAAAAGAGATTCAGGTAAGCATTAAAGACAAGGAAGAAGAAGAAAAAGAGATTCAGGTAAGCATGAAAGACAAGGAAGAAGAAGAAAAAGAGATTCAGGTAAGCATGAAAGACAAGGAAGAAGAAGAAAAAGAGATTCAGGTAAGCATGAAAGACAAGGAAGAAGAAGAAAAAGAGATTCAGGTAAGCATTAAAGACAAGGAGGAAGAAGAAAAAGAGATTCAGGTAAGCATTAAAGACAAGGAAGAAGAAGAAAAGGAGATTCAGATAAGCATGAAAGACAAGGAAGAAGAAGAAAAAGAGATTCAGGTAAGCATGAAAGACAAGGAAGAAGAAGAAAAAGAGATTCAGGTAAGCATTAAAGACAAGGAAGATGAAGAAAAAGAGATTCAGGTAAGCATGAAAGACAAGGAAGAAGAAGAAAAAGAGATTCAGGTAAGCATGAAAGACAAGGAAGAAGAAGAAAAATGTAAGCATACTTGTCCAAAACATCAAAATAGGGGTGAAAACGGAAACGGATGGCAAGAAGGTACGTTTGGAAACCCATTAAAAAGAAGACAAAAACGGATCGTCCGTGTGAACGGGAATGGAAGCCATGACTAAATAGCATGCCCCCGAGAGGGGGAAAAAACCCTTCCCGATTGAAGACACAGAAACAGACCATTAACGGAGTTCCCCCCGATGGCGGCTCTGCATCACATTTTAACCCCGGGACAAATGTAAGCAAAACGGACCATAGGAAAAACGGAACAAAATAAGCTCAGATCGGGGTAGGCTCTGCATCAGGCCAAATATGTTGTTTATCGATATGTATGTGAATGGGACCCTTATGGCTGTTTTGCCTATTTATGAACATATAATTTTATATACAAATAACCACCAAGGTAGGTGATAACCACAGCACATATTCAAGGCTGGCCCATTAGGATTAATCATGTTATGACCACACAGTAATATTAAAAACAATTTATTTGGTCCTCTGTTATTAAAAACATAATTGTTATTACAGTACTATTGGTACAAACATTCAAACATAACATCACAGATTCTTATCATATGTTGTCATTATGGATCCCTGTATACTTTGTGCATGATTTTATTCTTCGTCAGGGCATCTGTAGGCATTGTCCGAGATGTTAGTAAAGGAGTTCCAGTTGTAATACAGTCCAATCAAAGGTGATAATGTGGTATACTACGTTTGAACTCTAGTCCTTATCAATAAAAAAAAACCTGATTAACTGCTGGTATTGAAGTTGGATCCTGGTCAAATCCATCAAGTCTCTCTGCTGGCGTCTCTTTGGCAGAAAAACAAAGGGAAGGCGAGCACAGTGTTCGCACATGTGTGTCAGTAGTTCTAAAATGTATTGTATAAAAATAGAACACAATAAAGGCCCGAACTCGTACCGTATTTTTCACCCTATAAGATGCACCTGTCTATAAGACGCACCCAAGATTTGGAGGAGAAAAATTAGAAAAAAATATTCTGAAACAAATGGAGTGCAAAAATACCCCCTCCCAATCACCCTATTATAGACAGTGTGCAGAGTTCCCCCAATCACACCATTACAGACCCCACATTACAGGCAGTGAGCAGTATCCCACATTAAAGGCAGTGAGGGCCATCCCAAATGACAGGCAGTGAGCAGTCCCAGATTAAAGGCAGTGAAGGGAATCCCATATTACAGGCAGGGAGCAGTATCCTACAATATAGGCAGTGAGCGATATCCCACATTACAGGCATCCCAAATACATGTAGTGTATGGGCATACCAATTACAGGCAGTCCTAATTACAGACAGTGTGCAGGCATCCCAAATACATGTAGTGTATGGGCATACCAATTACAGGCAGTCCCAATTACAGACAGTGTGCAGGCATCCCAATTACAGACAGTGTGCAGGCATCCCAAATACAGACAGTGTGCAGGCATCCCAAATACAGGCAGTGTCTGGGCATCCCAAATACAGACAGTTTGTAGCATGCCCCCCCCAAAAAACACATTCCCCAGCAGCCGTCTCTCTTACACACACACACACCCACACACACACACACACACACACACACACACACCACACACACACACACACACACACACTCTCACGCACTCACATACACACACACAATCACACTCTCATACACACACTCTCCTTACCACGTCCGCTGCCTCCGGAATGGCCGCCGCCACTTCTCGGTCACCGTAGCTGCCGCTACCTGCCGCTACCTGCCGTCTCACGCATCATTCCACACTGGCAGGAGTCACATGCCACACCTCCACCCGTTTGCCTGAATCAGGTCTCTGGGTACAGGGGATGGTGGGCAATGGCGACTGGGGGGACAATTGCTGCTGCGGCCAGCAGAGGCAGTGGCGAGGGAAGAGGAAGCTAGTAATGTGTGTGTGTGTGTGTGTGGTTTTATGTTGACGGGACAGCTGCTGAAGGCATGGGAGCTGGGAATGTAGGTTTTTTTATTGTTTTTTTTTTGCATTTGCCCGATAAGACGCCCCGACATTTACCCTTTTGGGGATAAATAAGTGTGTCTTATAGGGCGAAAAATAGAGTAGATGTAATTCAGGGTAAAAATACAAAGAATAAACATTTGTTTCATTCTTGATCCCAGGACATCTCCTCAGTACTTTCAACTTTCATGAGGAGATGTGCATACTGTTGAGTTAGATGTAAGATATAGGATGATCAATCACAGGGATGCATTTTGCAAGGGAAGGGGGGTGCGGTGACAGGTAAGATTTAGAAAGTTTGCAGGGGGTTCAATTGAGGGGGTACCCACAAGTTAGATTACCTACAATTCCTTAAAAGCCCAGGGGGTACCCACAAGTTAGATTACCCACAATTCCTTAAATGCCCAGTGCCAACTGGGGTGCCTGGACAGGACCAGACCTATGCCAAAGGGCATAGGGGCCTCTTATACTTGCAAGGCAGGAGCTAAGCCATTTTTTACCAGCCTCCCTACTTTATGCCTGGTACACCGGCTAGTAGCCCATTGGTTTTGCTTGTTAGATAGGGGAGAGTATCTTTTGTTGTTTATATGGTGTTTAGTAGCTTTGCTAATATATTTTTTCCAATATATATATATATATATATATATATATATATATATATATATATTCTAAGTATACAGCACGTCCTGTTCCAGAAGATATTCCTTACACTTGGGTAATACATCCAGTAGATGGCGCTGGATTGCAGAGACAGAAAAGTGGCTCCTCCCGGCCCCATATATACCAGGGACCTCCCACAAAATCCCCAGTTCTTCTCTGCAGTCTGGGCTGCGATGACTAGAAGATGGCTCTCTCTACTCGCAGGTGAGCGGGGCTATTAGCCTGTGGCCCTGTAGGACTATTTCCACCCGTTTCCTTTTATTGCCTTCCAGCTTAGGCTGCACTGGTTCGGGTGAAGGTAGGCAGCACCGCTGCTAGGTGCTAAGGAGCGCTGCTCCAACCGCAGTCCCCCACCAAAGGGCAGGCGGTACAGGCCCATGGTGAGCCTTAAGGGATGCCCCTCCCGCATCTTATGCCCCTCGCCCCTGTCCCAGCAGTTGGCTCCCTTAGGCTGGCGTTCATTTCCCTTTCGCTCTCCCTGGTAGATCTCGGGGGGGGGGTGCATGTCTTATGTATATATATATATAACATATGTTTTATGTGGTGATCCCTTTTTGAATTGGTTGCACTGGTTTCTTTTGCCGCCGCCCACGCTTCTACTCCGCACCGCGGTCGTTGGCGACATCACCTCAGGCGCAGCTGCGCCATCATTGGCTGGTCTGGTCACACGGGGGCGTTTTCGCGCTCTTCGGGGGGGCGGGCCTTGCGGCTGACGCGTTCTGCATCACTGTCTCCGCGGCCCGCCCCCTCGAGGTATATGCGGGTGCCATTTTAGTTTTCTGCTGCGTGTTTCTGGCGTCTCTCTATCGCGGTCCGTAAGTGCCCCTGTGGGCTGATTTTTTTGTATTCTCTGTATTGCTCATTGCTTACAGGATCTTTTTGCTTATGTCTTGCAGGCGGGTCAAACTTTAGTGGTTTCTCCCAGTCCTATCTCCTCTATTTAGTGTTAACTCCCTATTGGAGGGTTCTTGTATTTTATATCTCCGACTTCCCTAGCGGGCTATTGGGGCATCCCGGGTAGCCTTATTGGCGTGAATCCCAATTGACCTTTTGTGCCACAATAATCACCATATGGAGGCTTCTCAGGATAATGTGCTTGGGGTTCCTTCGGGACAAGCCCGGCTGTGTGTGGCGTGTGGGGTATCCCCTATAAGTGATGATGTCAGTGTGTGTGTTCCCTGTGCCCAGCAGACGCTTGCATTGCAGTCTGGGTTACCGGTGGCTGGGCCTGTGCCCCCTCGGGCTTCGCCTACCCCCCCACGCTTACATCTGACTCCCAGTGAGGTGCATACCAGTGGGGAGTCTCAACCTGATTTGGCTGCTCGGGTGGCTAGCATTGAGAGACATATTGCGCATTGAGAGACATATTGCTTGCTCTGGCCCACGTAAGGCTTCTGCCAAGAAGTGGCATTTATCACCTGGTGTTTCCCTCTTTCCTATGGAGGCAGAGGAATTTTTTGATGTTACCGGTTATACCCCCCTAGAGGAGGGGGAATTGTTTTCTGATTCAGAATCATCTGAGGAACATCCTAGAGAGTATGGTGCCGATTCTGGGCATGACCCATGGGCTTCAGATGATACTGACAGGCTTTTAGTCCACATTTTTTATGTACTCTGTATCTCTCCTCCTGCCGTGGCTCCGTGGCAGCAGGGGGAGCTGTTTCATACTGTTAAACCATGCTTGGAGTTTCCTGAACAAGCTCATTTTAATAATCTGGTGCTCAAAGAGTGGGAATGGCCTAGTCAGCTCTCCGGGGTGCCAAAGGGTTGGGATAAGCGGTGTCCCTTTCCTGCTGAAATGGTTAAACGGTGGTCATGTCCTCCCGAGGTGGATGCTCCAGTTCTGGGGTTGTCTAACACATCTGTCATGCATTCCCCTGACTCTACTACACTAATTGATGGGAGGACAGGCGCATTGATCAGCTGGTTTGCCATGTTTTTGACTGTGTGGGGACCGCGCTCCGTCTGGTCTGTGCCTCTGCTATTACGGCTGTTGCTATTAAAAGCCTGCTCAGGGGTCTCTTAGATGGGGCCCCTGATGATGCTGGTAGTGAAGAGTATAGAGCTCTTCTGCGTTGTGAGGAATTTGTTGCATATGTTCTCTCTGCCTTGGATGATACCATTAGAATGTGTGGCAGGGCTTCTGCTTTGTTGGTGGCAATACACCGCTCGGTCTGGCTGCGCCAGTGGGCAGCTGACAACGCTGACAAAAAGGCTCTCACTGGGTTTCCCTTCAAGGGGCTGCGCCTCTTTGGGGAACGTTTGGACTTGTTTGCTAAAGGAGGCAAGTTGCCTCAGCGTAGAAGGCAGCCCCGGTCCTTTCGGGGTTCAGGTGCCTTTTCTCCTTCTCTCAGGGGCTCCAGAATTGGACGGGGAGCTTCCTTTGCTGGAGCCCATGGAGATTTTTGGCTCCTGGGGTCCCAAGCTTAAGTCCTCTCCCAAGCCCCCTCAGGCATGAAGGGGCGCCCTCACCCATCCGAGTGGGGGGGGCGGCTTCGGCTCTTGGCTCATGTCTGGAGGCGTCATGCCTCAGACTGACGGATTCAGGAGGTGGTATCCTCCGGTTACAAGATAGAGTTTGCAGCCTGGCCGCCCCCAAGATTCATCAAATCTCGGTTAGCTCAAAACCCCTTGTCAGCTCAGTGTCTGTCCCTGGCTGTCCAAGGCCTTCTAGATCTAGGTGTCATCTGCCGGGTGCCCTTGAAGGAAAGGGGCAAAGGCTATTATTTCAATCTTTTCATTGTTCCCAAAAAGGATGGGTCCTTCAGACCTATCCTGGATTTAAAGCTTCTCAACAAATTTGTCAGATTCAGACACTTTCGCATGGAGACTCTGCACTCAGCTGTGACTTTCCTACGCCCAGGGGACTTCATGACCTCTGCAGACATCAAGGATGCTTACCTTCACGTACCTATCTTTCCAGGTCATCAGAGATTCCTCAGGTTCGCTCTGGAGGATCAGCACTACCAATTTGTGGCCTTGCCCTTCGGTCTCCCCTCGGCTCCCAGAGTCTTCACCAAGGTGCTGGCAGGAGTGATGGCCCTGCTGAGATCTCAGGGCATTCGCATTTTTCCCTACCTGGACGACATGCTTATCGCTTCTCAGTCCTTCCATCAGGCAGAGCTGGACACTCAGTGGGTGGTGTCCACACTCCAGTCATTTGGCTGGGTGATCAATCTCCCCAAATCTTTCCTGTCTCCTTCCATGGTGAAGTCTTTTCTGGGCATGATTCTGGATTCAGCTCAGGTCAAGATCTTTCTTCCTCAGCAGAAGGTGGAGGTCCTTCAAGAGAAAGCTCAGCTCCTGCTGTCTTGTCCTCATCCATCCATCAGGCAGGGAAGGCAGCTGGTGGGCCTGATGGTGTCCTGCTTCAAGGCGGTTCCATATGCTCAGTTCCACATGAGACCTCTTCAGCTTCACCTCTTGTCAGTATGGGATCGGGACCCTGTGTCCTTAGATCAGGTGTTTGTCTTGTCCCCTCTGGTCAGGCGGTCTCTAGCGTGGTGGTTGGACTCAAGGAACCTTCTGAAGGGCAGGTCCTTTCTGGCCCCCTGCTGGGAGACTGTCACCACGGATGCCAGTCTGACAGGTTGGGGGGGATTCTGGAAGTCACTGAAGTTCCAGGGTCAGTGGGGCCCTCAGGAGGTCCATGCCCCTATCAACATTCTGGAATTGAGGGTGATCAGGTTGGTTCTCGCCCACTTAACCCCACACCTGAGGGGTCGAGCTGTTCAGGTCCGCTCGGACAACCAGACAGCGGTTGCCTACATCAATCATCAGGGAGGGACCCAGAGCAAGAGGGCCCCCAAGGAAGTGTCCCTGATACTGTCCTGGGTGGAGGAAAATGTTCCCTGCATCTCAGATGTGTATATCCCGGGGGTGGAGAATCTGGAGGCAGACTCTCTGAGCAGGGGAACCTCTCATCTGGGAGAATGGTCCCTCAGCAGCAGGGTGTTTTGCTCCCTGTGCCACCGCTGGGATCATACGGATGTGGATCTGTTTGCATCCCGTCACAATCACAAGCTTCCAGTCTTTGTCTCGCTGTCCCAGGATCCTCTGGCCTTGGCCACGGATGCCCTGGCAATAGACTCGATTCAGAGAGACACAAAAAAACTTCAGTTTTAGTGCCGTTGTCGTGTCATTTTCAAAAGTTCCCGCTCTCGTATGAATGTGCGAGCGATTCTATGCATGCATTGTAAACGTTCTGTTTCCGTCTGCTCGTATGCCAGAGTACGAGTACGAGGATGTCATTTTCCATCGAGACTTTTCAGATTCATTTTCCAGGTAACAAAGTAGCCTTTTGTTTTTGGCCTTTTCCCATCGTATCCTCACACGAATCCTTTACGTTTCCCGATACATTCTGTTTCACTTTTTCCAAAAATAATAGTCCAGACGGAATCCTTGCGATCTTGCGCCTGCGCACTACAAACTTAACTCATTAAAGTGCTCGCATACATATTTCGCTCCATCACTTCTACTCCAATGTTTAACTAAATCCCTTAGCGCTATCCTGCAGCTTCCCTTTTGATCCCTTAAAGCTCACCCTAACCACTTAGCGCTATCCTGCATCTTCCCTTTTGATCCCTTAAAGCTCACCCTAATCACTTAGCGCTATCCTGCATCTTCCCTTTTGATCCCTTAAAGGTCACCCTAACCACTTAGCGCTATCCTGCATCTTCCCTTTTGATCCCTTAAAGCTCACCCAAATAACTTCGCGGTTAGGTTCTTCTTCCATTTTAGGACCCTAAAACTTACCCAAATCACTTAGCGGTTAGGTTCTTCTTCCATTTTAGGTCCCTAAAACTTACCCAAATCACTTCGTGGTTAGGTTCTTCTTCCGTTTTAGGACCCTAAAACTTACCCAAATCATAGCGGTTAGGTTCTTCTTCCATTTTAGGTCCCTAAAACTTACCCAAATCACTTCCTGGACATCTGAATCTTGACCTCAAAATATGTATTTGCCCCTTTCTTTTTTTGAAATGTATGTGTTCCCAGAAATGACACTGAAAAGTTGGTTTCTTTAAAACTTTTTTACTCTAAAACATTGACAATTTTTTTTTTTAATAATTTCTTTCAACATATGTAGCCCTTGGCTACTAAAACTTTTTTTTGATTTAATTTTAAAATTTACAACAATAAAAGTATGGGTCAGCAGACCAGGGCCAGGACCCAGGACTCCTCTTCCTCTTCTTCTGTTGTCCCCAACGAGTCAACCATCACCTTCATATCGGCCACCAACGCAAGGACCCTCCGATGCCTTTCGAAAAAATTTTGCTGTGTGGTCCCTGTAACAAATAGAGACAAAATCATTAGTTTGAGAACAATACATGTTTGCCACCTGTGAATTGAATGTTTTGGAGTAAACACATTAAATAAAGGCGACATATGTAATTCTGTCAACTCATTAAGCTAAGGAAGTGGCCCCAGATCAGTGTTGCGGGTCATTAAGCTAAGGAAGTGGCCACAGGTCACTCTTAAATTGCCATTGGCTAGGGCTTGATGTATCTGTGTGTTGATGTCAAGTACCACATAAATGCTAATAATGCCCTGACTACTTACTTGGTTGGTGGCCAAGAGCTGGCTCGTTGGGGACAACACGATGAGGTCCTGGGTCCTGGCTCTGCTGTGAAGAAGTGCCTGTAGAAACATGGGAAATACGTTCATTTTTATGGTCAAATTCCTCAGTAAGAAAATGTCTATTGGCAAGTCTGGTTCACATCACTCACCTTCTCCAGCTTCTGCTTGGAGCACATCTGCTGCCTCTTCCACTTCCTCACCCGCTCCAGAAGCATCTAGACAAACAGATGAAAGGAATCAGTTGGGTAGGAGATAGCAGCCCCTCTGTTGTAAGGTCCAGGGGCTGGTCTGAGGACCCCACAGAGGAGGGGTAGGCCCGTCGCCCTGGATATCCACCACCTTCACTCCCAGCTGCAGAATCATGCAGCACTGGTCGGCCTGTGCGCCTCCCGGTGCGGCGAATGCGGTAATCCATTTCCAACACTACCAAAGAAAAGGTATTATAAATAAAAGGCCTACCGTCTGTCGTAGTTACATCTTGCATGCACTCGCTATGTACTTACTTGGGAAATGGATACCGAAAAACCTCCGCACCCGGGGCATGTGCAGTCGTTTCAGGTCCGACCAATGTTGCATGATCTGTGTGTGGGTGAAGGTGGTGTCGGTCTGATGTTGGATCTCCGCGATGATCTCCAGGGCGACGTTTCGTTTTTCAAACGAGTTGGGCAGGTAGTTGTACCTGCGCTCCAGCATGGTCTACAAAACACAAATCAAACATAGCAATAAATTATAAATGCCTATCAAGAAGTGCAAACTATACATTTTTTGGGTCAATCACATTAAAACATACCCACACACACTTCTAGGCTAAGTTAACTTTAAAATCTGGCCGCACTGTTGTTTGGCACGTGTGTGGCGTGCGTTTGGGTGTGCATGTATTTTACCCAAATTTGGTTCAAATCTCTTACTTCGTGCGCATCCTTAACATGTCGAGCAGCATTTAGATGTCATTTGAAAGGCCTACAAATACACTTACGAGCATGATGATCTCTTCTTGTTGGCGGGTGAAGATAGTGGGCGCCATCTTTCTTCTTCTTCTCGGCAGCAGATAAGTAATGCCCCAGCGGTTTCCGGGTTCCGCACGTCCGTGCGAACGGCCGGACGTACGCGTAAGCGAACGGGTAGGCGTCACACCTTAGTTAAGGGTCCATGCACATCCAGCTCATTCTCTTTGAGAGTCCAGGCAAAATGCCAGCAAAAAAACAAGCGCATAAACCGTCCAAGGAAACCTTGGAGCATGGCGAGGGCCCTAAAACAAGGTCTCAAGAGGCCAAAGCGAGGCTAAGGTCTACAACAACGGCTGCGCCAAAAAAGGAGGTGGCAGCAGCCAAACCAAAACAAAGGCACCAAAGGCTACACCAGCTCATGCCCTCCAAACAGGTAAGAGGGTACGAAGCCCCACCCCACCCTGCCCAACATCCCCCCCCACATGGCACCAAAGCACTTGCCAAAGGGCCCAAACACAGGCCCAGAAGCCGCAGCAGGGCCAGAAGCCGCAGCAGGGCCAGAAGGCCAACAGCCAAAAGCAGCCACAGCAGGCCCAGAAGCCCGAAAAGGCAGCCAAGGCCAAGGTCCCCCTCCCCACCCGCACGTGGCTACCAAACCAAGGCCAAGGGTGGCCGACCCACCAGCTATGGCTCACCCCAGCCAAGTACCTCAAAGGGCCCACAGAGCCACAGGGCCACAAGCAGCAGCTCCAGCTCCTCCAGACCCTCTCTTCCTCGCCCATATTCTCCGGAACAGGTTGTCATGCATTCCCCCTATGCCACATCAACACCTGCAACTTCAGTGGCCACCCAGCCACGAACACCCAGTCCCTTTCCCAGTCCAGTACAATCCACAGCCAGCCTCCAGTCCTTGAGGTCTCCTACATACCCCCAGGCCAGAATGTCACCCCATTTGTCACCAAACACTGAGGAGCCACAACCACCCCAAACAGGGCACACATTGCACAGAGGCCACTTGAGTGGCTGTTTTGGTGAGCCCCAAACTCTGGCATTGGCTAGTGGGCTAACGTTATATTATGATGAGCTATATGGGAGCAAATCCAAAACTACTAGCAAGCAGCTCAAATGTGAGATTTTGGCAGAACTCACCAGACAAGTCAATTCAGCGGGGGACGAACTCAAAGATGTAGAACAGATTCAGCGGAAGATCTCGGACCTGAAATATGCCGTACGGAAGAAACAGAATAAAAGGCGGCAGTACAGGTACATAGCTTATTTGTTGTTTTATATTCTTCTTGTCTATCCACCAGTGCGCTTAATTATGATTACTATGTTTTTCAGCTTACAAACTGACGGAGGATTCCCCACTAAATTGAAATTTACTCAGGCTGAGGAGATGGTGCGGGGCCTGCTACATCCTGTTGCCTTAGAGGGACACTCAGCACAACAGGACACGGACAACCCGCTCATTCCAGCAGGTTAGTAATGTGTTAATGACCCTAAAAATGTTAGAACAATTCTAATTAGGCAGCAAGGCATATCTAAACACATGGCCCTAGGGTGTGGCTTGGAGTGGAGTGATCACTTTGACCAGGGTGTGTCATGTGTGTTGACAGGTAATGTGCAAATGAGCACGACCATACATGACGTTGAAGAACATTTAGGAAGAGTATGAAACTATGGAGTTTAGGAAATTAATGCGTGCTATGTATTTATTGACAATCACACGCCACACTAACATCTTTTGCTGTTGGGCAATTTGCTAAGAGCTGGGTTTGGGGCCCAACGGCTTAAGATGGTGTGATTGCAATGTTTTAACAGATACAATGTTCCCCACCAGAATCATATTGGAACTGCTATTTGCCAGCTTAGTGTGTTAACTTAATGGCCTATAAGGGATGTGGAAACACACACAATAGCCATTACTTGCATGTTTGTTTTTCGACACGTGACCAATGTGTCTATTCTGGTTCAACAATACATGCCCAATATAATGGCATTCATAGTGAAGGCCAAGTGGCACCGTTGTGGTAGTGGGCATTCCTGCTTGGGCACGTTTGTGTTTGAAGCAGATGTGTTATTAACCGTCACCAATGCATAGTTGTGTGTTTACATTGTTGTTTGTCTTCTAATGCAGCCCAGCCTCATCCCTCAGCTAGTGGGGACTCCTCTGCCATGTTACCTCTTCTACCATGTTGCCATCTTCTTCCGTGCTGCCTAGGACCCAGGATCCGAGATCTACGGTAAGGGATTTTGGATGCTGTTGCGTATGCATGTGGCTTGCAATGTTTTTATTGTCTGATTGACATATGTATTGCCCACACTGAACCTTTTTTTTACATGTCCCCAACAGAGCCACACACTGATGGAGGAAATCCAGGAGCTGGAGGAGGATGGAAGCTTCCTTGGAACTTATGAAGATCTCCCCCGGGGCCAGAATCTGCAACTGTCCCAAAATGTTTCTCCGCCAAATCCTCAGCAGCAGAGGGAAGCTGGCTGCATGCTGCCTGCACATCGTGGGCAGCATGCAGAGACTGCCCCTCCAGTCCCCAGTTTCAGATCTGCTGTGGAGGTTTTGGCCAGCATACCTGTGGCTGTTGGGGGTCCTAGACCAACATCATCTGCACGCCCCACAACCCGGGGAATTGGGAGGCGTACTCAACAACGTCGCCCAGTTTCCCAGGGGAGGGGCGTGCAGATGATGGAGGCAGCATGGCACCATGAGAGGCGGCTTCTTCGTCGCCAAAATCAACAAAATCAAGACAATATTATTGGGCAATTAGATCAACTCAATAATACCTTAAGTGCCGACTGAATTTAGGACCCATAACAGCCACATGGCCAACTTGACCTCAGAAATCAGGTCAAGCATGGCAGAAATGCAAAGTAACCAAAGAAACATTTTGGAATAGTTGCAGATTCTGAATGCAACACAGGCCCAGGTTAGGGCCCACCCCCAAGGGCCCCAACCTGGGTTCTATGGGCATCCTCCATATTAAATAGTATTTGGCATGAATTTGTTCTACATCTTTGATCGACATCCCCACTGGATTGACTTGTCTGGTGAGGTCTACAAATCTTACATTTTGCGCTGCAATTGCTAGTATGTTTATGATTTGCCCCTATATAGCTCATTAAACTCCTGAGGTAGCCCACTAGCCAATGCCAGAGGACAAGGCTCACTGAAACGGTCACTTAAGCTGTTGCGCTGCAGCCTTGGCCATAATTAAATTTGTGGTGGCTCCTCATGTTTGTAGCCATGATTGGGTGACATTCTGGCCTGGCAAACTAAGCCCTTGGGCCTTGTCTGTGATTGTACTGAACTGGGATTGGGACTGGGTGTTCTTGTTTTGGTGGCCCAATGAGAAAGAGGTGTAGATGTGGCATAGGTATGTCTGCTTTCAATCTGTGCCTGGGGAAAATGTGGGCAAGCAGGAGAGGGCTTATTTGTGTTCATTTTTTTGTTATGGAACATGTTTTGAAATTAATTTCATGTCCATGTCTTCCCCCGAAGTATGTGAGTGGCCATCACCTAACAATATGTTGTTAAAAAAGGAACCTTTTCAAAAGTAAAAAAAATTGGGTCCAACAAGTTAATGTCTGTGGTTTTTTGATTAAGAAATATGAGTTCAAGTAGCCACCAATACAAACACTAACAAATCTTTCTAAATAAGTCCACAAACATTGTTGTTGATTGGTGTAAATAATTCATTATTGGTTTGTTCATAATGAAATTAAACAAAAAAAATACAAAGTTAACCAAACAATAACAACAAACAAAGTAAAAAAAAATAAATAAACAAGGCAAAAAAATTAACAAAAATGTGTGGCGATTAAATTCTCACGGACGGCTTGGCCAGACGCACTGTGCTGCCCAACATAGGCGTCCTCGGCCTCATCGGCGGGTGGAGAGGGTGGCAAATCCACATAGCGGGGGACCTGCTGCAAGATGGCAAAATTATGCAGCGCTGCACAGGCCATAATTATATCGATGACCTTTTTGGGGTCATACTGAAGGGAGCCCCCAGTGTGGTCCAAACACCGAAATCGGGTCTTCAACAGTCCAAAGGCCCTCTCCACCACTGCCCTGGTTTTTCTTTGCGCCCGATTATAGGCCTCTTGTGCTGGAGTCTGTGGGCGGAGTACAGGACTCATCAGCCACGGGAGGAGTGGATACCCTGAATCTCCTAGAAAAATTTAAGGTAAACAAATATTAACATTAATGCATACATTGCAGGGCAAAAATCCAAAATATACATGATTAAGAAGGTAGGTGACATTGTCCCCAAAACATGAGCATACATATTGCACAGGCAAAAGCAAAAAATAAACATAAATGATAAATGGGGGACCAAAGTTTAAAAATAATATTGCGGATGCCTGGCAATCAGGCAGACTGGTACCAGCTATTGTTTCCTGTCTGTGCTTCAGAACAATGTAGGATGGGTTAACTTTACATGAACCATTTTCTGCTTTGTCTGAGTCCAAAACAGGTGTAAGGCGGCTCCTGCACTTTATCCCGCTCACCTCTACTCAGTAAGTGTAATGCATGTAAGCAAAGATGGCGCAGACCCTCGGCTAAAGTCACTAACAGATTGACCGAAAAGTGTGGGGAAGACTGTTTAAGACTTTTGCTGTAATTACACTTTGGAGTAGAAACAATGCAGGACAAACATTTGGGCAGGCAATGTAGTTTGGAGAATGTAATGGGTCCAGTGGGGTTTCACATGTTCCCAAGGTGATGACCAAGCCATCGTTTAAGAAAGGTGAATCCAACCAAAATCCAAGCCATACATATAAACTAAAAATATGTAATTGAACTTACCAAGGAGCCATGCACCTGCAAATTCCCCTGACTCAAACCGCCGGAATAATCCTGATCTGCAAAGGATGTAGGCGTCATGGGATGAGCCAGAGTAGCCTGCGAGGACGCTAAGAAAGCGCATGTCCTGGGCCACCACTGCTTGCACATTCAGTGAGTGGCCCATCTTTCTGTTCCTGATTTCAAAATTACATCATGAATGCTTTGCAAATTAGTCAAACGCTCACTTCTAACACCCTAAGTCAAACGTTATCATGAACTAACACTAAACAACTACCTTTAAATTTAAGTGCCCACCAAAAGGAGATGTATGTTAGAGCCTTTCAAAGGTTGAGTTACTTGTGCCATTTTAAGTACACTTTCAAATGTTTGACTTGAACAAACTGTTTGTTTTTCTAAGTGCAAAATACGGTCCATTGTTTCACATACACTCTTTGCAAGGAGGGAGGATTAGCAAGGAGGGACTGATTGCAATGAGGGAATATGTAAAAGGAGAGACTAGTAACATAAGCCTCGATTCAGAGTGACAAAAAAAACTTCCGTTTTAGTTCCGATCCGTTTTTTTTTGTGAAATGTTTCCGTTCGCGTATGAGCGTATGAGCAATTCAATGCATGCATTGAAAACCTTCTGTAAAGTTTCCGTCCGTTCGTACGGCAGATTACGAATTACGAGGATGTCATTTTCCATCCAGACTTTTCCGTTTCATTTTCACATGTTACAACGTAGGCTTTTGTTTTTGCCCTTTTCCCATCTTATCCTTCAACGAATCCTTTACGTTTCCCGTTCGATTCTGTTTCCCTTTTTCAATAAATATTCGTCCAGACGGAAATCCTTACCATCTTGCGCCTGCGCACTACAAACTTAACTCATTAAAGTGCTTGCCTACATATTTGCCACCCTCATTTCTACTACAATGTTTAGCTAAATCACTTAGCACTGTCCTCCATCTTCCCTTTTTGACCCTTAAAGCTCACCCAAACCACTTAGCACTGTCCTCCATCTTCCCTTTTTGACCCTTAAAGCTCACCCAAACCACTTCTTAGTTAGGTTCTTCTTCCATTTTAGCCCCTAAACCCAAATCACTTCTCGGTCATGTGAATATTCATATTTAAATATTTCTGGGCCCATTAGTTTTGTGTTAATGTATTTTGTAAATGAAATGACAATGTAAAATTTTTTTTTATTCCATCATAAAATATAAAATTGTTAAAAATTTTGAAAATTTCAAATTTTAACAACTATAAAAAACAAAATACATAGCAATGGCCTTTGCTTTGTGTAATTATTTTATATTTGGTTGCAGGAACCGCAAGATGTGCCACACGCCCTTGCTCCTGATGCCCGTTCTTTGCCTGCAGAATGTGGGCCAGGGGTTCTCTAATCGGGCACTATGCAAAACCTGGGCCGTGGTGGCGAGGGCCCTCTGGCATTTGAAGTCCAGATTTAAGTGTTTGGACCATACGGGGGGGGGGGCTGCAGCATGACCACAACAAGGTTATACCAAAATTTTAATTTACGTTTTTTAACAGGGGCCACACGTACCAGAGTGGCACAACTGAGTGTCAGGGTCCTTCAGTTGGTGGGCGAGATGCAGGAGCTGCGCAACTCGTGGGGGCCACAGATGAAGAATAATGTTCAGTGGCCTGCCATTGCTATGTATTTTGTTTTTTATAGTTGTTAAAATTTTCAACATTTTTAACAATTTTATATTTTATGATGGAATAAAAAAAAAAGTTTCAGTGTCATTTCATTTACAAAATACATTAACACAAAACTAATGGGCCCAGAAATATTTAAAGATGAATATTCACATGACCGAGAAGTGATTTGGGTAAGTTTTAGGGGGCTAAAATGTAAGAAGAACCTAACCAAGAAGTGGTTTGGGTGAGCTTTAAGGGTCCAAAAGGGAAGATGGAGGATAGTGCTAAGTGGTTTGGGTGAGCTTTAAGGGTCCAAAAGGGAAGATGGAGGACAGTGCTAAGTGGTTTGGGTGAGCTTTAAGGGTCAAAAAGGGAAGATGGAGGATAGTGCTAAGTGATTTAGCTAAACATTGTAGTAGAAGTGAGGGTGGCAAATATGTAGGCGAGCACTTTAATGAGTGAAGTTTGTAGTGCGCAGGCGCAAGATCGTAAGGATTTCCGTCTGGACGATTATTTATTGAAAAAGGGAAACAGAATCGAACGGGAAACGTAAAGGATTAGTTGGAGGATACGATGCGAAAAGGGCAAAAACGAAAGCCTACGTTGTAACATGTGAAAATGAAACGGAAAAGTCTGGATGGAAAATGACATCCTCGTATTCGTAATCTGCCGTACGAACGGACGGAAACTTTACAGGAGGTTTTCAATGCATGCATTGAATCGCTCGAACGCTCATATGAGAACGGAAACATTTCACAGATCAGAACTAAAACGGAAGTTTTTTGTGTCTCTCTGAATCGAGGCTATAGCCTCAAAACATGTTCAACAATAGCAATCCGAGCCCTCAAAGGTCTCGTAAGTGGATCGGAAATGAAACGGATTTATAGGGTGGTGATCCATCGGAAATCAGCTCTCTGAATCAGACGGAAGCTCTCTGAATCAACGGAAGTTTTCTGAACGAACGGAAAATTTCCGATTTTGTTTGGAAAATGATCCGAACTAACGGAAATGTTCCGATTTGCTTCCGATCATCGGAAGCGCATTCCCGAACGTTTGTGCGAGTAGAAAATGGATGAAAAAAAGCAAAAAAATGACAAACACCCACCAAAACTTTCACAGACAGCTACGGAAGTCTGGACGAATGTGTCTCTGAATCGAGGCTATAGAGGGCATAATTACAAAGAGGGACTATTAACAATGAGGGATTGATTACAAGGAGGGACCAAAACAAGGATGCCTTATTTACAAGGAGGGACTATTATCAATGAGGGATT
Source organism: Gastrophryne carolinensis (assembly GCA_027917425.1). Taxonomy (NCBI): domain Eukaryota; kingdom Metazoa; phylum Chordata; class Amphibia; order Anura; family Microhylidae; genus Gastrophryne; species Gastrophryne carolinensis. The sequence goes on from CM051243.1 coordinate 89,012,199, forward strand.
TATTACAAGGAGGGACCAAAACAATGATGCCTTATTTACAAGGAGGGACTATTATCAATGAGGGATTTATTACAAGGAGGGACCAAAACAATGATGCCTTATTTACAAGGAGGGACTCTTATCAATGAGGGATTTATTACAAGGAGGGACCAAAACAACAATGCCTTATTTACAAGGAGGGACTATTATCAACGAGGGATTTATTACAAGGAGGGACAAATACAACGATGCCTTATTTACAAGGAGGGACTATTTTCAATGAGGGGTTTATTACAAGGAGGGACCAAAACAATGATGCCTTATTTACAAGGAGGGACTATCATCAATGAGGGATTTATTACAAGGAGGGACAAAAACAAACAAGTTATTGACCAAAGTAGGGACAACCCAAAAAAAATAAAAATAAAGACAAATAAACTTGCCTGTATATGTACTTGTCGCAAGCAGGAGGGACAAGGGCAATGTGGGTGCAGTCAATGGCACCCATGACGTTGGGCATGCCGGCGATATTATAAAATGCCAGCTTAATCGTGTTTCTGGCTACCATATCCTCAGGAAAACAAATATATTTCCGAGTTAGGGTAGCCATGCCTTCCAAAAACTTGGATAGGGCACGGCTCAGCGTAGGCTGTGAGATCCCCATGGAGAGGGCACCCAGCCTCTGGAACGAGCCGTTCGCCAAAAATTGCAGGCAGCAGGTTGTTTCTGCCTTTCATCTCAATCAGGACATTGTTTTGCTTTCTCTGTGTCCTAATCCTAGTAACCCTAAGGAGAGGGTTTTACATTCTTTGAACGTAGTCAGAACTCTGAAGTTCTATTTGGTGGCTACTGAATCCTTCAGGAAGACTGATGCTCTTTTTGTGCTTCCGTCTGGACCTAAGAAAGGTCTGGCTCCGGCTAAGTCCACTATCAGCAAGTGGATACGTCAGGCTGTGATACAGGCCTACTCTGCTAAGGGGAAGGAGCCTCCCTTCCGCCTTACTGCTCATTCTACTCATGCTATTGGTGCCTCTTGGGCTTTTCAGCACCAAGCTTCTGTTGAACAAGTTTGCAAGGCCGCTACTTGGTCTTCTGTTCATACTTTTTCAAAGTTTTACAAGGTTGATGTTAGGGCCTCATTTGATGCTGCTTTTGGCTGCAAGGTTCTGCAGGCAGCAGTGGTTTAAACGGTCTGCTGTTACTTTTGGGGATCCCACCCTACCTTACGGACACTGCTATTGGATGTCCCAAGTGTAAGGAATATCTTCTGGAACAGGACGTGCTGTATACTTAGAATAATACAATTTTGTGATTACTCACCTGTAGAATTGGTATTATATGTATACAGCACGTCCTGTTCCACCCCACCCTTGTTATCATTATCTCATTTTAACTGCTTTTCAATATTGGAGATTTTGTGGGAGGTCCCTGGTATATATGGGGCCGGGAGGAGCCACTTTTCTGTCTCTGCAGTCCAGCGCCATCTACTGGATGTATAACCCAAATGTAAGGAATATCTTCTGGAACAGGACGTGCTGTATACATATAATACCAATTCTACAGGTGAGTAATCACAGAATTTAATTATTGTGAGCAGTTGGGCGATCAGCAGTGACATGGACAACAGTTTTTAAACAGCAAAAACGGCTTTATTTAGCAAATTATCACTCAGTCCATAGATTGCAGCATAAACGCAGTAAATCAAAAGGGGTTACTTCGCCAAACAAATGTAAGTCCAGGGCTGGGTACTCCAGCAAGCTGTCCCTTCCAGGTAAGTCCAAATCCACTTTGCAGGGCGTATCAGCCCTCCGCTGCTCATTCCCACAAGTCCACAGTTAGCAGGCGCAAAAGTCCTTCGGCTTGCATACAGTCTTTTCTTTCACCACACATGCTTTTTTTTTTTTTTTGGCAAACATCAGCTTTAACTCAAAATCACCAAATAAACAAACTTCATCACAAAGCTCTTAATGTGACTTGAGATTTGAATTGTGCATCATTGTTTGCTTTCCCCTTTCATATAGACATCAAAAACAACCTCAACCCAAACTATCTATAATTAATCACTAACTAACTACCTTCCTCTAACCGACCCATTCTAAACCAGCCCCACCCACTTACCCCACTCAATCACCTACAAATAATAATGACCAAGATTCACGCTTCCACCATTCTTCAACCATATCTACATTCAGCTTCTGCAAATCAAAATAATACAAATTATGCATCTTCCCAACAAACATGCCAACACACTGTTCAACAGTTAATTCTACTTTGTTCTTAACTAATCTTTTCCTAGACTCCTGCAAAACCTCCTTATATGCCGACTAGAGATGAGCGAACTTTTGAAAAGTTCGATTCGGCCGGTTCGCCGAATTTCACAAAGAAATTCGGGTTCGGCCGAATCGAACTTTTACGAAGTTCCCCATCAAAAATGCCGGCATGGTGGGAGCCGGCTGGCGGGCCGGTAAAGCAGGCCGGCCCGCTCCCACCATGCCGGCATTTAAAAAACAAAAAAAAAAAAAAAAGCATTTTTGCCGGCATGGTGGGAGCGGGCCGGCCAGCTCCGCTGTCAGCGGAACCGGCCGGCCCGCTCCCACCATGCCGGCATTTAAAAAAAAAGCAAACACCTGCAGGTCCGGAGCGTGGAGGCCGGCGCCGCTCTCAGCTGTCATCTGAGGGCGCGTCATCAGAGGGCGCCTCTGATGACACGCCCTCAGATGACAGCTGAGAGCGGCGCCGGCCTCCACGCTCCGGACCTGCAGGTAAGTGTTTGCTTTTTTTTTAAATGCTGGCATGGAGGGAGCGGGCCGGCCGGTTCCGCTGACAGCGGAGCCGGCCGGCCCGCTCCCACCATGCCGGCAAAAATGCTTTTTTTTTTTTTTTTATTTTTTTTTTAAATGCCGGCATGGTGGGAGCGGGCCGGCCGGCTTTACCGGCCCGCCGGCCGGCTCCCACCATGCCGGCATTTTTTTTTTTTTATTTCAGGAAAAATTTGATCGGCACGAACCACAAAATATTCGGGTTCGTGCCGAATCGAATATTTCCTGAAATTCGGAGCGAATTCCGGTTTGTCCGAACCGGTTTGCTCATCTCTAATGCCGACAATAGAAGTGTTCAATCTCCATACACCTCTCCCATATTTTACCTCTGAAATGTTCCCCAGCGTAACAAACAACATCTGATGATCTGAAAAAAAAAAAAAAAAAAACCTGCTCCTAATAATATTCTTCTATTTTTAATTTATCTGAAATGAAAATAAAATCAATACGTGGTTTAATCTCACCTTTGTCTGAAAAATATGTAAAACCTGGGGAGTCCCCCTTAAATATTTTGCCAGCATCCTGAAAAGTCTGTAACCATATTATTAAGGAGCCTTGATGTCCGATCCAACTTTGCTTCCTTTCTTCCAAGTCGATCCTCAGTTGATAAGATTGTGTTAAAATCACCTAATAATACAGTATTCATCCTACCAGGCAAATGTACTAAAAGTTCTTCAAAAAACTCCACCCTCTCTTTGTTAACAGCAGGAGCATAAACACAAATCAGTCTGAATTCTACACCAAGAAATTTTCATATACAGATTAATAACCTCCCCGGGACTGGGGAAGAATTGGAAACTAACTCAATGCTTCTATTTTTAAATAAAACTCCCACTCCAGCATTTCTTTGCGACATAGAGAGAGACCACACAGATTCCCCATGTGACCATTCCTCCTTCTTAGGCAAGAATTTCAAATTACATTCCTGCAAAACTCTAATGTCCGATTTCACAGAAGCCAAATCATCTAACACTACAGCTCTCTAAACTTTGGAACCAATACAGTGTACATTAAGTGAGCAAAAAGTCAAAGCCATGAGTGCCCACAAGAGGAAATTAACTATGCAAGCCATTTCTAATCCATGTCATCTAAGTCCACGCACCTCTCATCATGATCCTGCCTCCCACCATCAGAACCCGGGGCAGTTCTCCTCACCACTTGCACTGATACACTGAATCTAGTATCGTCGTCATCAGGGGGCAAAGCTCCAGGCCAAAGTTTCAGCCTCTTTGCAGCTCTTCTTTCAACCCTATCCCCTGATTCACTATCTAAAGACAGCTCCATGTCGCTGATCTCCTCATACACTGGAGCAGGGCTAGAGGCTTAATTGCTCTCAGAGGAATCATCTCTACCTAAACCGCCATCTACACTCCGGACTAGCCCCCGCCCCCCCCGCTCGTCAAATCCAGTGGGGAGTCCACACACTCTGCCAGGGGAGCTGAGACAAAGAGACTAGCACTCGCCCCACCCCCTTTGCTATTCCCGCCAATATTCAAAAACCCTGTAGGCTCAGACAATAGCCAGCCACCATCTTGCTGGATTGCAAGCTCCTCAGCCACAACGAATGGTAAAATGGCAGTTTGAGAAACAAGACAATCACTTGCTACAGACTCAGCAGCACACTCAGCAGCCAAAAACTAGACTGCATCAGACTTAAAAGCACTATGACTCTGCCTGACCTGTTCCTCGAGCTCAGTCACTTCATCCTCAACACGCTCCATATCCTCAGTCACATTTCCAGCCATACCACTTGTTGCCTGAACTTTCTCAAAAAGCTCATTCCTCCTTTTTAATACGCTTGCATAGGAAAATGGGTTTTTCCCACAGTCTACTTGAGTATGACCTCTCACTCCACTGTGCATTTTCTACAGTATCTTGGCATGCCACTATATGCAATGTATCCTCTGTCCACCCCAAGATTAAACACTGAAGGCAAGTGTACTGGCCTCCCCTCTTCATTAACTTTAAGTTTAACCAAAAACAAATGTTTCCATTCCTTATACCAGCAAAATTTTTACCTGGCCCCTTGTAAATAACTTCTTTACAATGCTGACCTAAAAAAACCTTAACCCAAGCATTATAACAGTGAACAGTCACCTTTTTCTCACCTTGCATGTACAGGGCTGTAGCTTCCAGGTTTCCCAGCATAGGATCCTTATCCTTTCTCGCCAAAAGAGCTTGTAAACGAATTCAGCATCCGCTGCTGAAAAAGCTCATAAGAACCTTGCGAGACAAAATCTTGCAGAGTATGCACTTTCTCAAAAGGTAACTGGAGACATCCCTCAATAACTCTTGTAACAAAAGGGTCGATTCAAAGAAACATGTAACAGCTTTGATTTTGGTGCCGATCATCCTATTTTTCCCGTACGCTCGTGCGTTCGTATGAACTTGCGAGTGATTCTATAAGCAAATACGTTTCTATCCTAAAATGTACGTCCGTTCGTATGGCAGTTCGGGAATCAGACTTATGTCAGTTTCCATCCTGAATTTTCCGTTTCATTTCTCAGGTTGCAACATTGGTTTTGCCCTTTTTCCTTTTTTGTCTGGACGTAAATCCTTCTGATCTTGCGGCTGCGCACTACAAACTTACCTCATTAAAGTGCATTCTAAATATTTGGTCTTTTATTTTTCTTTATTTCATTCATTTTGTAGTAACCAACCATTAATGAATGCATTTGTATAAGTAAATCTTACTTTGTTTAATTTTTAGTTAACTTGCATTTTTTACTTGAGGATTTAATTTAAATATTTTGGCTTCAAATGGTACAACTTAAAATTTTGGGTGTGGTTACCCACACCCTCTACATACAGATTTGCTCTCAAAAATTTAAAAAACACCCAGCAACTTCTGCATGTTATGAGCCTAGAAACAGCCAAGATGGCGGCTCAGGTATTCTCAGGCAGCCTGCAAACAGAAAGGGCCTTGTGACTGTGTTGCTCTGCATTCTTTGATTTCTGACCTTTCCGTGCCCCCAGCTCTGCTGTGTCTGTGCAAAATACAGCAGTAACCCACATCCTGCACTTTATCCCGCTCTCCTCTCCTCAGTAAGTGTGATGCATCTGACCAAAGATGTGCTTAAATAATTAAACAAAGCAAAGGTAAACAACTACACCAATAAATTCAATCTAAAAATATTATTCTAGTACATCAATTTAAAAATAAATAACAAAGGACATAAGTTTCTTTAATTAACGCAAATATATGGATGTATTGCAAAATAAAGGTTTACATGCAAAGGACTAATTAAGGTCCACATTAAAATGCTTTTATAAGGCATACATGAATCAGGTATGCATTGCCATACAATTTATGGCCTCGGCCATGCTGATACATGCAGTTCATTGGAGCTCAAGACGCGCAGACTCCTCCACATAGCCAAAAAACCTGTTCAAGAACAGCAATCCGACTGCTAAAAGGTGTCGGCAGTGGCTTTCTTTTAAAACGTATTTAGAGGTTTGAAAACTGTTCTCTGAATCACACCTAAACACATCCGATTATCCTAAGTTTTACGTTTTGATCCTAAGTTTTAGGATTTGATCCTAAGTTTTACGTTTTGATCCTACAATTTAGGAACGAACTTCCGATGATCGTAAGAGCATATACGAATTCGTACGTAGGCTCGTGCGAGTCGGAAATGGCCAAAAAAACAGGAATGACTAACACCCACCCAAACTTACGATTCTCGATCCGAAATCAATTAACTTTTGCTCTTTGAATCGAGGGGAAAGCCTTTCAAATCCAAATCCTTCGCGACTCCATCTCGGAGTTTAAATCACACTGTATGCGTGTAGGGTTGCACGTCTCCATTCACAGTCATGTCCGCCATGATCACACCAGACACGAGTATGGAGCCCCACAAGGGCCCCCTACGCCACAAAACACTCCTACCAGGCCCACATACAGCAATCCACCTCAAAAGAAATAGATATCATACACCTCAGCCTGGGCTCCCTCCTACAGGCTGGTCAATAGACAATAGACAGACCGTGTGTCTCCTTCTTATTCAGGCTTCCCCTGTAATCAGCCTGAACACCTGTGCACGGCCTTAGATCATGGAACAAACCTGAAAGGGATTGGGGAAAGTGACCTGGGTCTGGAAAACCCAGCACGGATCGTGACTTATACAGCCTAGCAGGGGAGAAATACACATCATTCATGACATTTTTGTACAATTTACCACAATATATATATATATATATATATATATATATATATATATTGACCCTCTGATCCATAATTTGCATTGTAGTTATTGGCTTGATATTATTGTTCCTAATACATTTACATTTGTTTAGTGAAGCAACTGTATCCTGGGGTGCGGGAGTGACATCTTGTGCTTAAAGGGCTTTATGGGTGGTGATTTTCTACATTTTGGGTGTAGGGGCACATTCTACATTACGACCGATGGGGATCCCAAATGCTGGAGTCCCCCCCACACACACACAATTAGACCATCTGAATCCTTGCTTGCACCTCAATCCATCAGCAAAATGTAATCCTGCAATTGGCCGCCGGCCATCACGTGGTGCTGGGCCACTTTCTTGCTCCTGATGGGGCAGCATTTTGCCTGGGAATTGAGGTGGAAATAAGGATTGCAGTGCGGGGCTCCAGCAATCTGGTTGCCGTCCAGAGCCCACCACAATGTGGCCCCACACTGATTATGTAGAAAATGGACGTGGGCTGCTTTCAAGAATTAAGGGTCTTTAATATTGCATAAAAGTTTTTTGTTTTTTTTTTGGAATAAGCCTTTTGAGAGAGATCTGAATTTTGGTAAATCAGTTCTGTATTTATGATTGAACACAGCAGAGACATTTAGTATATATTTATTAGATACAACATCAATACATTTTTTGCCCTTTGCGTTCAAGAAATAATATCGATCACAGATGTAGCACACATTTCCACTGTACTTAGCATTTTCTGATGGTTAAAAACGAAACTTGTGAACTTTAACATTGTTACATTAATTGGCGCTATGTGCATTGAGGGGAGATATGGAAGTGCGATGGGTGATGACATGCTGAGAATCCAATAAGGACTTGTGAAATACTAAATTTGCCTCTTTTAGCAGATGTTAAGCTTCTGTCCCTGAGCATTTCATACCTAACGCATTTCATGAAGTTTCCGAGAAAACTGACATTGTTTCATAAACTTCTTGTACATCGGGGAAGATTGGGAAGGCGAGATTCAGCCTCAGTATCTGAATATCATTTATTATGATTATTTCATGTTGTTTTCCAATAACAAGCTAGTGAAAGAATCACGCATTTTGCCTAGAATGAAGACAAGAGATATGGTTTGATGTTTGATATGCTATTAGGCACATGATTTATTGAACTTTTTCAAAAGAAGAAGAAAAAGTTGCCTAACGGTAATATTGAGTGAAAAGGTTACAAAAACATTTTGAAAACCTTTGTATAATAGCACACATATTACTAGTATAATTGTGCCAAGGATGTGGAACAAAGAACAATTGTGGCCAAATATTCGGAATTGCTTAGGCTTCAGGAATCCATTGCAACCTGATGGAACAATGTTCAAAGTTGAAACTGCTATGATTGTATATGAATGAAAACTACTCCAATGGGTGTGCATCTGTGTGTAAAGCTGACAGGGACCAATGGGTCCCTAGAGTAATGAATCCTGTGGAGGAAGCAGTAGTGCTTCTTTAAATATATCTGTGGTGGAAGTACTTCAAGAACCCAAAGAAAAAACTTGTCATGGTGTCGTTGGAAGTGCAAAAACTATTGCACATGTGCAAATTACACAAGTTCAAAATGCTGTGCTCAATGCATATGAGCTAACTTTGTCTCACAATGCATGGACAATCTCACATGTGCAAAGGCCTTCCAATAGGAAATGGAGGCATCAAGATGGTGCCAGAAGATCTTCCTGGAATCTTGTCTTACTGTAACTGTTGACTTTTCTTCATATGGATTTCTAAATATGTTCTTGCTTCTTACCTATAACCTTTACCTGGATTTTGGCATATGTCTGACTCTCTCTCTGCCATCTAGCTTCTGCCAAGGAATCACTGCTTCCCCATCCAAAGCCTAGTGGAACAACCTGGGGTATGCCATTTTAGTAAGGGTTGCTCTTAGATTCCAGAGCACACAAATCTTGGTTGAGTTAACTAGCGATATACCGGGCTAGCATGGTCCAGACCATGGTACTCTTTCCAGCACTGTGCCGCCATGGATGTGATGTCAGGTGCTGGCCATGATTTGGGCCAGCCTTATGTTTTCGTTGCCTTAGATATGGTATATCCCTTCTTACTCGCTATTTCCTCCTCCGATGATTGGTGTTTTTATTTGGGCCCACATTTAGTAGAATGGCAGTCCGTGTGTATTCTAGAATGCCCCAGTTATATGTTGATTGGGTCACTGATGTGGACTTGGATGTGCCATAATGTTCACAGTTATTATTATATCTCTGTATAGTTGACTCATTCCCATTTATACTTCATGCTTGTGCATAATTTGTGACCATTTATAATGATTAAGACATCCACCATTTTTAATGTTCAGTCTATGGTTGAGTTCCCCCTTCTTTCCCTTCCTTCCCCGTATACTTACATTCCAGCGATCCGCTGCGGGTTTTGCCCGGTGGCTGGGTGGACTGATGGTGCTCGTGCGCGGTGCGGGGGCCGTGCGCGCGGTGGGCGGACGCCTCCTACTGCAGGGGAGTGCGCCCGCCCGCCGCGCGCTCGGCCGCGCGCCCGCCGCGGGCACTTACTCGCTGCGACGGCCAGTGACGGCGCCGGCTGCGTGCCGCCGGACGTGATACTTGTACGGCCCTTTCCATTGGCCGGCGGTGTTCGCGTGTGGGCGATGACGTGGCTGTTGACTTCGGGGTATTTAAGGAAGAGCGAGGAGGCACAGCCGATACACCCTGGCGAAGTGTCGATCGGACACGTAACGCGTAGGTGACGGCTGTGACGGGCGGACCCCTGGTGACAAGTTAAGTACCATTGTTATCATTATCCAGATCTTTTTTGATTGTTGTTGAATTACCTAACTGTTGTTTACCTTTCCAGTTCTTTCTCACAATTGTGGTCTGTAGTTATACACTTACATTCATTTGATTGAAGATGTTTTTTACTAATAGCACTTTGGTTTTTTGATGTTTTTTCAAATCTCACTTATTTTGTTAATCACATTGAGTTTGCATTTTTCACACAGATATACACTTTTATATTTATTTGTTTAACTATTAGAGGTCACATTGCTTTTTCTACTCCGGGATTCATCTCTTTTTTCTTTACATTTTGGGTATATTCACAGCATTTTGTGTACATAGCTACGGCGATTATATTGATGTAATAGTCACCCTGATCGGGACACCCCCGTCTGTGTTTTGTGTTTTTTACTATTGTCTGTATGTCATGTAGATGTCCATTTGATACATATGTTACTTATTAAAATTACCTTTTATATATTCTTACATTCAGTGTGCGGCCTTGTGTGGGGGTTGGGGGGAATGGTCTAGGCTCCTCCCTTTTTCTGGTTGTTGTGTAATATTGTTACCCCCTTAGCCAGCACCTATTTTTTAATAGCAGTGTGGTGCATCTCCCTATCGATTGCTTTGAACTCTAGACTGGACCATTTGTTTTGGCCACCTCTGGATTGATGCACGCCTTTTTACCATGGCCATCAACTTTGAGACCGTAGAAAATGACTGGTCCAAGAAACTAGCCACACTTCGTGACCACACCTCCCCTGGGTCTTGTGAACCCATGGAGGACAAACACACAAAAGAAGCTCTATTTAGGGCCATCAAGAGGGCAAGACGTGACTATTTACGTACTTGGTGGAACATTCACAGTCTCCAGGTCTACAAAGATATGGGGATCATACCACGGGGATTAAGGGTTCAAATATTCCCGGCATGGGAGGTTTCCCCTGAATTTAAACAGAAGTGGGAAAAAGTCCTCCACACATGCTCTATATCCTTGATTGACATGTTAATCAATGAGGACGAAATTAGGCTGGAAACCATTAAAACTCACCTGCAGGATCTTTACACCCAAATGAATCTGCTTAAGATTCAGGAACAGGTCACTGCGTTTGTGGAAAAACTCTCTAAAGAACTTGAGAAATACGAGGATGAGGTTATGGCTAATAAAAAAGACAAACTGAATAGGGACAGAAAGGATGTGGATCTGGGTAAGGTGTATAAATGGAGGCATCATGGGAATGCTAGGAATTATCCCAGAGGATCACGTTACCAGCCACATGACAGACGGATGGGTGATAATGCTCCCATTAACCACTCGAGGGGATATAGAACTGCCTCCAGTACTTCGTCTTTGTCCAGCCGGTCTTCCGATCGATCAAGTGCTGATTTGAGTTTTTTAGAGGAGGGCCCCACAGGAGAATCAGGCGGGGGGGTCAAAAGAGGAGAATTAGACGGCAGAGACAAACAAAGAGACATGGAATACAGGGAGCATCACAGACTACGCCCACGGGAGATCAAACGGAGGCGTGTTCTGTCGCCCCGACGAGCAGCACACGGACGTCCAGTACGGAACTAGAAGTCATCAATTTGACTGATACTCCATTGACTAAACTACAATATTCAATACTGGCTAGAGGGCTTAACTTCTCCCCTACAGTTAACATCGATAAGTTTGAAGTTATTAAGGACCTATTTTTGTATTGTAGACGTCTGTCTCTGAAATGTCATTTCTCTGACTCTAACTCAATACCAACAGATGCCGGATTGGACCCTCAGGAACAACTTGCATTACGTGATCTGGTCTCCCTGTTGGAGGAGCAGGAACTTACCCAACAGACACCTGAACTTAAAAAAGCCTCTATCTTCACACCTTCATGGCAGAATATGCCGGCCATCCGAATTTTCTTTGAAATGGTTGAACATCCTCGAGTTGCAACGTTTTATATGTTGCCGAAGGTACATAAAAGCACTACAAAGCCCCCTGGACGTCCCATTGTATCAGGTGGAAGCGGATGGATGTATAGCCACACATCTTTATAGGAAACCCACCTCTACCAATGGACTACTGCACTTTTCCAGCTTTCACCAAAAGAAATTAAAAGAAGGCATCCCAGTCGGACAGATGTTGCGATTGAGAAGAAATTGCTCTGATGATGTTCGTTTTCTGGAAGAAATTAAGGACATGAGAGGTCGATTCCAGAGAAGGGGATACCCCAAGCCAGTCATTGACCGGGCAGCCAGGAGAGCGATGGGAACACCTCGGGACCAGTTACTTTCTTACAAAAAGCGGAGACAAGACAGTGAGCTAGAGTGTGATGATTGGATGATGACAGCTCTTGAATTCCACACATACGTGGTTTCCAATCTGGAACTTCGGCCTTCGATCAATGGCCATGACCTCTACATTTCTTAATGAGGGCTACAATCAACATAAACAAAAAGATGAACACTGCAGAAACTTGGAACAGATAAATGTTGGTGATCTTTTCCCCATGTGGACCCTCATGCTGATTTTCACACCATGTTATTCATATAATGGACGTTATATTGGCTTACTTATTGGCAATTACTAATATACTCTAGAGGAAGACAGCATCTTTGGATTCTCTATAATTGATAATAAAAGGGCGTATGATGCTTTTTTACATATGATTCAGGTTCTGTGGGAACATTATTTATGTGGCACAATGCATTTGCATATATGTACTATTTTATATCTTTTTGGTATTTCCACATTATATTGATGTTGATTGAGTTAACTAGCGATATACCGGGCTAGCATGGTCCAGACCATGGTACTCTTTCCAGCACTGTGCCGCCATGGATGTGATGTCAGGTGCTGGCCATGATTTGGGCCAGCCTTATGTTTTCGTTGCCTTAGATATGGTATATCCCTTCTTACTCGCTATTTCCTCCTCCGATGATTGGTGTTTTTTTTTGGGCCCACATTTAGTAGAATGGCAGTCCGTGTGTATTCTAGAATGCCCCAGTTATATGTTGATTGGGTCACTGATGTGGACTTGGATGTGCCATAATGTTCACAGTTATTATTATATCTCTGTATAGTTGACTCATTCCCATTTATACTTCATGCTTGTGCATAATTTGTGACCATTTATAATGATTAAGACATCCACCATTTTTAATGTTCAGTCTATGGTTGAGTTCCCCCTTCTTTCCCTTCCTTCCCCGTATACTTACATTCCAGCGATCCGCTGCGGGTTTTGCCCGGTGGCTGGGTGGACTGATGGTGCTCGTGCGCGGTGCGGGGGCCGTGCGCGCGGCGGGCGGACGCCTCCTACTGCAGGGGAGTGCGCCCGCCCGCCGCGCGCTCGGCCGCGCGCCCGCCGCGGGCACTTACTCGCTGCGACGGCCAGTGACGGCGCCGGCTGCGTGCCGCCGGACGTGATACTTGTACGGCCCTTTCCATTGGCCGGCGGTGTTCGCGTGTGGGCAATGACGTGGCGGCGCCTCATTGGCCCTTGCTGTTGACTTCGGGGTATTTAAGGAAGAGCGAGGAGGCACAGCCGATACACCCTGGCGAAGTGTCGATCGGACACGTAACGCGTAGGTGACGGCTGTGACGGGCGGACCCCTGGTGACAAGTTAAGTACCATTGTTATCATTATCCAGATCTTTTTTGATTGTTGTTGAATTACCTAACTGTTGTTTACCTTTCCAGTTCTTTCTCACAATTGTGGTCTGTAGTTATACACTTACATTCATTTGATTGAAGATGTTTTTTACTAATAGCACTTTGGTTTTTTGATGTTTTTTCAAATCTCACTTATTTTGTTAATCACATTGAGTTTGCATTTTTCACACAGATATACACTTTTATATTTATTTGTTTAACTATTAGAGGTCACATTGCTTTTTCTACTCCGGGATTCATCTCTTTTTTCTTTACATTTTGGGTATATTCACAGCATTTTGTGTACATAGCTACGGCGATTATATTGATGTAATAGTCACCCTGATCGGGACACCCCCATCTGTGTTTTGTGTTTTTTACTATTGTCTGTATGTCATGTAGATGTCCATTTGATACATATGTTACTTATTAAAATTACCTTTTATATATTCTTACATTCAGTGTGCGGCCTTGTGTGGGGGTTGGGGGGAATGGTCTAGGCTCCTCCCTTTTTCTGGTTGTTGTGTAATATTGTTACCCCCTTAGCCAGCACCTATTTTTTAATAGCAGTGTGGTGCATCTCCCTATCGATCACACAAATCTTGGGGTCTGGGTTGACCACACAGTCAAAACCCAACCCTGAATGTGATACAGCTGCATTGCCTGTAACAACTCCACGGTTTGTACATGCTAAAGCACTCAACAGTCAGGAAAAAATCCAAGAACATCATCTTCCATTAGAAGAAAGAGAATCTGGTGGAAAGGCTAGAACGCATCAAAGCCAAAGAATGCACAAAGTAACCTCATATCCACACACAGATACATTTTAAATCTTCCATGGTACTGTCAATTTTGACCAACATAAGGTTTACCAATGTACACGTTGTTTTCTAGGAGATTTGTTGCAAAACCCTTTTTCATGAACCACCAGAAAATTCCACAAATATCTTCTTTTAGTGAATCAACCCAATCCAGGAGGAAATCTGGTTTATGAGAATCGATTCAGTCATCCCTAGACACTTGTTATGTGATTTTATCTTTTCTCTGTTTTATTACAGAAGCATTTTATCATGCATGCAGTTGGGGTGATCTCATCTTTTTCATTATGGAATGAACTATTCAGATTGTTTCAGGGAAGCCATTTTATTGCTGGGCTTAAATTACCCACCCTGCTCTATTCTAATTCAAGTGCTGAGAACAAACCAAGAACAGCATTAACAAAGCAGTTCCCAGATAAGGTAATTGATTTTTGTATGACAGTGATTTATGCATCTAAAACACTATCTTGCATATGTTAAAGGGAGATTCTAGTACATAACTTATGTTTTAAAGACTCTGCAAAATGCTGCAGTATGCAAATGCTACTTAAGAAGCCAATTATGTGGAAGTTTAGGGTCATAACCCTACCTACCTCCTATAACAAATCCTGTAGCCCAACTGTCTTCTTTTCTTTGAGAGCAATACAATTTGACCCTTTATTTGTAGGTCAAAATCCTTTAATATGGCCACCAGGATTTTTTATTTCATGTAAGCCATTATTGGGCTAGAAGTAGGAGTAACGTCAAAGTGTTAGGGCGAGCGCTGCACGCCCGTCTCACAGCAAGTCACTTACCTCCATGGCTGCATGCAGCCGTCATCCATCTTGCAGCACTTCCCTCATGGCTGCATCCAGCTGCCGCCCTTCCCCCCATGCTTCCTCCTCACATGCTCAGGTGCTCGCACGTCTCCGTCCACTAGAGGGCGAGCACACTGGCTTCCTGAGATTTAAAGGGCCTGTACATCACTGATTGGTGTTGGTCATCTAATCCTGCATCCTCTTCCCCTATTTAAAGAGGCACTTCCTTCCTTCAGTGCCGGATCTTGGTCTCTCCATGCTTGTTGAAAGTCAGACATTCTTGGATTGCTCACCCGTGTATCGACCTCTGCCTGTCCCCGATTCTGAACCTTTGCTGCCTGCCCCGACCTCGGCTACTCACCTTTACTGTGAACCTGCTAGCCCTGACCTCTGCCTGTGCTTACTATGCCTTTTGCCTGCCACTTGTGTATCTCGCTGAACCTCGGCTGACTGTGGGACTTGGCCGCTGTTGGGGGGTAGCGACCTGGGGGGTCACTCGCCGCACAAGACCAACCTGCCTTGCGGTGGGCTCTGGTGAATACCGGTGGCCCCTTAGACTCCACTCCCCTGACACGGTACCCACCATCGGTCCCACGGTTAAAGCGGATTCACACCTGAGTCCGCTCCACCCGGTCCGTGACAGTAAGATCCGGCCATGGATCCCGCTGAGGTGCCGCTGCCTGATGCCACTCAATTGCCTGCTATTGTGGCTATGCAGTCCAGCCAAATTAATCAGCTCTCGGCTATGATGCAGCAGTTACTATCGATTCAGCAACAGCAAGTGCCACCACCGGCCCCAGCTTTGCCGCCACAGACTCCTGTAGCATCTACAGCTAGAATCCGTCTCTCCTTGCTGGCTAAATATGACGAGGATGCCAAGTTATGCCGAGGCTTCCTTGCCCAGTGCTCTCTACATTTAGAGTTGTTGGCGGATCAATTCCCCACTGAACGAGCTAAGGTGGCCTTTGTCATTAGTTTGCTTTCTGGAAAGGCCTTGGCCTGGGCCACTCCTTTGTGGGATCGCAACGACCCTGTCACTTCTAGTATTCACACCTTTGTTTCAGAATTTCGCCAGGTCTTTGAGGAGCCTGCCCGGGCTTCATCTGCTGAATCGGCTCTATTGAACTTGGTCCAGGGTGAATTGTCTGTTGGTGAATACGCCATCCGGTTCCGTACCTTAGCATCCGAACTGTCTTGGAATAATGAGGTCTTGTGTGCCTGCTTCAAGAAAGGACTTTCTAGTAAAATTAAAGATGCTCTAGCAGCACGACTTGCCTTCGTCTCTCACTGATCTCATCCATCTGGCCACACGCATTGATGTGCGTTTTATTGAAAGGCATGAGGAATTCCGCCAAGAAAGAGATACTCAGCGCCCTAGGAGGGCATCCCGTCTGGCCTCTGTGTTTCAACACCCTTTGTCCGCGCATGTACCTCCCAGTGAGGAGGCCATGCAGGTCGACCGATCCCGCCTGACCCAGTTGGAGAGAACTCGTAGAAGGAACGAGAATCTTTGTTTGTACTGTGCTGGCTCTGAGCATTTTTTGAAAGACTGTCCTATTCGCCCTCCTCGTCAGGGAAACAGGCGCACCTAGTGGATGTGGGAGAGGCATCCCTGGGTGTATGTGATTCCTCTCCACGTCTCATGGTTTCTGTGCAACATACCATCGCACCTACCACCTCTTTGAATTTGTCCGCCTTTTTGGATTCGGACTCTGCAGGAAACTTTATAGAGGCCTCCTTGATAAATAAATATAATATCCCGCCTCGCAAAGCCCTTATTTATCGCCTCAGTCAATGGTGACAGGCTGGACTGTACCGTGCGTTATCGCACCGTTCCCCTTCTTCTAAAGGTTGGACTTTTCTATCAAGAGAGTATTGAGTTCTACGTCCTCCCTAATTGTACGTCTCAGATTCTTCTCGGCTTACCTTGGCTTCGACGTCATGATCCCACGCTTGATTGGAACACCGGCGACATCAAGACTTGGGGTGCGGCATGCTTTAAGAGGTGTTTGAGGTCCGTTCCAGTTCGACCTATTCCTGCTTCAGCCCCATTACTTGGCCTGCCTGAGGTCTACCGGTCCTTTTTCGATGTATTCTGCAAAAAACAAGCGGAGGTACTTCCGCCTCATCGCCCTTATGATTGCCCTATATACCTCTTGCCGGGTACCACTCCACCTCGTGGTCGTATTTACCCCCTCTCTGCTCCGGAGACACAAGCTATGTCGGAGTATATTCAAGAAAATCTGCAAAGAGGGATTATACGGAAGTCTTCCTCTCCAGCAGGCGCGAGTTTCTTCTTCGTGGCAAAAAAAGATGGCTCTCTACGCCCCTGTATTGATTACCGTGGCCTCAATAAGATTACCATCAAAAATCGTTACCCTTTGCCTTTGATTACTGAATTATTTGACCGTCTGCGTGGGGCCAAGGTTTTCACCAAACTTGATCTGCGAGGGGCCTATAATTTGATACGTATATTGACCCTTCCACCCCATGGCTTGCACTTGAGAGGTTTAGGGCAACCTCAGGTAAGCCTGCTCCCAATTTATCTATTGCACTGTATGTCCCAGATGGGCTCTCAGAGATTAGAGTTAGGACTGCACCCCACAGAGGCACTTTGGCGTAGTGGTGCAGCTTAAGCATACTTCTGCAGATGTGTGTGACCGAGTCCTCTGTTTTTAAACAAGTTTAGAGACAGATTATAGGCTGGCCTGCAAGCTGACAGGGTTGAGTGCTGTGGCTCCTTTAAGACTTGTGTGTACTAATTGCCCTGCTAACGTGCACCTCCCAGGTTAGTTATAAAATGGTCTGAGCGGCTGCCACCCCCCCTTTGTTTCTTTTGAATTTGTGCAAGCACATGGTGTGTGGGGTCTAGGCTGTATTGCAAGGTCTTTGACCCTTCCACCCCATGGCTTGCACTTGAGAGGTTTAGGGCAACCTCAGGTAAGCCTGCTCCCAATTTATCTATTGCACTGTATGTCCCAGATGGGCTCTCAGAGATTAGAGTTAGGACTGCACCCCACAGAGGCACTTTGGCGTAGTGGTGCAGCTTAAGCATACTTCTGCAGATGTGTGTGACCGGGTCCTCTGTTTTTAACCAAGTTTAGAGACAGATTATAGGCTGGCCTGCAAGCTGACAGGGTTGAGTGCTGTGGCTCCTTTAAGACTTGTGTGTACTAATTGCCCTGCTAATGTGCACCTCCCAGGTTAGTTATAAAATGGTCTGAGCGGCTGCCACCCCCCCTTTGTTTCTTTTGATACGTATACGTGAGGGCGATGAATGGAAGACAGCCTTCAATACCCGCGATGGCCACTTCGAGTATTTAGTAATGCCCTTTGGTCTTTGCAATGCACCCGCTGTATTCCAGGAATACGTAAATGACATTTTTCGGGACTTGCTTTACTCCTGTGTAGTTGTATATTTGGATGATATACTCATCTTTTCATCTAACGTCAGGCAAGTTCTGTCTCGCCTCCGTCAACACCACCTTTACGCCAAGTTGGAGAAGTGTCTTTTTGATCAAACCACCTTACCCTTTCTTGGATATATTGTCTCTGATCGTGGTCTCCAGATGGACCCCAGCAAATTGAAAGCAGTTTTGGACTGGCCACGTCCTATTGTCCTACGGGCTATTCAACGCTTCCTGGGCTTCGCCAATTACTATCGACATTTTATTCCCCACTTTTCTACTGTAGTGGCGCCCATTGTGGCTCTCACGAAGAAGAACGCCAATTCTAAGTCTTGGCCTCCTCAGGCGGAAGAGATCTTCATTGCCTTAAAAAAAGCCTTCTCCTCTGCGCCGGTGCTGTCTAGGCCAGATCCATCTAGGCATTTTGCCCTTGAAGTAGATGCCTCCTCCAGTAGAGCCGGAGCTGTGCTCACTCAAAAATCTTCTACTGGCAGAATTCTCACCTGCGGGTTCTTTTCGAAGAGCTTTTCTCCGGCTGAAATAAATTACTCCATTGGAGATCGGGAATTACTCGCCATCAAGTTGGCATTGGAGGAGTGGAGACATCTCTTAGAAGGTTCCGCACATCAGGTGTCCATCTATACTGACCATAAAAATCTGTCTTATTTAGTGACTGCCCAGCGTCTGAACCCACGACAAGCTCGTTGGTCGTTGTTTTTTGCCCGTTTCAACTTTCAAATCCACTTCCGGCCAGCCGCCAAGAACATCAGGGCGGACGCCCTTTTCACGCTCCTCAGACATCTCTGGTGTTGAATCCACTCCACAACATATTATCTCGCCTGAATGCCTTGTCCACTCCGCACCCGCTGCCTTTGTACAGGCACCGCCGGGAAAGACTTTCGGGCCAGCTCGCCAACGTCGCAAAATATTAAGATGGGGCCATTCTTCACATGTAGCCGGCCTGTGCTATCATTTCTGGA
The DNA here is from genome assembly GCA_027917425.1 of Gastrophryne carolinensis. Lineage (NCBI taxonomy): Eukaryota > Metazoa > Chordata > Amphibia > Anura > Microhylidae > Gastrophryne > Gastrophryne carolinensis. The sequence continues at coordinate 89,031,591 of CM051243.1, forward strand.
TACTATTGGTGGCCTTCCTTAGAAAAGGATGTGACGGAATTCATGCAGGCCTGTACCATCTGTGCACGTGACAAGACTCCTCGCCAAAGACCTGCTGGCCTACTCCTCCCTCTGCCTATTCCAGATACCCCATTGACACACATTGCTATGGACTTTATTACTGACCTCCCTTCTTCGCATGGCAATACTGTTATTTGGGTGGTAGTGGATGGGTTTTCTTAGATGGCGCACTTTGTTCCTTTGCCTGGCCTCCCGTCGGCTCTTCAGTTGGGGAAATACTTCCTGATGCATATCTTTCGGCTTCATGGGCTTCCTACACACATTGTGTCTGACAGAGGTGTGCAGTTTGTTTCCAAGTTCTGGAGAGCCCTTTGTAAACAAATGAAAATTAAACTGGACTTTTCCTCTGCTTATCACCCCCAGTCAAACGGCCAGGTGGAAAGAGTTAATCAGATTATTGGGCATTATCTTCACCATTTTGTTTCTGCCCGTCAAGACGATTGGGTCGATCTTCTGCCCTGGGCGGAATTCTCATATAATTTCAAGGATTCTGAGTCTACGAGGAAGTCCCCGTTCTTGGTAGTATACGGTCGGCATCTTCTTCCGCCTCTGCCCTTGTCCACGTCCTCTAGAGTACCCGCCGTGGATGACATCACACAGGATTTCTCTACCATCTGGCAAGAGACCCAACGTGCCCTTTGTCAAGCTTCCGCCCATATGAAAATTAGCGCTGATAAGAGGAGAAGAGCTCCGCCTGTCTATTCTCCAGGAGATAAGGTGTGGTTGTCGGCGAAATATATCCACTTCAAAATTCCTAGCTACAAATTGGGCCCCCGTTACCTGGGTCCTTATAAGATCAAACAACAGATCAATCCAGTCTGTTATAAGCTACACCTACCAACATCACTGCGAATTCCCAATTCTTTCCACGTTTCCCTGTTGAAGCCAGTTGTTGTCAATCGATTCTCTCCTAAAACCTTGGTGCCTGCCCCAATCTCTGGTACTGAGGATGCCTTTACGGTGAAAGAGATCCTGGCCTCTAAGATCTCCAGGGGCAAAAGATATTTTTTAGTCGACTGGGAAGGCTGTGGACCTGAAGAAAGATCTTGGGAGCCCGAAGAGAATATTCTAGACCGTAGTCTCATCTCGGACTTTCTGGGTCCCAAGAAGAGGGGGAGACCCAAGGGGGGGTACTGTTAGGGCGAGCGCTGCACGCCCGTCTCATAGCAAGTCACCTCCATGGCTGCATGCAGCCGTCATCCATCTTGCAGCACTTCCCTCATGGCTGCATCCAGCTGCCACCCTTCCCCCCATGCTTCCTCCTCACATGCTCAGGTACGCGCACGTCTCCGTCCACTAGAGGGCAAGCGCACTGGCTTCCTGAGATTTAAAGGGCCTGTACAGCACTGATTGGTGTTGGTCATCCAATCCTGCCTCCTCTTCCCCTATTTAAAGAGGCACTTCCTTCCTTCAGTGCCGGATCTTGGTCTCTCCATGCTTGTTGAAAGTCCGACATTCTTGGATTGCTCCCCCGTGTACCGACCTCTGCCTGTCCCTGATTCTGAACCTTTGCTGCCTGCCCCGACCTCTGCCTGTACTTACTACGCCTTTTGCCTGCCACTTGTGTACCTCGCTGAACCTCGGCTGACTGTGGGACTGGGCCGCTGTTGGGGGGTAGCGACCTGGGGGTCACTCTCCGCACAAGACCAATCTGCCTTGCGGTGGGCTCTGGTGAATACCGGTGGCCCCTTAGACTCCGCTCCCCTGACACGATACCCGCCATCGGTCCCACGGTTAAAGCGGATCCACACCTGAGTCCGCTCCACCCGGTCCGTGACACAAAGCCTATTTTAATGAAAGTTAAATAAAAAAACTTGATGAGGGATGCCTTGCTCTATTTACAGGCAAAATAACCCCAAACCCTGACTAAGGTAGTTACTTATCAACAGAATTCCTTGTTTCTGCCACCTGGATTGTGACCTTACTAGACTGCCTAGTGAAGTAATAAAGTAAATAAAATAACTTAAAATAAAAGCAGAAAAAAAGACATACATAAATGAAAATGGCCATATTCGGGGGGGGGGGGGGGGGTAACACCTGGCACACAATGGGCTAGGGGAAGTACTCAAAATAATAACAGAAAACTAAAAAAATAAAGAAATACTTAGTACAAATACAACATTTTTTAAGGGTGTTGGAGGCCAAATTGGAGGGCAAAGTGCTCAAATCAAATCAAAAAATTTCCTAAAATATCAATATTCAAACAAGAAAAAACAAGCTAAATCTGAGGTTCCCCAAGCAGAACAATACCCAACATGTATACATACTTTTAACCCGTTTAACTGCCATTTATTTTATTAAAGATAACCCAATTTTCCATGATTACAACAGTACCACGTGTATTGTTAGCCCACCGTTCCTGCTCAGGAGACCCCTCAAATTGAAAAGAGCACTTTATAACATTTACAAATAAAATGCAACTACTAACCACACCTTAAAGGGTCAAATAAAAACAATGGTGTGGGGGTGTCCCTTTCCGGGGAAGGGTTCCCATTTTTAGGGGGAAATTTTCGGGATGCCCCAGGCAAAGTCAAATTCCTGGGTTTTGTTCCACTTTAAGGGAAAACTATACAAAAGGAAATAAAATTAAGGATCCTTGGTTCTTTGGTTCTTGCTTACAAAAGTATACTTCTCAATTCAGCTTTAACCCTAAGTTAAAGGACAACTGCAGACAAAAAATCCAGCATTTGAAAATTCTTCCATATAGCTCTATAAATGTTCATATTTGTACCTATTTAATTAGCTGTTTCATTTTTTTATTTCAGCTAGTGCTCCCCTCTAGTGGCTCCATCTCCCAGTTAAACTAATACAAATGTAGGCCACATTGTAGCAGAAAGCTATAGGCTGTAGCCTACTTTTGGCTAGAACTAGGTAAAACAAAGCTAAGAAACATCACATTTCCTTACTCGGAAACAATGGAACATTCTTTACTAACTTTTTGACAATGATTTTATTACAAAACACTTACTCAGAAGTGCAGACAGTACAGACAGACTGCAACAAGTAAAAATATTCACAGTGATATTGGCATCCTTTTTTGTGAAAGCAAATTTACAGTTGGATTTTAATTAAAGCTTCTTGTTTAACAAAGCTATCATGGTAAATAATGATGTATTCAACACGGTTAACTTAATGCATCATTTGTGAATATTTTATAGTGTATTTTTGTTGGTATTTCAAATCAGAGTACTTACCAAGGTGGGCACAATTAATGCAGTGTTTTTTCACATCCCACACTTATGCTAATGTATATTCCAGGAATTTGCAGTAGAAGCAACACAGAAAGCTATTTGTTTGTTTGTCTATCTACAAAATCCATCAGCAATTTCTGTACAGTATATGGATCACCAGGCACTAAGGATGAGTAAATAAAATATAATTTGTTAAAATGTTGGGTCTGTAATTTATTACAAAACTTTGGGGATTCATGTTATACTAATTTGACTCAATTTTTATCAAGCTAAATAGTCTGGATCATTTTAGCTCTAAAATACATTTCATAGTCAGATTTGGATGAATGTGAGGATTTCATGGTTAGATTTTGAGGAATCTGATTCATTTTCTAACCACTTTCCGACCTGTGATGTACTATTAAGGCATATTAGGAAAGTAGTGATGGCAAATGGATGTCATCTCAAGGGTAATGAATGTTGGAGATACTGTGCAACAGCTTATAGCTTGTCTCTGTATGTGCTCTGCATCTATAATGCTGGGTTAATGTAGTTCAAATGTATGACAGTAGATGGTGCTGTTGCATATATCTATGTGTAGTCTTTGTTGTACATTATCTGCTGCATGTTGTGTTTTCTGTACATTGAAGTTATCTCTATGATTTGGTTTTCCTCTCTACGTTATCCACCATGTAAGGTGACCTTCTCTTACTGAACTAATGTTCCAGTAATGCCAGTTCCTGTTACACCACAAATGTCTATCTGGTTTTGACCTTGCTGCACCCAAGACACACACTCTGCAACAATCAATCCATGTGCCAAAAAATTGAGGGGAGGGGGTTTGCCACATACAACACCAGCAATTCTGACCAGCTAATCCCAGCCCCTGACACATTGGGAGATATTTGGAAATCATTGGTCATGTGATGTGGAAGATGTTATCCAACCACTTGCCACCTCCTGGAAGTTCTTTTCTCCTGAGTCTCCCACACCAGCGTTGGCAGCGCATGTTCCGTGCTAAATTATTTAATAGCACTGGAGGAGATGGAGGCAGCAGTGTAGGAAGCAACAAAGATAAAAGTGCTATTGGCAAAACTAGGACAAAACTAATATCGTAATATCTATATCAGGCATATTCAGTGGGAGATTGATAGGCTGATGGGGCTCTGAAGCTGCCTCACCAAAAACTCATAGAAATGGCCTCACAAACTGACGGTATATTAAAATTGTGAAATTTATTGTTACAAAGACCTATACATACCTAAATAGTGCAAAAAACAGACATAACACATAGTATACATTAAAGACAATTACGAGTTAAAATACATGAAAAAATGGAGGGGGACGGGCATAGGCTACTGGGATGGATATCAGTAAAATAAATCAGGTGCAATCCAATCCACTGCAATCCACTGCACTCAAAATACCAATAGCTGCAATTGGTCTATACTGGCAGCCGCCAGATAGAGCTTTCAAAACAACATATACCAGGGGATAACAGTACACTGCATGACGTTAAAACAGAACGCCTAATAAGGTTGAAAAGTGCAAAGTGCTTGATACATGTATGAAGAAAATGAAAATGAAAAGAGGTGCAGGAAAAATATGGCGCCCGCGCCAAGGAACTATAATTAATTAATTGAAAGCATATAAACATGGAGAGTGCCAAGGTGAAAAATAGAAAAAGTGCCAAAGTGCAAAAGTGCACGTGCAAATCAAAAATAGAGCCCAGGGAAATCAGCCCAACAAATGTCAGCAACCTGGACTAAAGTGCAATAGCAGTGCAGCAAACGTATGCAGAGACTGTTAGCACACTGGGATATGTGAAATTACAACAATAATAATGAATCAATCAATACATCACTGAGTCATAGGGTCAATCCCAGGCCAACCAGCCCCCCACGACAACACCGACACGTTGCGTAGTTCTTTACAACTACTTCACCAGGGTGATGTGCCGTCCTGTGTGAGGTCCCTTTATGTTGCTGCGGGATCCATTAGAGGAGGGGTGTGGCGTGCGCCACGTATCTGTCTGTCCAATGCTGTGAGAGGGGAGGTCTCCCGCCATGCTGCCTCCGGTGCGCGCACACACGCATTAAAGCCCGAGCACGCGCCACCCGGCCAGGCACGAGCGCGCCGACCGGATCCAGGACAGGTGCGTATGTCAGACAAGGAAGGACAGGCGCGTGCGCGCTGAAGTCCCATATTGCTGCAAATGTTAAGTAAAGTAGACCCCAACATATAATGGAGCCCCCATAGGGCACAGGGAAGCCAGAACATGTATGTGATTAAAAGCATATTATTGCACTATAATGGGCATGGCTGTTAAAGAATTAATGAAAGGTAAACATGTACGATGAATATATACAAATTTATGTTACATATTTGATCCTCTGAGATGGTCCAAATGTTCCCATGGATTAGTTAATACAGAGGGCAAAGTGAATGAATTGGTTATTCATGATCGTAGCACCTATAGCGGGTTCCAAGCCACAAGACATCCAAATGTGGCAATTATGCCAGCATGCTTTAATATATCAAAAAATAGGTACATGAGTAGTCTGTACAGATTTTCAGATTGAACAGACCGCCGAGGATCCGCCTGTAGCGGTCATGTCTGCTGCTTTACTGAATCCATAAATGAATAAATTGAATTAATGGGTGGTCCGTGTTAGGAAGACACAAGCCACCCAACCAGACCATCGATTGGTTTGCTCATAGACTCAAGAAGTGAATGGATGAATAAAGGGAGCATACATCCTAAGAAGGCTCTTCTAGGGTTGTTCCCTGGGTAGATGAAAGGGTCTGTCCAGGAACAAGATGGCAGGGTGCCTGGATGGTAAATCCAATAGAGGACTGATCAGATCCAAAGTGGGACTATAGATCCTCTGTATGGAAAGTATGCTCAATGCAATATTGATGGCCGAAGATCCTCGTGAATGAATCATATTTGTTTCATACTGTGGTGACTGCTGATCCAGAGGCCTTCTGAAAAATGTTTCTGGTTAACATGGTCCAAGGTTCCTCCAGTGGGTATTCATGATTTCCATGATCCAGGGTTCCTCCAAAGAGCATTCCTAGTTCCACTCGGAAGCCAGGTATGCTGGTCCCAAAGATGGTCGGAGAGATGAAGATCAGTACAACTGCAAAATGCGTTTTCTTGTTCCTAAAACTGACAAGCAGCAGGTTAGACAACAAAACAACCGCATTTCATAAAACAACATAAATAGTCTAAACTATGTTATGCTAACAAGACCATCATACCTGGTGGTGTTATTGTGTGTCCAAAAGGAACTATTAATCTCTCCCTAGAAACGGTATATATGTGAAGTCCTCATTAAGGCCCCACGGGACCCTACTGCTTAGCTTAAAGATCCATTGAGCTTCTCGCTGCTGTAACTTGCGTTTAATGTTCCCGCCACGGATCCCCATGGTTAGTTGGTCCAAGAAATACACCCTCATATCGCTGGGTAAACCACCATGGTGCTTTAAAAAGTGTGCCGCTACTGAAGTGAGCACCTTACCATCCCCAGCATCCCGTACAGCAAGTCTAATATTGGACTGGTGCTTTTGGATCCTGGATTTAACCTTGTTCTGGGTTTCCCCAACATAATGTTTGGGGCAAGGGCATTCAATAGCGTATATTACCCCCTCAGATTGATAAGTGAGTCGTTTAGTGATTGTGTTGCTATCTCTCAAAAATAACTAACAATGCCTCACTAACGTGCAAATTAGGCTGATTAGACACAACACTTAAAATCCTTTAAATAGTTTATTAAATGCTTTTAGTAATATAATCTTAATAAAATCGTTATAGCAAAACTTTACTTATGAATCATAGAGTTTAAGCATCAAAATGTACCTTACCGGGTTTTGTAGCATCACTCCATTAGATCGGGAGAGTGAGAGATTGACTTGGAGGAATCACCAGTTCTATTCATCAAGCTATCGGTACGTCTACCAGAGCGGCTTGCTGCATCTCCAAAGCCTGGCTCTCTCTCTCCCAATCTTGACCTCCTCCCCTCCCCCAATGGGATACCACTCCACCCCTCATGCACAATGCATGATCAACATGCGTCATTTGTCCTTTTGGTGGACAACAGGTTGGGAAAAACATGTTTTGCAAGCTACTTATTTTGAGAAAAACATGTTTTGCAAACTGCTTACGTTTGCAGTTCATCCAAAGGATATGGTTCTCAGTTTTTTTAGGCCTATGATTCTCATTCACCACATATTCCTATCAAAAAAGATGTCTAAAAATGTCATCCAGACATCATTCTTATAACACACGTATCACATTCAGCCCTTGAATGAGGATAATTTGCCTTTAACCATATGAAACCATCAACACCTTGGGTTTAGTAATTGACAAAATTATCAGCACACCACCAATCATGAGTAGCGGATGCACTAACCAATTCATCATAGTTGTAGCAGAAGGGGAGTATCCCAAGAAGATGTCCCACCAGTGATGGGAGGTTGCATAGGCCACACTAGAACCTACTTTTAGTAATTTATTTTGCACTATAGTAGTTTCTACCATATGATATTGCAAACTTTTTCCCAATTCTCGGATAATATGTTTACCCTCTTCAGATTCTTGGATTATTTTTGTTAATTGTTCAAAATTCAAATCCCAATTCGGAGTATTTAATACAGATAACTCATATGCAATATTATATTCCTGGTCTTGATCGTGCGTTAATAAAAAGGTCTGATTTTGCCACTGTAGCGTTGAAACATTTCTGAGACATCCCACAAATGGCACGATCATACCCGGTACTACGGGAGTGTTAGTCACTACACAAATCTCCTGTGATCCTATCTCCACCAACATAGTATAATTGAAGGGAAGAATAGTAAATTCACATATGTTAATAGAATTTCTTAATAAACAAGGCTCATATACTTCAGATCGTAGTCTACAGATTATACCTTCTAATGTAACCTCACATGAACTTAAATCATATGTTTTATTTTCCTTATCTATATATAATCCATTGATATGTGGCATCCAATAATGTAGGTTGCCCGGGTACCCCAATATCAATGGTAGTACTATAAATCTACACATTAACTCAAACTGAGTTATATTGTACAATGTTAAAACCCCGTGACACTGCGTATCATCATTACATATCATTTTTGGAGATTCTATTTAAATCCAGGCTGACTTAGGAATTATTGTGGCAAATAAGCTTCGCCATACTCCTTCATTACCTGTCATTAATTGGGTCTGCATGTTATCTTTCTGTTGTATCTGGTACAATGTTTGTAATGTGCATACTGTCCAGTCTAATATTTTACTTAAATTGGTTTCCGAAGTCCAAATAAACTGGTTAGTGTTATTTTGCAAGTTCAACAAAAAAGTGTCAGCTTGTACCTGATATTTCCATGGATACCATATGGTGGGCATCCACTTAGCCTGAAGTGTAACAGCATCTTGAATACCCTTGCCGCCGCTACTCAAACGGTTGGCCAATGTTTCTATATCCCAACCATTAAGGGTGCCAGTTAACGCCCCATATCCCCCTAATGCTGTGTCATACCAGGTACGCCGTCTCCTGAAGGGGCAAAAAGGGGTCGCATTAAACAATACATTAACTTGTATAGTAGTTTTCTGTGCCTGCCTTCCCACATTTACACAAGTGGAAGGCAGTCTTTTCAAATGTCCTGGATCAATTTTAGATGTATTCATATTAATCATAACTATATAAGATATGAAATATGTTCTGTTAAAAATTTCGGTAGAATTCATACAACTCAATACTTCTAAAGTTGTTGTTGAGCGATTATAATGAAATTCTACACTCGGCTGTGGACATTTTAGATCATCGATCCCAATTCTCAAATCTTTGCTCCTTATTTGTGGCTGTCGCAACTCATTCAGTAATGTTGGAAAAGAGTAGTTCTGCGCACAACAAGTTAAATTAACTTTAGATTGAAGCAACAATCTGTCCTGATCTTCATGCAACATATATGTGGGTCTGTATATACGTGTCCCTATTGGAATGGCTGGTCCTGCCCACAATCTTTTTCCTTCACAATTTATGCTAGCAATTCGACATCTCTGTTGAGAGGGACAAACAAAATCATCTTGCTTTCTTTCTTTAATTGAACTGATCCAACTCCAGGTGATTTCTGAATTACTGACTTCCTCAAGGGGTACACCCGGTGTTATCGCCACGGCGCCTGCCAAACACACGAGACCAAGGATTCCAATTCCCAGTTTCCCGTAAACCTAGGAAAAGGAAACATTTAATTTCTTCACGTAAATAACATTTTTCTTGTGGGACATATTCCCACTTTTCTATCCCGGGTCTCATCACTAATAAAGTCCTATCTTTTCCTACAGCAATTACCTCTGCAGGATCAGGCAGCCCTTGAATTCCCTGTATCCAGATTTTTGCACCCACATTAGGGACCACACAAAACACAGAGTGCCTTGCCGGGGCAGTGTGGCTTCCACATGTATCTGCAGATATACGCAACCAAATCTCTGTCTTTCCACATAGCTAGACATGTTTGTTGCTTGATATTTAGTTAATGAGAGGGTTAAACTGGGCGGTAAATTAGTTCCCAGGCCCTGAATAATAATAATAATTTTGTATAAATAATAGTGATTGAGCTGCTCCCACCTCCCTTTATTCATTTGAATTGCCATGAGCACAAGCAGGGAGGAATTCAGTCAATATGGATCTCTCCCTGTGAAGTGTTCTAAAGGGAGGCTGGCAGCTTCCCAGGTGAGTAGCTCTCAGATATTTGTCTGCATTGCATGTCCCAACTTTGGGGACTCAGAATTAAGAGTAGGGACCACACTAAACACAGAGTGCCTTGCCGGGGCAGTGTGGCTTCCACATGTATCTGCAGATATATGCAACCAAATCTCTGTCTTTCCACATAGCTAGACATGTTTGTTGCTTGATATATAGTTGATGAGAGGGTTAAACTGGGCGGTAAATTAGTTCCCAGGCCCTGAATAATAGTAATAATTTTGTATAAATAATAGTGATTGAGCTGCTCCCACCCCCTTTATTCATTTGAATTGCCATGAGCACAAGCAGGGAGGAATTCAGTCAATATGGATTTCTCCCTGTGAAGTGTTCTAAAGGGAGGCTGGCAGCTTCCCAGGTGAGTAGCTCTCAGATATTTGTCTGCATTGCATGTCCCAAATTTGGGGACTCAGAATTAAGAGTAGGGACCACACTAAACACAGAGTGCCTTGCCGGGGCAGTGTGGCATCCACATGTATCTGCAGATATATGCAACCAAATCTCTGTCTTTCCACATAGCTAGACATGTTTGTTGCTTGATATTTAGTTGATGAGAGGGTTAAACTGGGCGGTAAATTAGTTCCCAGGCCCTGAATAATAATAATAATTTTGTATAAATAATAGTGATTGAGCTGCTCCCACCCCCCTTTATTCACATTAGTTACATTAGTAGAACCAAATGCTTTGCTCCCTCACACAGTTAATTCAGTGGGAGCTTGTCCTTCTTCAATTTATGACAGATATACTGGTATTAAGAACATTTGGGCCACCCTTTCTCCCTGACTAATTGTCAGCGGTTGTGTACCTAAATTAATCATAATTATTTTTATTTCCCCACTGCATAGCTGTTTTACAGGGGAATGCCACTATTAACCCCGAGAAAGTATCAATTGCCGTGCATACATACCTACATCCTCGACTTTCTGGCAATGGTCCAATATAATCCATTTGCCAAATTTGTGCCGGTAACTGACCCCTTCCGATGTGTCCCATAACTGTATGAGGCACTTTTCGCTTTTGAATATGTTGGCACACGGGACATTTACCTATTTCCTGCTTAATCATATCCATTGTTAAGGGCACACCTCTCTCTTGTGCCCACCTGTAAGTGGCCTTCTCTCCCAAATGTCCGCTTTTTTGGTGAGCCCAAACAGCGGTACCTTGAAGCCATTCTTCTCGCTGAGGGTCCACTTCTGCAATGAAAATAGACGCTGCTTGATCTGCTTCAGAATTAAATAAACATTCCAATGAATCCAATGGCACATGAGCATCCACATGAAAAACAGTTACTCTGGTATTTTGCAAAAAGGCATCTATATCTTGCCACACTTCTTTTCCCCACAATTCTTTACCATGTATCATCCACCCATGCTTCTTCCATCCTGGAAACCATGTTCCTAACCCATTAGCTACTGATCATGAATCAGTAAAAAGATGACAGCATTGTCCCTGTTCTTGTTTTAATGCTAAGAATACCGCATATAATTCAGCATATTGACTGGATTTTCCTTCCCCTTCCATAGTCACTCTCTTGTTGGTTCGGGGATTAAAAGCTACACTTTTCCACCTTCTCCTACCACTTACATATTTAGCAGATCCATCAGTGAACCATGCATGTAATTGTTCTTTATCTGATAATTCCGAGTATCCTATTCCCCACTTTACTGGAGATTCCTCAATACTCTCTTTTTTTTGTTGGACTTAGGGTCAGACATTACCCAGTGCATTATGGGCACCCTAGGTCTAAGATACACATCATGTCCTATTGTCAGTTGTTCAGTCTCTACCAGAGCCCGATAACAAGCTAACAACTGTTGCTCTAATGGTGTGTACCTATCTCCTGCCTCCAGGAGTTTCCTATTCCAGAACCCCAAAGGGACTAGTTTTCCTCCTTGTTTTTGCCATAAAGACCAATTAGCATATTGATCCTGTGCAGTCACATGCAACTCTACGTCACCATCTCGCATGGACCAAAGATCTACTGCCTGTTGTATAGCTTCTTTAGCTGTGTCAAAAGCAATTTGCTGCTCCTCCCCCCCACTGAAACAAATATTTTTTCCTAGTCACCTTATATAAGGGAGCAAGCAGTTGTCCTAGATGAGGTATATGTTGTCTCCAAAATCCAAATAACCCAATGTAAGACTGAGTCTCCACTTTGTCTTTGGGTGTGGGAAAATCTAAGATCTTCTGATTAGCTTTGGGCAATATTTCTCTGTGTCCCCTATTCCACTGGACTGTTTGGGACGGCCCTTGAATATTAGCCTCATTGATTTCCCACCCCTTATTCCTCTAATTCTATAGACTTTTGTTCCTCTTTCTTCAAAGCGGTCAATAACCTATCATACCTCATGTGCATCTGCCGATAGGCCTCCCTAAGGCGATTACATGATTTGCCTTTGCAGGGACCCCCTTGAGTACTTTTACAACATCGAGGGGCTCAGTACCTTTGAGCTTATCCTCCCATGATTCTGCTAACCCACTATTGGTCAACTCTTGGGCAAAGATGTCATAGGGCGCCTCAGTCCACCCTGGGACCTCTAATTTAGTATCTTTTTTGTCTTTTTTTCCTTTTCTAAACATGATACTAACTTTTGGCTTATTGCCAAAATGCTCGATATTTTTGGCAATATTCCAACCGTCTTAAATGGGCCACTATACTATCAGCTATCTAGTGACAATTCTCAATTGTTAATATCGATAACCCTTTTTTCTTTATAGCTGCGCAAATTCTTTTTGGAAGAATGCCAATTTCCCTTCTGAGCTACGCGGCAACTCCCCGTGCACTGGGAAACGCAGCTTCACTCGAGAAAGATTTATTTTGGCATCCTGCCCACTACGCCAATTAATGTGTTGTTATCTCTCAAAAATATCTAACAATGCCTCACTAATAGAGATGAGCGAGTAGTGAAATATTCGAAATTTCGAATTTCAATTCGAATAGACCGCGTTACTCGACTACTCGACCGATTATCGAATCCCATTATAGTCTATGGGAAAAAAATGCTCGCCACTTGGAAATCTCAATTCGACCACTTGGAGGTCACCAAGTCCACCCTGAAACATCAGAAAATGATGCCAACACTGCTGGAATGCAACTGGGACAGCAGGGGAAGCATGTCTGGGTGCATATAACGCGCCCAAGTCGCACTATTACGCCACTATCACAGCCTCTCAACAATACACTCCAAACACAATATAACTTCTACGTAAAGTGAGACAAGACAAGGAAACCTTCTTTCCTCTACATTGCCATGGACCCCAAGCCAAACTGTACAAAAAAGAACAAAATTCTGCACCCCTTAAAACGTTGCCTATGACAACCACAGATGGCATAGGCAAGGGGGAAAACAAATAGACCCCACCCCTAATTGTCATTGTGTGGGTGTGTGTGTGTGTGTGTGTGTGTGTGTGTGTGAGATGTGGTCAGACATGTCTTCTTGTGTCATTGTGTCACCCCAGCAGTAAGGGAAGCTTAAAGGAGGAGGTTTGTTACAGTGTGTCACCCCAGCAGTAAGGGAAGCTTACAGGAGGAGGTTTGTTACAGTGTGTCACCCCAGCAGTCAGGGAAGCTTACAGGAGGAGGTTTGTTACAGTGTGTTACCCCAGCAGTAAGGGAAGCTTACAGGAGGAGGTTTGTTACATTGTGTCACCCCAGCAGTAAGGGAAGCTTACAGGAGGAGGTTTGTTACATTGTGTCACCCCAGCAGTAAGGGAAGCTTACAGGAGGAGGTTTGTTACAGTGTGTCACCCCAGCAGTAAGGGAAGCTTAGAGCTGAGACCTCTTAAAAATTGTATTAAGGCCCAAGAGCTGAGACCTCTTAGAAATTGTGTGGAGTCCCAAGAGCTGAGACCTCTTAGAAATTGTGTGGAGGCCCAAGAGCTGAGACCTCTTAAAAATTGTGTGGAGGCCCAAGAGCTGAGACCTCTTAAAAATTGTCTTAAGGCCCAAGAGCTGAGACCTCTTAAAAATTGTGTGGAGTCCCAAGAGCTGAGACCTCTTAAAAATTGTATTAAGGCCCAAGAGCTGAGACCTCTTAGAAATTGTGTGGAGTCCCAAGAGCTGAGACCTCTTAGAAATTGTGTGGAGGCCCAAGAGCTGAGACCTCTTAAAAATTGTGTGGAGGCCCAAGAGCTGAGACCTGTTAACAATTGTGTGGAGGCCCAAGAGCTGAGACCTCTCAAACATTGTGTGGAGTCCCAAGAGCTGAGACCTCTTAAAAATTGTATTAAGGCCCAAGAGCTGAGACCTCTTAAAAATTGTGTGGAGTCCCAAGAGCTGAGACCTCTTAAAAATTGTATTAAGGCCCAAGAGCTGAGACCTCTTAGAAATTGTGTGGAGGCCCAAGAGCTGAGACCTCTTAAAAATTGTGTGGAGGCCCAAGAGCTGAGACCTCTTAAAAATTGTATTAAGGCCCAAGAGCTGAGACCTCTTAAAAAATTGTGTGGAGTCCCAAGAGCTGAGACCTCTTAAAAATTGTATTAAGGCCCAAGAGCTGAGACCTCTTAAAAATTGTGTGGAGTCCCAAGAGCTGAGACCTCTTAAAAATTGTATTAAGGCCCAAGAGCTGAGACCTCTTAGAAATTGTGTGGAGTCCCAAGAGCTGAGACCTCTTAGAAATTGTGTGGAGGCCCAAGAGCTGAGACCTCTTAAAAATTGTGTGGAGGCACAAGAGCTGAGACCTGTTAACAATTGTGTGGAGGCCCAAGAGCTGAGACCTCTCAAACATTGTGTGGAGTCCCAAGAGCTGAGACCTCTTAAAAATTGTATTAAGGCCCAAGAGCTGAGACCTCTTAGAAATTGTGTGGAGGCCCAAGAGCTGAGACCTCTTAAAAATTGTGTGGAGTCCCAAGAGCTGAGACCTCTTAAAAATTGTATTAAGGCCCAAGAGCTGAGACCTCTTAAAAAATTGTGTGGAGTCCCAAGAGCTGAGACCTCTTAAAAATTGTATTAAGGCCCAAGAGCTGAGACCTCTTAGAAATTGTGTGGAGTCCCAAGAGCTGAGACCTCTTAGAAATTGTGTGGAGGCCCAAGAGCTGAGACCTCTTAAAAATTGTGTGGAGGCCCAAGAGCTGAGACCTCTTAAAAAAATGTGTGGAGGCACAAGAGCTGAGACCTCTTAAAAATTGTGTGGAGGCCCAAGAGCTGAGACCTGTTAACAATTGTGTGGAGGCCCAAGAGCTGAGACCTCTCAAACATTGTGTGGAGTCCCAAGAGCTGAGACCTCTTAAAAATTGTATTAAGGCCCAAGAGCTGAGACCTCTTAGAAATTGTGTGGAGGCCCAAGAGATGAGACCTCTTAAAAATTGTGTGGAGGCCCAAGAGCTGAGACCTCTTAAAAATTGTATTAAGGCCCAAGAGCTGAGACCTCTTAGAAATTGTGTGGAGGTCCAAGAGCTGAGACCTCTTAAAAATTGTGTGGAGTCCCAAGAGCTGAGACCTCTTAAAAATTGTATTAAGGCCCAAGAGCTGAGACCTCTTAGAAATTGTGTGGAGGCTCAAGAGCTGAGACCTCTTAAAAATTGTGTGAAGGCCCAAGAGGTGAGACCTCTTAAAAATTGTCTTAAGGCCCAAGAGCTGAGACCTCTTAAAAATTGTGTGGAGTCCCAAGAGCTGAGACCTCTTAAAAATTGTATTAAGGCCCAAGAGCTGAGACCTCTTAGAAATTGTGTGGAGTCCCAAGAGCTGAGACCTCTTAGAAATTGTGTGGAGGCCCAAGAGCTGAGACCTCTTAAAAATTGTGTGGAGGCCCAAGAGCTGAGACCTGTTAACAATTGTGTGGAGGCCCAAGAGCTGAGACCTCTCAAACATTGTGTGGAGTCCCAAGAGCTGAGACCTCTTAAAAATTGTATTAAGGCCCAAGAGCTGAGACCTCTTAGAAATTGTGTGGAGGCCCAAGAGCTGAGACCTCTTAAAAATTGTGTGGAGTCCCAAGAGCTGAGACCTCTTAAAAATTGTATTAAGGCCCAAGAGCTGAGACCTCTTAGAAATTGTGTGGAGGCCCAAGAGCTGAGACCTCTTAAAAATTGTGTGGAGGCCCAAGAGCTGAGACCTCTTAAAAATTGTATTAAGGCCCAAGAGCTGAGACCTCTTAAAAAATTGTGTGGAGTCCCAAGAGCTGAGACCTCTTAAAAATTGTATTAAGGCCCAAGAGCTGAGACCTCTTAGAAATTGTGTGGAGTCCCAAGAGCTGAGACCTCTTAGAAATTGTGTGGAGGCCCAAGAGCTGAGACCTCTTAAAAATTGTGTGGAGGCCCAAGAGCTGAGACCTCTTAAAAAATGTGTGGAGGCACAAGAGCTGAGACCTCTTAAAAATTGTGTGGAGGCCCAAGAGCTGAGACCTGTTAACAATTGTGTGGAGGCCCAAGAGCTGAGACCTCTCAAACATTGTGTGGAGTCCCAAGAGCTGAGACCTCTTAAAAATTGTATTAAGGCCCAAGAGCTGAGACCTCTCAAACATTGTGTGGAGTCCCAAGAGCTGAGACCTCTTAAAAATTGTATTAAGGCCCAAGAGCTGAGACCTCTTAGAAATTGTGTGGAGGCCCAAGAGCTGAGACCTCTTAAAAATTGTGTGGAGGCCCAAGAGCTGAGACCTGTTAACAATTGTGTGGAGGCCCAAGAGCTGAGACCTCTCAAACATTGTGTGGAGTCCCAAGAGCTGAGACCTCTTAAAAATTGTATTAAGGCCCAAGAGCTGAGACCTCTTAGAAATTGTGTGGAGGCCCAAGAGCTGAGACCTCTTAAAAATTGTGTGGAGGCCCAAGAGCTGAGACCTCTTAAAAATTGTATTAAGGCCCAAGAGCTGAGACCTCTTAGAAATTGTGTGGAGGCCCAAGAGCTGAGACCTCTTAAAAATTGTATTAAGGCCCAAGAGCTGAGACCTCTTAAAAAATTGTGTGGAGTCCCAAGAGCTGAGACCTCTTAAAAATTGTATTAAGGCCCAAGAGCTGAGACCTCTTAGAAATTGTGTGGAGTCCCAAGAGCTGAGACCTCTTAGAAATTGTGTGGAGGCCCAAGAGCTGAGACCTCTTAAAAATTGTGTGGAGGCCCAAGAGCTGAGACCTCTTAAAAAAATGTGTGGAGGCACAAGAGCTGAGACCTCTTAAAAATTGTGTGGAGGCCCAAGAGCTGAGACCTGTTAACAATTGTGTGGAGGCCCAAGAGCTGAGACCTCTCAAACATTGTGTGGAGTCCCAAGAGCTGAGACCTCTTAAAAATTGTATTAAGGCCCAAGAGCTGAGACCTCTTAGAAATTGTGTGGAGGCCCAAGAGATGAGACCTCTTAAAAATTGTGTGGAGGCCCAAGAGCTGAGACCTCTTAAAAATTGTATTAAGGCCCAAGAGCTGAGACCTCTTAGAAATTGTGTGGAGGCCCAAGAGCTGAGACCTCTTAAAAATTGTGTGGAGTCCCAAGAGCTGAGACCTCTTAAAAATTGTATTAAGGCCCAAGAGCTGAGACCTCTTAGAAATTGTGTGGAGGCCCAAGAGCTGAGACCTCTTAAAAATTGTGTGAAGGCCCAAGAGGTGAGACCTCTTAAAAACTGTGTGGAGGCCCAAGAGCTGAGACCTCTTAAAAATTGTGTGGAGGCCCAAGAGCTGAGACCTGTTAACAATTGTGTGGAGGCCCAAGAGCTGAGACCTCTCAAACATTGTGTGGAGTCCCAAGAGCTGAGACCTCTTAAAAATTGTATTAAGGCCCAAGAGCTGAGACCTCTTAAAAATTGTGTGGAGTCCCAAGAGCTGAGACCTCTTAGAAATTGTGTGGAGTCCCAAGAGCTGAGACCTCTTAGAAATTGTGTGGAGTCCCAAGAGCTGAGACCTCTTAAAAATTGATTGTATTAAGCCCAAGAGGTGAGCCATAATTTTTTTTATTAATACAGCAATTCTACGGCGGTTAAGGAGGAGGAGGAGGAGGAGGAGGAAATGGCACTTCATACAGATGGCACTTCACTCTTGGATGCTTTCCACTGTTGTACAAGCAAAGTCCGGGTCAATCCACTTGCTGTTCATTTTGATTAACGTCAGCCTGTCGGCACTGTTGGTTGACAGGCGGCTGCGCTTATCGGTTATAATGCCCCCGGCTGCGCTGAACACCCTTTCTGATAGCACGCTGGCGGCAGGGCAGGCAAGCACCTCCAAGGCGTACAGGGACAGTTCCAGCCACGTGTCCAACTTGGAGACCCAGTAAGTGTAGGGCGCCGAGGGATCGGGGAGGACAGGGGTGTGGTCTGCCAGGTAGTCCCGCAACATCCGCCGATACTTGTCCCTCCTGCTGATAGCGGGCCCCGCAGTGATGGAAGTTGCACGAGGGGGTGCCATGAACGTGTCCCACACCTTGGAGAGTGTTCCCCTGGTGGCTGTGGGCCTGATCGATGTTGTCAGACTCTGGGAGACACTCTCCTCTCTGCCGCCAGCGATGGTGGGTGGGAAAATCTGCATCATGTTCTGCACGAGTTCCCTCTGGTATTCCAGTAATCGATTCGTCCTCTCCTCTACCGGAATAAACGAGGAGAAGTTATCTTTATACCGGAGGTCCAGGAGTGCGAAGACCCAGTATAGTTTGTTCTCCAATATCCGGACAACACGTATGTCCCGGGAAAAGCAGCCCAGCATGAAGTCAGCCATGTGTGCCAGACTCTGAGTAGGCATGACGTCACTGCCCCCACCAGAAGAATCATTTTCCATTTCCTCCTCTTCCTCCTCCTCTCCGCCCCATCCGCGCTGAACCAATGGGACGCACACAGCCTGACTGCTACCCTCGCCGCCAGCATCCTCTTCCACAGCCACCTCCACGTTGTCCTCCTCCTCCTCATCCTCCTCCTCCTGCAACTGCCACCGAGCAGCAGACAAAAGTGTCGTCTGACTGTCTACCTGCGTTGCGTCTCCTCCTACCCCCGTCTCCTCTGTGTGCAATGCGTTCTCCCTTTTTGCGATGAGCGATTCTTTAAGGATGCATAGGAGCGGGATGGTTACGCTCACTATAGCGTCCTCGCTGCTGACCTTCTTAGTGGACTCCTCAAAGATACGCAATACATTGCATATGTCTGCCATCCATGGCCACTCGTGGTTGGCAAACTGAGGGAGCTGAGTTGGATGCACGCGTGGATGCATCATCTGGTACTCCATCAATGCTCTCTGCTGCTCACACACCCTCACACACCCTGGCCAACATGCAATAGGTGGAATTCTAGTGAGTGGGCAGGTCGCACAACAGCTGATGTTGAGGCAAATGGAGGCATTGCTGGAGTTTTTTTAAGCTAGCAGCAGCTACAGTTGACTTCCGAAAGTGAGCGCACAAGCGCCGCACTTTCACCAGTAGCTCTGCCAGGTTGGGGTAAGTCTTTAGAAACTTTTGTACTACCAAATTAAAAACGTGGGCCAGGCATGGTACGTGATTGAGTTCTGCAAGCTCCAGAGCCGCCACCAGGTTACGGCCGTTATCGCACACGACCATGCCTGGTCCTAGCTGCAGCGGCTGACTGCGTACCTCAGGGCCCGCCTGATGTTAC
This sequence comes from Gastrophryne carolinensis, assembly GCA_027917425.1. Classification (NCBI taxonomy): domain Eukaryota; kingdom Metazoa; phylum Chordata; class Amphibia; order Anura; family Microhylidae; genus Gastrophryne; species Gastrophryne carolinensis. Next base: position 89,051,101 of record CM051243.1, read on the forward strand.
GCGACACGTGCTGGTGCAGGGCGGGGACGCCACACCGGGAAAAATAGTGGCGGCTAGGGATGGAATAGCGAGGTGCGGCAGCCGCCATCAGGTCGCGGAAGGCCTGCGTCTCCACATGCCTAAACGGCAACATCTCCAGGGCCAGCAGTTTGGAGATGAGGCAGGTTAAGGCTTGGGCTTGGGGGTGACTGGAGGCGTACTTCCGCCTGCGGTTGAACGCCTGCGAGATGGACAGTTGATGGGACGAGGAGATGGAAGGTGCAGAGGAAGATGCGGGGGAAGGGTGGGCTGAAGGAGAAGGCCCCAAAGTAGCCGAGGCAGAGGCAGATGTGGAGGTGTCCTGGCTGGAGGTCTGGACCGCAGTGGCAGCACACAACAAAGGGGAAGAGGCAGTGGCAGCAAGACCGGGCGCAGGTTGTATTGCGTTTACTCTCTCCCACTCAGCCCAGTGCTTGACTTCCAAGTGACGGCGCATGCCTGAGGTGGTCAGATTGCTCTTCTCAGAGCCCCTACTCAATTTTGAGTGGCAGATTGCGCAAACCGCGCTCAGTTTGTCGCCCGCGCAAACATTAAAAAATCTCCACACCACAGAAGTACGAGGCCTCGATGGGGGAGCTTCGCGCGACTGCCTGCTGCCGGGAAGAGCTTCGGCCCTGCTGGCTGTGGCCTGCCTTCTCTGTCTGGACTGTCCTCTGCCTCTGGACTGTCCTCTGCCTCTTGCTGCCTTATTCGGTGATGCGCAGACCGCATCTCCACTGCTTTCCCCACTGGACATCACCCTTGTCCAAGTGGGGTCGGTCATTTCGTCGTCCACCACCTCCTCTTCCACTTCCTCTCTCTGCTTCTCCTCCTGCCCACTGGACATTCCAACAGCCTCCCTTGATGGCAACTGCGTCTCATCATCATCGCTCATGATAGCAGATGCTGGTTCCGGGTCCACATCACTAGGAGATGGCGGATACTACTAGGATGGGCATCACTACAAACAAATTCCTCTGCTAGCTCCTGGGATTCTTGCAGCACATCTGGAAAAGGACCCGAAAAGAGGTCCTGGGAGGGGTCAAGGGTGGGCTGACTCTGTTGGCCAGGTTGGGAGGAAGGAGGGTCAGAGTGAGACTGTGTGGATGACTGGGTGGTGGACAAGTGACTGGAAGCGTTATCGCCCATCCATTGCACCACCTGTTCACGCTGCTCAGGCCTCAACAGAGGTGTACCCCGCCCCCCGCTTAACTGTCCCATAAAGGCAGGGAAGCTGGATGAGCGTAATACTGGCTGCCCCTCACCAGCACGTATTGTATCCCCACTGGCTTCAACGCGGCTTGTGCCCCCACCAGCATTTCCGCGCCCCGTCCTCGTCCCTTTGCGCTAGCCCTCCGCATTTCAGATGTTTTACTTTTTTGGCCACGCGTTATGCCAAATATATATATATATTTTTTAGGAGAACACCTGGCTATACAGCCGTATACTGCCAGAAGGTGAAATGGTGCCTATACGCACCGGGTATATAACAGGGTTTTGTTGGCACAGAGGACACAAAACAGTAGTGCCAAATATAGAAGTTTTTTTTTAGGAGAACACCTGGCTATACAGCCGTATACTGCCAGAAGGTGAAATGGTGCCTATACGCACCGGGTATATAACAGGGTTTTGTTGGCACAGAGGACACAAAACAGTAGTGCCAAATATAGAAGGTTTTTTTTAGGAGAACACCTGGCTATACAGCCGTATACTGCCAGAAGGTGAAATGGTGCCTATACGCACCGGGTATATAACAGGGTTTTGTTGGCACAGAGGACACAAAACAGTAGTGCCAAATATATATATATTTTTTAGGAGAACACATGGCTATACAGCCGTATACTGCCAGAAGGTGAAATGGTGCCTATACGCACCGGGTATATAACAGGGTTTTGTTGGCACAGAGGACACAAAACAGTAGTGCCAAATATAGTTTTGTATATAGGTGCTAATACAGCACTGAAGTCTTTCTGTTCCTATTCCAGCAGCAGCAGCTACCCCTCACTAAAGCAGCCGTTTTGTGCAGAGTGTATATAGTTTTGTATATAGGTGCTAATACACCACTGAAGTCTTTCTGTCCCTATTCCAGCAGCAGCAGCTACCCCTCACTAAAGCAGCCGTTTTGAGCAGAGTGTATATAGTTTTGTATATAGGTGCTAATACAGCACTGAAGTCTTTCTGTCCCTATTCCAGCAGCAGCAGCTACCCCTCACTAAAGCAGCCGTTTTGAGCAGAGTGTATATAGTTTTGTATATAGGTGCTAATACAGCACTGAAGTCTTTCTGTCCCTATTCCAGCAGCAGCAGCTACCCCTCACTAAAGCAGCCGTTTTGTGCAGAGTGTATATAGTTTTGTATATAGGTGTTAATACACCACTGAAGTCTGTCTGTCCCTATTCCAGCAGCAGCAGCTACCCCTCACTAAAGCAGCCGTTTTGAGCAGAGTGTATATAGTTTTGTATATAGGTGCTAATACAGCACTGAAGTCTTTCTGTCCCTATTCCAGCAGCAGCAGCTACCCCTCACTAAAGCAGCCGTTTTGAGCAGAGTGTATATAGTTTTGTATATAGGTGCTAATACAGCACTGAAGTCTTTCTGTCCCTATTCCAGCAGCAGCAGCTACCCCTCACTAAAGCAGCCGTTTTGTGCAGAGTGTATATAGTTTTGTATATAGGTGCTAATACAGCACTGAAGTCTTTCTGTCCCTATTCCAGCAGCAGCAGCTACCCCTTACTAAAGCAGCCGTTTTGAGCAGAGTGTATATAGTTTTGTATATAGGTGCTAATACACCACTGAAGTCTTTCTGTCCCTATTCCAGCAGCAGCAGCTACCCCTCACTAAAGCAGCCGTTTTGTGCAGAGTGTATATAGTTTTGTATATAGGTGCTAATACACCACTGAAGTCTTTCTGTCCCTATTCCAGCAGCAGCAGCTACCCCTCACTAAAGCAGCCGTTTTGAGCAGAGTGTATATAGTTTTGTATATAGGTGCTAATACAGCACTGAAGTCTTTCTGTCCCTATTCCAGCAGCAGCAGCTACCCCTCACTAAAGCAGCCGTTTTGCGCAGAGTGTATATAGTTTTGTATATAGGTGCTAATACACCACTGAAGTCTTTCTGTCCCTATTCCAGCAGCAGCAGCTACCCCTCACTAAAGCAGCCGTTTTGAGCAGAGTGTATATAGTTTTGTATATAGGTGCTAATACAGCACTGAAGTCTTTCTGTCCCTATTCCAGCAGCAGCAGCTACCCCTCACTAAAGCAGCCGTTTTGCGCAGAGTGTATATAGTTTTGTATATAGGTGCTAATACAGCACTGAAGTCTTTCTGTCCCTATTCCAGCAGCAGCAGCTACCCCTCACTAAAGCAGCCGTTTTGAGCAGAGTGTATATAGTTTTTTATATAGGTGCTAATACAGCACTGAAGTCTTTCTGTCCCTATTCCAGCAGCAGCAGCTACCCCTCACTAAAGCAGCCGTTTTGTGCAGAGTGTATATAGTTTTGTATATAGGTGCTAATACAGCACTGAAGTCTTTCTGTCCCTATTCCAGCAGCAGCAGCTACCCCTCACTAAAGCAGCCGTTTTGAGCAGAGTGTATATAGTTTTGTATATAGGTGCTAATACAGCACTGAAGTCTTTCTGTCCCTATTCCAGCAGCAGCAGCTACCCCTCACTAAAGCAGCCGTTTTGAGCAGAGTGTATATAGTTTTGTATATAGGTGCTAATACAGCACTGAAGTCTTTCTGTCCCTATTCCAGCAGCAGCAGCTACCCCTCACTAAAGCAGCCGTTTTGCGCAGAGTGTATATAGTTTTGTATATAGGTGCTAATACAGCACTGAAGTCTTTCTGTCCCTATTCCAGCAGCAGCAGCTACCCCTCACTAAAGCAGCCGTTTTGAGCAGAGTGTATATAGTTTTTTATATAGGTGCTAATACAGCACTGAAGTCTTTCTGTCCCTATTCCAGCAGCAGCAGCTACCCCTCACTAAAGCAGCCGTTTTGTGCAGAGTGTATATAGTTTTGTATATAGGTGCTAATACAGCACTGAAGTCTTTCTGTCCCTATTCCAGCAGCAGCAGCTACCCCTCACTAAAGCAGCCGTTTTGAGCAGAGTGTATATAGTTTTGTATATAGGTGCTAATACAGCACTGAAGTCTTTCTGTCCCTATTCCAGCAGCAGCAGCTACCCCTCACTAAAGCAGCCGTTTTGCGCAGAGTGTATATAGTTTTGTATATAGGTGCTAATACACCACTGAAGTCTTTCTGTCCCTATTCCAGCAGCAGCAGCTACCCCTCACTAAAGCAGCCGTTTTGAGCAGAGTGTATATAGTTTTGTATATAGGTGCTAATACAGCACTGAAGTCTTTCTGTCCCTATTCCAGCAGCAGCAGCTACCCCTCACTAAAGCAGCCGTTTTGCGCAGAGTGTATATAGTTTTGTATATAGGTGCTAATACAGCACTGAAGTCTTTCTGTCCCTATTCCAGCAGCAGCAGCTACCCCTCACTAAAGCAGCCGTTTTGTGCAGAGTGTATATAGTTTTGTATATAGGTGTTAATACACCACTGAAGTCTGTCTGTCCCTATTCCAGCAGCAGCAGCTACCCCTCACTAAAGCAGCCGTTTTGAGCAGAGTGTATATAGTTTTGTATATAGGTGCTAATACAGCACTGAAGTCTTTCTGTCCCTATTCCAGCAGCAGCAGCTACCCCTCACTAAAGCAGCCGTTTTGAGCAGAGTGTATATAGTTTTGTATATAGGTGCTAATACAGCACTGAAGTCTTTCTGTCCCTATTCCAGCAGCAGCAGCTACCCCTCACTAAAGCAGCCGTTTTGTGCAGAGTGTATATAGTTTTGTATATAGGTGCTAATACAGCACTGAAGTCTTTCTGTCCCTATTCCAGCAGCAGCAGCTACCCCTCACTAAAGCAGCCGTTTTGAGCAGAGTGTATATAGTTTTGTATATAGGTGCTAATACAGCACTGAAGTCTTTCTGTCCCTATTCCAGCAGCAGCAGCTACCCCTCACTAAAGCAGCCGTTTTGAGCAGAGTGTATATAGTTTTGTATATAGGTGCTAATACAGCACTGAAGTCTTTCTGTCCCTATTCCAGCAGCAGCAGCTACCCCTCACTAAAGCAGCCGTTTTGCGCAGAGTGTATATAGTTTTGTATATAGGTGCTAATACAGCACTGAAGTCTTTCTGTCCCTATTCCAGCAGCAGCAGCTACCCCTCACTAAAGCAGCCGTTTTGAGCAGAGTGTATATAGTTTTTTATATAGGTGCTAATACAGCACTGAAGTCTTTCTGTCCCTATTCCAGCAGCAGCAGCTACCCCTCACTAAAGCAGCCGTTTTGTGCAGAGTGTATATAGTTTTGTATATAGGTGCTAATACAGCACTGAAGTCTTTCTGTCCCTATTCCAGCAGCAGCAGCTACCCCTCACTAAAGCAGCCGTTTTGAGCAGAGTGTATATAGTTTTGTATATAGGTGCTAATACAGCACTGAAGTCTTTCTGTCCCTATTCCAGCAGCAGCAGCTACCCCTCACTAAAGCAGCCGTTTTGCGCAGAGTGTATATAGTTTTGTATATAGGTGCTAATACAGCACTGAAGTCTTTCTGTCCCTATTCCAGCAGCAGCAGCTACCCCTCACTAAAGCAGCCGTTTTGAGCAGAGTGTATATAGTTTTGTATATAGGTGCTAATACAGCACTGAAGTCTTTCTGTCCCTATTCCAGCAGCAGCAGCTACCCCTCACTAAAGCAGCCGTTTTGCGCAGAGTGTATATAGTTTTGTATATAGGTGCTAATACAGCACTGAAGTCTTTCTGTCCCTATTCCAGCAGCAGCAGCTACCCCTCACTAAAGCAGCCGTTTTGTGCAGAGTGTATATAGTTTTGTATATAGGTGTTAATACACCACTGAAGTCTGTCTGTCCCTATTCCAGCAGCAGCAGCTACCCCTCACTAAAGCAGCCGTTTTGAGCAGAGTGTATATAGTTTTGTATATAGGTGCTAATACAGCACTGAAGTCTTTCTGTCCCTATTCCAGCAGCAGCAGCTACCCCTCACTAAAGCAGCCGTTTTGAGCAGAGTGTATATAGTTTTGTATATAGGTGCTAATACAGCACTGAAGTCTTTCTGTCCCTATTCCAGCAGCAGCAGCTACCCCTCACTAAAGCAGCCGTTTTGTGCAGAGTGTATATAGTTTTGTATATAGGTGCTAACAGGGGCGGACTGGGACCAAAAAACGGCCCTGGACTTTTTGGTCAGACTGGCCCTTCTGTACTGTGCTCGGCCCGGTAAAGTGAGTCAACGCCACATTAATATATATATATATATATATATATATATATATATATCTGAGCGGGATCGGCCCGGGACCTCCACCAGGGCATCCAAAATCGGGTTGGCCCACTGTGTGAAACTCCCCAGGTTACCTGCTACACTTACCTTACTTCCCGGTCCAACACCACATGCGCGGGCCACGGCCGCATCCCGGCTATCCCTCTAGCAGGGCGCATGCCCGCGCCAGGAATTTGTGAATGGCCGGTGCGGGCACGTTCCCCGTTTGAGGGTAGCTGGGGATGCGGCTGCGGCTCACGCATGCGCCACTGCACTTAGGACGCTGGCTTAGGATAGTCAAAATCCTGGGTTTTGGTCCACTTCAAAGAGTTTTGGTCCTTTTCTGTGGGGCGCCCTGATTTGGGATGCCCCATTTTGTGCAACCCCCTCAGATCACCAGTAAAACTTACCTGACCAGTGATCCACTGGCTCATGCATGGGTTCTCCTCGCTAAGGGCTGGGTGGAGCTGAGCTGGCTGCCAGCCACATCCCACCAGCCTCTAGCTGGTGCAGACACATGTTTGAACCACGCATGTGTTTGATTAGCGGCCAGGTATTTTTACTGGGTATTTGACACAATGGGGCATCCCAAATCAGGATGTCAGGGAGGGGCCATGTATCTGTCTATACAATACATTGCTACACCACAGTCCAGCTCCCCTGGCGCTGTGCGTCCTCAATAGATACTGGGTCATACCATGTGCGGGCGGGGGGGTACTCAAGGAAAAGAAAATCAACAACCACAAACTGTAAAAATTGTACAAAAAAAACCCCACAAAACAGCATTGTCCATGCTGCTGGGGCCCCATAACAATACTGGTGCAATGCAAATGCTGAAAGCAAACTTTTTTAATGCCCCTGCTGCCGCCCTATTCTATTACACTCTATTAGGGTATAAGGAAGGATACAAGAGGAGAAGAGCTTACACTCTATTAGGGTATAAGGGAGGATACAGGAGAAGAGCTTACACTCTATTAGGGTATAAGGGGGCGGGTTGACAGGAGGGTTGGTTGGTGGGTATTTAGATGTGCGAGTGGGCAGGTGGTCAGGCAGGTAGGTAGGTGGGTGGCAGGTATATAGATAGTTGGGTGGATTAGGCAGTTGGATTAGTAGGTGGGTGAGTGAGCAGGTGGGTAGATGGGCAGGGCAGGGTGGGTAGATGGGCAGAGCAGGTGGGTAGATGGGCAGAGCAGGTGGGTAGATGGGCAGGGCAGGGTGGGTAGATGGGCAGAGCAGGTGGGTAGATGGGCAGGGCAGGGTGGGTAGATGGGCAGAGCAGGTGGGTAGATGGGCAGAGCAGGTGGGTAGATGGGCAGGGCAGGGGGGGGTTAGGAGAAACACATTGCACCATTAATTAGTATTAGCATTTAGTTTGAGGTTTATTGGAACACAGTACAGCAACAGCATGGACTCACCTGGAGCCACTTCACTGCCAAGTTGGAGAATCCTTTCTGTTGTTGAGTTCTTCCCTCCTTCATGGTGTCTGCAGGCTGCTAACCTGTCCTCGTAGGTGAGACACACATACCTCTCTCTCTCTCTCTCCCTCCCCCTTCCTCTCCTCGGGCCATGGCTGCAACACACACACTCACACTCAGACTCAGACTCAGACTCTCTCTCTCCCCCCTCACCGACCTCTGCTCCAGCCATCAATCACAGTTTCTCTGTTTGATCAGTCACGTCATCCTCTCCCCGCGCTGGCCGGCCAGCATGACAGGAAACGGAAGTGCTGGCCTCTGCTGTGCTGCGCTCTGGGCTGTCCTCCGCAGTAGGGGAAACAAGAGAGGAGTTTTTGGTTCCACTGAGCCACCAATGTAAAAAAAGAAATGACAGCTGCACAACGTGCGCGGCCGCGCTCCCGCACATCTTACAGGGAACACTGCGACTTGCGGCCCTCCCTGGCACCGGCCTACCGGGATTTTGCCCGGTATGCCCTATGGCCAGCCCGCCCCTGGGTGCTAATACAGCACTGAAGTCTTTCTGTCCCTATTCCAGCAGCAGCAGCTACCCCTTACTAAAGCAGCCGTTTTGAGCAGAGTGTATATAGTTTTGTATATAGGTGCTAATACACCACTGAAGTCTTTCTGTCCCTATTCCAGCAGCAGCAGCTACCCCTCACTAAAGCAGCCGTTTTGTGCAGAGTGTATATAGTTTTGTATATAGGTGCAAATACACCACTGAAGTCTTTCTGTCCCTATTCCAGCAGCAGCAGCTACCCCTCACTAAAGCAGCCGTTTTGAGCAGAGTGTATATAGTTTTGTATATAGGTGCTAATACAGCACTGAAGTCTTTCTGTCCCTATTCCAGCAGCAGCAGCTACCCCTCACTAAAGCAGCCGTTTTGCGCAGAGTGTATATAGTTTTGTATATAGGTGCTAATACACCACTGAAGTCTTTCTGTCCCTATTCCAGCAGCAGCAGCTACCCCTCACTAAAGCAGCCGTTTTGAGCAGAGTGTATATAGTTTTGTATATAGGTGCTAATACAGCACTGAAGTCTTTCTGTCCCTATTCCAGCAGCAGCAGCTACCCCTCACTAAAGCAGCCGTTTTGCGCAGAGTGTATATAGTTTTGTATATAGGTGCTAATACAGCACTGAAGTCTTTCTGTCCCTATTCCAGCAGCAGCAGCTACCCCTCACTAAAGCAGCCGTTTTGAGCAGAGTGTATATAGTTTTTTATATAGGTGCTAATACAGCACTGAAGTCTTTCTGTCCCTATTCCAGCAGCAGCAGCTACCCCTCACTAAAGCAGCCGTTTTGTGCAGAGTGTATATAGTTTTGTATATAGGTGCTAATACAGCACTGAAGTCTTTCTGTCCCTATTCCAGCAGCAGCAGCTACCCCTCACTAAAGCAGCCGTTTTGAGCAGAGTGTATATAGTTTTGTATATAGGTGCTAATACAGCACTGAAGTCTTTCTGTCCCTATTCCAGCAGCAGCAGCTACCCCTCACTAAAGCAGCCGTTTTGTGCAGAGTGTATATAGTTTTGTATATAGGTGTTAATACAGCACTGAAGTATTTCTGTCCCTATTCCAGCAGCAGCAGCTACCCCTCACTAAAGCAGCCGTTTTGAGCACAGTGTGTATAGTTTTGTATATAGGTGCTAATACAGCACTGAAGTCTTTCTGTCCCTATTCCAGCAGCAGCAGCTACCCCTCACTAAAGCAGCCGTTTTGTGCAGAGTGTATATAGTTTTGTATATAGGTGCTAATACAGCACTGAAGTATTTCTGTCCCTATTCCAGCAGCAGCAGCTACCCCTCACTAAAGCAGCCGTTTTGAGCAGAGTGTATATAGTTTTGTATATAGGTGCTAATACACCACTGAAGTCTTTCTGTCCCTATTCCAGCAGCAGCAGCTACCCCTCACTAAAGCAGCCGTTGTGTGCAGTGTGTATATAGCTAGAATGAGCTATATACCATTCAGCATAGTAGCCCTAATAAGGGCTCTCAATGACTCTCTTGTCTTCTGGTAGCTGGTATATATGGTGGTAAATGCGATATTCTGAGCTTCTGGGGCTCTGCCTGCCTACATACAGCTACAGCCTGTCTTTCCCTGCTCTTAGCGTATATCCCTCACTAAGTTCAAGCTGCTAATGCTGACGAAGAGGAAGTGCTAAGTTTTGTAGATTCAAGGTCACATGGTTTTTCCAGCCAATGCGTCTAGATGCCGTTCTCGCGATGCCAGCGTCCTCCCAGGACCTGTCCCACCCCCCCTGCATGGTGATTGGTGTAACGCGCCAGGGAAGGTGGGAGGGGAAACGAATTGTAAGTGCGCCATCGCCGCTGTACTCGATCGAAATCGAGTATGACGAATAGCGTAGTATTCGATCGAATACCGACTCGGTCGAATACTAATTCTGATTGCAAGATCTTCCAATGCGATCTTAATAATCCACGTACTCTGTTCCAATCACTGTTATATGTTGATATGAATCTCACCTTGTGGTCTAGCGTCCTTTGCCGATAATTGAGAAGTGTTTTCCTGGCACTATTAGTGGCTCGATGGCATGCTTGATCCAATAATTTGCGAGGATACCCACGTCTTTTGAAACGTTGTCGTGTGTTCCTTAATTCGATCTGGAAATCTCGGTCATTGGAACAGTTCCTTCTTGCTCTCAGCATCTGCCCAATTGGGATGCCTTCCCTCAATTTTTTCCTATGTAAACTTGAGTAGTGCAAAAGGTTGTTGGTTGCCGTTGATTTTCTATACAATTGTGTAACAATAGAACCATCGGTTTTTAACATCAGAGAGATATCCAAGAATTCGGCCCTGTGTGGAGAAGAGGAGTACGTTAGATGGATGTTAAGATCATTCTGGTTGAGTTTCTGGATGAATTCCTCACACAGTTCCGTGGGTCCATTCCAGAACAGGAGGATATCTGTGGGCATGGTACAGGTCATAGTTCTCACTCCAAACTACCTCCCGCTCCCACCACCCAAGGAAGAGGTTGGCCACGGAAGGAGCACATCTGGCTCCCATGGCCACACCCTGAATCTGTCTGTAGAATCTCCCGTCAAACACAAATGTGTTGTGTGCAAGGACAAAATCCAAAAGATTGATCACGAAGCGGTTCAACGGCCTCCTATCAGTGGCTTCCATGTCCAAAAATATTGGACAGATCTTCTAGCCAGAATTGTCTGGGGGGGCACACAGATGGTGTGTATATAATTTGAAATATCTGTGGTGTCCCGTATGTATGAATCTAATGTGATCACGTGTGGTTGTAAAATGTGATCAATAAATGCGCATACATATTCAGTGAGACTACTATTGCCGGAAATAATCGGCCTTCCAGGAGGGCGGGTCAGATTTTTGTGCACTTTTGGTAGAGTATAAATCGTGGGTATACAAGGCCAATCCACTCTCAGATAGTCAAATGTGGCATTATCGATTACTCCTTCTGTTCTAGCTGTCTCAAGAATGGACAGGAGCTCATGTTTGTATTCAGAAATTGGATTGCCAGGTAGTTTGGTGTATGTATTCCTATCATTCAATTGTCAATTTATTTCTTCCACATAATATTCTCAGGATAGTATGACAATATTGTCCGCTTCTTTGATAATAATTTCTTCCTGACTCTGGAGGACCTGTAGTGCTGTAAATTCTTCATAGGATAAATTTCTATTGGATTTGTCAGGTTTGAGAGCTTTCACATCTGCACTTACCAAGGCAAAGAATGTCTGTAATGACAGGACGTTGTTCCATGGAGGCAAAAAAGTCGAAGGTTTTTTGAAAGACCGTAGGTCCGATAGTGCCTGTGCATCAGCCGCACCCAACGTTATATCCTGTGAGGTATGAGGGTCAGCAAAGAAGCATTTCAGAGCCAATTTCCTACAAAATAGGTAAAGATCTATAATTTTTTCGAACTTATCGATAATGTGTGTCGGGGCAAAGCTGAGTCCCTTAGAAAGAACTCGTTCTTGTGTGTCAGTGAGTGGAATTCCTGCTAAATTGATCATTTTTAATTCCTGACATCTGCGACCCGACATTTGGGGAGACTGAATACGTCTCCTCTTGATGTCCTTGGGCCGGAGACAATGATGTTCCTGTGGTTCCAAGTCCCTGATTCGTGCCTCCTGCGTTTCTTTTTCTAGCCTTCTTCTGCCACTGCCTCGTTCGCCTATGGCAGTTTGCTCTAAAAAACTGCTATCCGCTGAAGAGGTCTTGAGGGATCTAAAAGAGGTTAAGGAGGAGGTGGAAGAGGGAGAATTCTGATATCTGAATTGTACATCCTTGTCAGCATAATGGGGGCGCCAATCATGTGATCTCACCTGGTGGGCACTACGTTGATTAGTTGCCCTGTGGCCCTGTCTATTTCCATGATGTTTCCACTTGAAAACAATCCCCCGAGCCACATCCTGTCTGTCTCTTTCCAATTTCTTTATTTTATTATTGGTGACTTCTAATTCATATCGAGTGAGTTCCTTGTTTAGAGATTCATTGAATTTAGTCAATTTGTCAATGTTATCCAAGGTATTCAATTGGGCATAAAGATCCTGAAGTTTAGATTTGATCAGCTCTAAGATTCTTTTGTCTTCCTTGATCAAAAGATCAATCAATGTGAGGGAGCAGTTGGTTAAAATTGCCTCCCATTATCGATGGCCTGGTTGGGTGGCTTCTGTCTTCCTAACACGGACCACCCATTAATTCAATTTATTCATTTATGGATTCAGTAAAGCAGCAGACATGACCGCTGCAGGCGGATCCTCGGCGGCCTGTTCAATCTGAACGTCTGTACAGACTACTCATGTACCTATTTTTTGATATATTAAAGCATGCTGGCATAATTGCCACATTTGGATGTCTTGTGGCTTGGAACCCGCTATAGGTGCTACGATCATGAATAACCAATTCATTCACTTTGCCCTCTGTATTAACTAATCCATGGGAACATTTGGACCATCTCAGAGGATCAAATATGTAACATAAATTTGTATATATTCATCGTACATGTTTACCTTTCATTAATTCTTTAACAGCCATGCCCATTATAGTGCAATAATATGTTTTTAATCACATACATGTTCTGGCTTCCCTGTGCCCTATGGGGGCTCCATTATATGTTGGGGTCCACTTTACTTAACATTTGCAGCGATATGGGACTTCAGCACGCGCCTGTCCTTCCTTCTCTGACATATGCACCTGTCCTGGATCCGGTCGGCGCGCTCGTGCCTGCCCAGGTGGCGCGTGCTTGGGCTCTGATGCACATGTGCACGCGCCGGAGCACTGGCGCGCGTCACTCTTTCGGCGGAGGTGACACGCCGGCGTGATCAGACCTAGCTTCAGGAAAGGGCGGAAGCCCTTCCTGATTGGCAGCACGGCGGGAGACCTCCCCTCTCACAGCATTGGATGGACAGATACATGGCGTACGCCGCGCTCCCACTCCCCTCCTCTAATGGATCCCGCAGCAACATAAAGAGACCTCACACAGGACGGCACATCACCCTGGTGAAGTAGTTGTAAAGAACTACGCAACGCGTCGGTGTTGTCGTGGGGGGCTGGTTGGCCTGGGATCGACCCTATGACTCGGTGATGTATTGATTGATTCATTATTATTGTTGTCATTTCACATATCCCATTGTGCTAACAGTCTCTGCATACGTTTGCTGCACTGCTATTGCACTTTAGCCCAGGTTGCTGACATTTGTCGGGCTGATTTCCCTGGGCTCTATTTTTGACTTGCACGTGCACTTTTGCACTTTGGCACTTTTCCTATTTTGCACCTTGGCACTCTCCATGTTTATATGCTTTCAATTAATTAATTATAGTTCCTTGGCGCGGACGCCATATTTTTCCTGCACCTCTTTTTATTTTCATTTCCTTCATGCATATATCAAGCACTTTGCACTTTTCAACCTTATTAGGGGTTCTGTTTTAACGTCATGCAGTGTACTGTTATCCCCTGGTATATGTTGTTTTGAAAGCTCTATCTGGCAGCTGCCGGTATAGACCAATTGCAGCTATTGGTATTTTGAGTGCAGTGGATTGCACCTGATTAATTTTACTGATATCCATCCCAGTAGTCTATGCCCGTCCCCCTTTCCTGGTATACTTCTGCAGTTTTTTATGTATTTTAACTCGTAATAGTCTTTAATGTATACTATGTGTTATGTCTGTTTTTGCACTATTTAGGTATGTATAGGTCTTTGTAACAATAAATTTCACAATTTTAATATACCGTCAGTTTGTGCGTCCATTTCTATGAGTTTTTGGTGAGGCAGCTTCAGAGCCCCATCAGCCTATGGATCTATTGTTGTATACAATTACTCAGGGCCTGATCCTGACCTTTATTGGTTATTCTTCAGCTGTGCTTATCCACCTTCGTGTAATATTCAGTGGGAGAGGCTGAGGGGTAAAAAATGGGATTTGGGTGCCTTTTTTTCTTAGATCTGCTTTATGATCACTTTTAAAGATTTAAATAGCTGTTGAAAGACCAGAAAATGGAATTTGTAGAGGTGGTCAGTCTTGAAAGGTTTTCACTACCCAGGCAAAGAAATGTGGATTGCTATTAACGTACAGCCTTTTCTTGAAATTGCTCACCTGCCCAGTATGTGGTGGATTGGGTTGCTGACATTTGATATTACCCACACCTCATTTTAAGCAAAAGTGGCATGGGCATGGTGTTCTTCCCAGGGTGCCTCAAACAAAGGAGGATGGCTGTTGAACCTCCAAGCTTTGTGAATACCAACCCTAATAACGAACTGGACTAGAAACAATGGAAGAAAAAAGAGAAATCAGCTATGTCTTTTGGCTGCTTTTCCTCAGTAGAGCTTGTGAGGAATATGACAGAAATATTATATCCTATATCTGATATACCCATGTTTTCTATCATCACAAGGCCGTAATTAAATGCACTCTAATTTCCTGGAAGGGGGAAATCATCACTTGCCCACAGCAGGTTGATAAAACTCACTGTGCCACAGGGTATCGCCACGTCAAAGACCCCCTACTGTTGGGAGGCTGTGGTCCTGATAAACTTCAAAGTATAAGTGCAGACACCATGGTGCCTGTACTTTAAAAAGGATTACAAGGATTCATTACACATTAACCACAAACCAAAAGCATTTTCATATTCTGGAAGTCCTTAGGTACAGGGGAGACAATTATAGAGTCTTTTCCATCCTACAGAAACACATCACATTGCACTTTAAGCTAAATTCCAATAGTAGGCTCATGACTTCTTTAGAAGGTATCACAGGTGATTACAATACAAACAATTAAGATATATAAATTGCTATATGGCTTGTGACTCATCTTGTTTGTTATAGTCCCAGCAGGATAGACTATCCCATGGTTTTACCTTCCATTCTAATATATGCCACACTGTGCTTTGTCAACTCTATATGCTAGGGTATCTCTTGTGCCATTCTTGGGCAGTCAGGAACCAAGTTCTGCAGAAATCTGGCTAGGAGACTCCTCAAACAGCAGCATGGACTCATTGTGTGTACATCCTCTGTCTGTTGATACCAGAACCAGCACCCTATGACTTTTTAGCAAAATGTTATGCTCCATAATAATTGGTAGGTTAGTAGGAGTTTTTGGCTGATGTGGCTAAAAGGAGGAGGCTGCAACTTCTCCCAAAGGAGGGGGAGTGTCGGACCTGTGAATAAAGATCTCAGGGTATAGCTCCTGGTTGTCTTTCATCCGGTGGTCACCTGACTTAGGAAGAAAGCACCATGATCCAGCAGGTCAATACATGCCCCCTGGGGTAGCCCTGCATCGCTGCATATCATCTGTCTGCAATTAGTAATTTTATTTGGGGGTCGATTCATAGCCTGATGAGAAAAATCACTTATTTTTGGAGAGAAAGCTTTCATTCACTTTTATACCAGGTGTACTTTTTCACCTAGCTCTGAATCAGCCCTAAGGTAGACAATAAAAGTGAATAACAATGTTTTCTTCTAAAAAGAAATGAGTTTTCTCACCTGGCTCTGAATCGACCCCCTTGTATCTAACTTAACATTTGTAATTACCCTTCAGATGCGTATATGACTCTTTTCATTGCATGTATATTGTCTGTCTAGTGTGCTCTTAACGCAATATCCATCCAGCATCCTTGTTCATCTCAGTTATTTTATATTCCACTAGGACTGGCTTCTGGCTGGTAATGAACTGGTCTTGTATCTAACAGAGCTGGTGGCACTTCTTATGAGCCTGCAGGTTTCTGTTCACTGCTGCCATTGAATCCTGCAGCTAGTCATTAGACCTTTATCAAGGTATGACCTGTACCAAGGAAATTGTATCACCTGACACTAACTGCAGCCAGGGCCACAGGGTACGGGTTTCCACATAAACCTGTTCAGCTTGGAGTGTAATAGTTTAACACATTAGATCAAATAGTCAAACCAAATATTTTCTGATGTGTGCATCTCTGCTTTTATGACGCATGTAATCCACTACATGTAGTCATGCACCACCTCAGCCAAAATGTTATGCCAAAAAATGTGCCTGTGATGTCATTAACAATTGCAAATCCACTAACAGTTTTGGTCCCAACGACCAAAATTATAAGAAACTCACATACACCTTCCAAATAATAAAATTATCAACCTCTTTAAATATCAAGAACTTTTCAATTATTTAAATTCACAAATATAGACAGGCATTTAAAAGCATACACAAACATTGTATTGGGGGTAGATATGCTTCTGTATGGCTAGCTTGGTCTGGTCTGATGGAGCATCCTTTGGACCCCTGTCGACGTCGGAGACCACTCTTTGAAAAGTTGTGACACACACACAGCAGTTTTCAAAAAGTGACCTCGTCTTTATTTGGCATTTATACACAGTGTCTTAGAACTTTCTAGACACAACTACGTCCTAGTTACATAGATGTTACTGGGCAAGCTTGACCGTGCCGTTTTAGCCAGTTTCATCTAATCGTACATTCCACAGGTGGTCCCATGATTTACAAGAAACAAATCTTTCTGTTCTATGTAATCGTGGGCTAACTGTACATTAACTTGTTGTGTGAATATAATATGGAGTCAGTGCAGACAGTATAAAAGGATACAGGTTTCCCCTTCAATTCCCTCTTAGATCATGAAGAATGATGGTATAATTAGCTTGTTGACTATGATAAGCGTTAAGGTAAGCTTTATGCACTGCAGCAGGGTCGGAGGTTCGGGCACATCTACTAATCATACACATAATAATCTTAAACACAGCATACACAAAAAGTAGAAAAGCAAAAATCATGACAATTTTTATAGATATCTCTTTAAACCAAGAAAATATTCCAAACCCAAGTTCCCAAAGGGACTCCAGATCTTGGCTATGTTTCTAGCTTTCTCTTGCAAGCCAGCTACTTCCCTTCTATGTTGATCTGTAATTTCAGTCATCTTGCATTCATGCTTTCAATAGCAAGCTCATGTAGCTCTAACTCTTTTCTGATAGCTCATCATTTTCAGAGTTCCTAGTCAGTACTTCATCCAAGATGTCACTGTAACTGTTTAATCTTTTTATTAAAGCGGACCAACAGTCAAAAATGACTTAACCAACAAAAAAAAATAGTGCTCATATGCATCCCTCCCCAGGGCAAATGGGATTGCTGCACATAAAAATTAATTTACCCTTTTCTAACATTTGCTGTGGTAAAATGTAAAAACAAGATGGTGGCTCATGCATTTGCAGGCCACCTGCAAACAGGAAGTGCTGTCAGTTATGTCAGCTGGGAGAGGAAGTTCCGAAATGGCAGCTCCCTTTTTTTCCAACTGTACCAGGCTGTTGGTCCGGTTTAAGTCTATCCCCCAACTTGTCCAGGAGGGAAACCAAGCCCATGTCATATCTTCTATATTAAACGGCTCCCTTTTATTTCTGGGCTTGAGAGGGATCTAGGATACATGCTTGCCTCAAAGAGATGTTCCGCTTTGGCATTTCCCATCACCCCCATAATTGGGACCAGGGGTGCAAGGTAACACCATCCTTGGGGTTCTCTTGGAAACCACTGGTGGCAGATGTTCCCACAGCATATATAAATGTTATATCCTAGGGATAAAGCCAGATTGCTAATAACTCTCCTCACCTCACTTGAAAAGCTTGAGTAAATTAGACTTGACAACAACCTGGACAGAAGAGATTTGGAGGAAGCATTAAGGTTGCTCCAGAGGATCTGTATCAGAGTCTAATTTAGGATCAGGTCAAGAGTATGGAAGGGAGAGCGGTCAAGCAGGTCAGACAAGTAGGTAGATGAGATATTAACCTTGGTCTGCCGGTAGACCTCTCCCCATTCAAGAGGTTCCCCAGCCTGAAACACCAGTCTGGAAGATGAGTTCCGGCATGGACGGGAAATGTCCCACTACTACTTTGGGACCTTCTTCAGGACAACTTCAGGCATTCCATTAAAAAAGGTAGTGACATTAAGTGGTATTGCTATTAAGGAAATCCTGCCCGCGTTAGGGTGAAGTTTACTACATATCCAGAATTTGTCATATCCTGACCTCTTAGCATAAGTATACTTAAACTGTAACAAAAGCTTTGTATCAGTAAGACTGTTTTATTGTTAGGGCAAGCGCCGAGCGCCCATCTCGCAGCACTCCCCTCACCTCCGTTGCTGCTCCCGCTGCCCGGGCGAGCGCTGCGCGTCCATCTCACAGCGCTCCCCATTCTCCCTCCTTACCCACTCCTGCCGACGGGGGCCCTGGCTTCTGGCGTGGCGGCTGACCGCGCACCGGCTGCTCCCAGTCGTCTCCCTTCTCCTCGCTCTGCCTCCTCGCATGGTCTGGTGCGTGCACGTCCCCGTCCTCTAGGGTGGCGCGTGCGCCGCTTTCCTGAAGTTTGAAGGGCTGGTACACCACTGATTGGTGCCTAGTCATCCAATCCTGCATCCACTTCCTTTATTTAAGAGGCACTTCCTTTCCATCAGTGCCGGATCTTGGTCTTCCTATGTATGCAGAAAGTCAGTTGTTTTCAGGATTGCTCACCCGTGTACCGACCTTTGCCTGTCCCCGACTCTGAACCTTCGCTGCCCGTCCCGATCTTGGCTACTTATCTTCGATCTCGAGGTTACGCTGCCAGCCCTGACCTCTGCTTGAACTTTGACATTGCCTTTTGCCTGCCTCCTTTGCACCACGCAGTATCTCGGCTGACTGTGTGGTTGAGCCATTGTTGGGGGGTAGCGACCTGGGGGTCACTCGCCGCTACAAGGGCAACCTGCTTTGCGGCGGTCTCTGGTGAATACCGGTGGCCTCTTAGACTCCGCTCCCCTGACACGGTACTTGCTATCAGTATCACAGTCACAGCAGATCCACACCTGTGCCGCCACACCCGGTCCGTGACAGTAAGATCTGGCCATGGATCCCGCTGAGGTGCCACTGCCTGATGCCACTGAACTACCTACAATAGTGGCTATGCAGTCTCGCCAAATTAACCAGCTTTCCGCCATGATTGAGCAGCTCTTATCGATTCAGCAGCAGCAATTGCCACCATCTACTCCAGTGTTGCCGCCACAGCCTCCAGTAGCATCAACTTCTAGAATCCGTCTCTCCTTGCCGGCTAAGTTTGATGGGGATGGCAAGTTATGCCGAAGCTTCCTTACCCAGTGTTCTATGCATTTGGAAATGTTGGCGGACTAATTCCTCACTGAACGTGCCAAGGAGGCCTTTGTTATTAGTCTGCTCTCAGAAAAGGTTCTGGCCTGGGCTACCCCATTATGGGATCGCGAGGATCCAGTTACTTCCAATGTACTCGCCTTTGTCTCCGAGTTCCGCCAGGTCTTCGAGGAACCATCCCGGGCCTCGTCTGCAGAAACGGTCCTATTGAACTTGGTCCAGGGCAACCTATCCGTTGGTGAATAGGCCATTCAGTTCCGTACCCTGGGATCTAAACTGCCTTGGAATAATGAGGCCTTATGTGCCTCTTTCAAGAAGGGACTGTCTAGCAAAATTAAAGATGCTCTAGCTGCACGATTTGCCTTCATCTTTGACTGACCTCATCCATTTGGCCTCACACATCGATGTGCGTTTTTCTGAAAGACGTGAGGAACTCCGCCTGGAAAGAGACTCTCAGCGCCCTAGGAGGGCATCCCGTTTGGCTCCTGTGTTTCAACATCCTTTGTCCGCACATGCACCTTCCAGTTAGGAGGCCATGCAGGTGGACCGATCTCACTTAACCCAGCTGGAGAGAACTCGCAGGAGTAATGAGAATCTTTGCTTGTATTGTGCTGGCTCTGAGCACTTCCTGAAAGACTGTCCTATTTGCAGGCCACAACAGGAAAACGGGCGCACCTAGTGAATGTGGGAGAGGCGTCCCTAGGTGTGTGCTACCTCTGTGCGACTTACCGTAGCAGCTACCATCTCCTTGAACCTGACTGCCTTTTTGGATTCAGGCTCTGCAGGGAACTTTATCGAGGCCTCCTACATTAATAAGTATAACAGCTCTGTGAACCGCCTCGCAAAGCCCCTATTTATCGCGTCGGTCAATGGTGACAGGCTTGATTGCGCCGTGCATTATCGCACAGTACCCCTCCTTTTAAAGATTGGACTTTTTCACCATGAGAATATTGAGTTTTACGTGCTCCCTCATTGTACCTCTTAGATTCTTCTTGGCCTACCCTGGTTTAAACGTCACGATCCCACTCTTGACTGGAATACCGGCGATATCAAGAGTTGGGGTGCAGCCTGCTTCAAGAGATGTTTGAAGTCCATTCCTGCCAGACCTGTTCCTGCTTCTGCTCCACTTCCTGGCCTGCCTGCGATCTATCAGGCCTTCTCTGATGTATTCTGCAAAAAGCAAGTGGAGGTACTTCCGCCTCATCGACCCTATGACTGCCTTATCGACCTCTTGCCGGGTACCACTCCACCTTGTGGCAGAATCTATCCTCTCTCGGCTCCTGAGACACAGGCTATGTCAGAGTATATACAGGAGAACCTCCTAAGAGGCTTCATACGGAAGTCTTCCTCTCCAGCAGGCTCAGGCTTTTCTTCGTGGCCAAGAAAGATGGCTCTCTTCGCCCTTGCATTGACTACCGAGGCCTCAACAAGATTAACGTCAAAAATGTATATCCTTTACCTTTGATTTCTGAATTATTTGATCGACTTCGTGGTGCCAAGATCTTCACTAAACTCGACCTGAGAGGGGCTTATAATCGGATACGTATATGAGAGGGCGATGAGTGGAAGACTGCCTTTAACACCATCGATGGCCACTTTGAATACTTAGTGATGCCCTTTGGACTTTGCAATGCACCCGCTGTATTCCAGGAATACATGAACGACATATTCCGGGACCTGCTTTATTCCTGCGTGGTAGTGTATCTGGATGATATACTCTGCCACGTCCAGCAAGTCCTGTCTCGCCTCCGCCTACATCGTTTATACGCCAAGTTGGAGAAGTGCATATTTGATCAGACCTCTCTACCATTTCTTGGGTACATAGTTTCTGGTCGAGGTCTCCAGATGGACCCCAGCAAGTTAAAGGCAGTGTTGTACTGTCCACGTCCTTCTAGCCTACGGGCTATCCAACGTTTTTTGGGCTTTGTTAATAATTATCGCCAGTTCATTCCCCACTTTTCGACCATAGTTGCGCCTATTGTGGCTCTCACGAAGAAGAACACCAATTCTAAGTCGTGGCCTCCTCAGGCTGAAGAGGCCTTTTATACTCTTAAAAATGCCTTCTCTTCTGCTCCGGTGCTTTCCAGACCAGATCCAGCTAGACCCTTTGCCCTTGAGGTAGATGCCTCCTCCATTGGAGCTGGAGCCGTGCTTACTCAAAAATCCCCTACTGGCAGGATTCTCACCTGCGGTTTCTTTTCAAAAACGTTTTCTCCGGCAGAGAGGAATTACTCCATTGGAGATCGGGAATTACTTGCCATCAAGTTAGCATTGGAGGAGTGGAGACATCTTTTGGAAGGTTCTGCCCATCTTGTTTCCATCTTTACTGACCACAAAAATCTGTCTTACTTAGTGGAAGAACTCACACAGGATTTTTCCACCATCTGGCAAGAGACTCAACGTGCTCTTTTTCAAGCTTCCGCTCGTATGAAAATTAGCGCTGATAAAAAGAGAAGAACCCCTCCTGTTTACTCTCCTGGAGATAAGGTGTGGCTTTCGGCGAAATACATCCGCTTCCGAATTCCCAGCTACAAACTGTGTCTCCACTATCTGGGCCCTTATAAGATCAAGCAACAGATCAAACTGGTTTGCTATAAGCTTCACCTTCCAGCATCTCTTCGTATTACCAACTCCTTTCATGTCTCTCTTTTGAAGCCAGTGATTTGCAATCGTTTTTCTCCGAACATCTTGGTGCCCCCTCCAATTACTGGTACCGCGGATGTTTTCACGGTGAAAAAGATCCTGGCCTCTAAGGTCTCCAGAGGCAAAAGATATTTTTTGGTCGACTGGGAAGGCTGTGGCCCAGAGGAAAGATCTTGGGAACCCGAGGAGAACATTCTGGACCACAGTCTCATCTCGGATTTTCTTGGTCCCAAGAAGAGGGGGAGACCCAAGGGGGGGGGTACTGTTAGGCCGAGCGCCCATCTCGCAGCACTCCCCTCACCTCCGTTGTTGCTCCCACTGCTCGGGCGAGCGCTGCGTGTCCATCTCACAGCGCTCCCTATTCTCCCTCCTTACCCACTCCTGCCTGCGGGGCCACTGCCTCCGGCGCGGCGGCTGACCGCGCGCCGGCTGCTCCCAGTCATCTCCCTTCTCCTCGCTCTGCCTCCAGGCATGGTCCATGGTCCTAGAGGACGGGGACGCGCGCGCCGGTTTCCTGAAGTTTAAAGGCCCGGTACACCACTGATTGGTGCCTAGTCATTCAATCCTGCATCCACTTCCCCTATTTAAGGGGCACTTCCTTTCCATCAGTGCCAGATCTTGGTCTTCCTATGTATGCAGAAAGTCAGTTGTTTTCAGGATTGCTCACCCGTGTACTGACCTTTGCCTGTCCCCGACTCTGAAACTTCACTGCCTGTCCCGATTTTGGTTACTTATCTTCGATCTCGAGGTTATGCTGCCAGCCCTGACCTCTGCTTGAACTTTGACATTGCCTTTTGCCTGCCTCCTTTGCACCACGCAGTACCTCGGCTGACTGTGTGGCTGAGCCGCTGTTGGGGGGTAGCGACCTGCGGGTCACTCGCCGCTACAAGACCAACCTGCCTTGCGGCGTGCTCTGGTGAATACCGGTGGCCTCTTAGACTGGGCTCCCCTGACACGGTACTTGCTATCAGTATCACAGTCACAGCGGATCCACACCTGTGCCGCCACACTCGGTCTGTGACATTTATGACTCTCATTTGGTTCTATTCTTTGAAATATTGTCCAGAGGTCTGCAAATGTCTCTTAGGGTGCCCAGATGCTCGGGCTCATAATGGCAGTAAGCCCGAATCCAGACAATCAGGCACACCAGCGAGGCACCCAGGAGGAGGAGTCTCAATTGTCACCCAGAATTCAGCAACTCTGTGGTCACTCTCCATTGCTTTGGCTTCTGCCGTCAGCTGGGGGTCGTTTCCCATCATCATCATCTTTGCCTTGCTTCTGAGGTTGACCTTTTTCACCCTGCTAACGTGGATCCAAGATTGGCAATCTTCAACCAGGATTGTGATTCTGGTCACTGCAATCACAGTAGTTGGAGCACCAAAGGGAT
Source organism: Gastrophryne carolinensis (assembly GCA_027917425.1). Lineage (NCBI taxonomy): Eukaryota > Metazoa > Chordata > Amphibia > Anura > Microhylidae > Gastrophryne > Gastrophryne carolinensis. The sequence continues at coordinate 89,074,529 of CM051243.1, forward strand.
AGTCTTGCTTCTTGTTGTGGTTCAGCTGCTAGATCACAACCACGTCGCCCACCTTGAATGGATGAGGCACTTCCTGTGAAGAAAAAGGAGAGGTGCGAGCCACATTTCTTTCAACGTTTCAATTAATTTCCTCACATATTCATCCTGTATTAAACTTAGGTCCCCTCTTTCTAGCATGAGAGGTGATCTAGCCCAGGGGGTGGGGAAAGTCATCCCCACCAGAACTTCAAAAGTGAGTACCTTGTGGTCTTAGAGGGGGTTATTCTGATTTCTGCTAACACCACAGGTAGGACCTTTCTCCAGTTAGCAAAAGTTCACCATATGGCCTTTCTGATTTTATTCTTTATAGTCCTGTTCATCCTTTCAACTATTAGTGAACTCCGAGGATGGTAGGGGATGTGAAACTTCCAATCTATCCTGGGGGCTTTCACTAGATTCTGACATACCTTTGCAGAGAAGGACGGGCCGTTGTCTGAATTTATCTGCAAGGGGAGAATTCTTACCACCATCCTGGCATCTTCCCTCATTGTCACAAAAAGTTTAACCCACCTTGAGAACATATCCACTATCACTAAAAGATACTCCTGTCTTCTCCCTATTCTAGGCATGTGAAAGCGGATATGTCAGGTGCTCATGTTTTGCTTTGTGTGGGTTGTTGGAATTGTTTCTGATGCAGGTGATGCATCTGGAGACATAATACTTTGTTAGTCTGGAAAGATTTGTGATGTAAAAGTCTTCCTTCCAACCCCTGATACATGGGAGGTACATAATATGAGTCAATGCTCCCAATAAAATGTGCCAAATACAGCTATCAAATCCTATCACAATCCCTGCTAACCTATACATATACAAGTGCAATAGTTGTGTTGTGCTAATGAAGTGCTTTTGTGAATAGTGCTGCGACACCAAAAACACTGCAGCACTAATATAAACAACTAAGAATATATGGAGTCAGTACAGTACAATAGAGTGAAAACCCCAACATCACCGCTTTGAAGGGTCGATTCTGGGCATCCCTTAGAACATCCACAAGGCAGCTTCCCATGTGTTTTGTGGACCTCCAGGCTGTTTTCTCAGGGTGATTTATTTAAAGCATGAACTGATCCTTATTTTTACAATATATTTTAGGATATGTTTTTTAATCAGATTGTATTTTGATATTTCTATAGCCGCATCCTGACTTGGAGACTAAAATGTGTAAATCATTTTAAATAAATCCTTTTCTTTTTCCTGTTAATTTATTCATTACAGCATTTTCTTCCCCCTAAAGCCAGATGGAATAGGCAGAATACATTCAAGTATTTAGCGGTTAAAGCCAAGAGCAAAGAGTTGGTTTCCCGGCCATCTTTTCATCTTTTGTTAAGGATCTAGAAAAACCCAGACAGATTGCCAAATACATTTGTAATTAATGTTTTTTTAACTTTTAGAGATCAAAAATGTTATTTACACAGGGCGGAGCTTGCCAGTTGTAAATTGTATCTGCTAAAGCATAATTCGAGCCAAAGCTTTAAATTTAGGCTTAGAATCTGGCAGTGGTCAGTTATAACTAGTCACAGATCTGGAATCAGCCTCCATATAGTGTAGTTCTGAGAAAACTTGGGCCTAATTTTTGCAACATTCTGGTTCAGCAATGCCCATATTTACCATTTATTATTACAGTAGGAAAAGTCAAGTTGTCTGTTTTGGTCTCTGGAATGAAACTACTCTTAAAGCAATACTTTACCCAGGGCTAGGTCCCCTTGGGACATTTTAGGGCTTAGAACTATGACCACGCCTTCTAAAACTATAAAAATATATGCTTTTATTAAATATGTTTAAAATACTCATTACATTCAAATGACATCATTTACATCCATATGTTTGAACACATTCTTATCATATCACGTCTGTACTCCTTGCGGAACCTTTCATGCATCTATATTCCAACCTTTCCTCTGTGGGCATGCATCTACATTCCAATAATCCCTCTATGGGCATGGGCAGACATGTAACATGTTTTGCCTAGTTTGGCTTTCTCAATGCCCTATACATATGACAGGCAAACGTTTCATATTAGTAAATTAGTATTTTTGTTTACAGCAATATATTGTAGATGATGAGGTAAGATTAAATACCTTGTTATGATATTTCATCATGTGGCATCTCATTCATGTACATCATGCGATTTCCCCCAGGAGAATTGGTGGTGCGCCAGTGCCCTTTCACCCTATGGAGATTATTAATTTAGTGTTTAGTATTGGTTATTTCATACATTTTCCTCATTCATCATTTTGTGGGCATATCGACATTGCCATCCTAAAATACCTGTTGGTTTTAAAGGGGAGACCATCACCAACAGGAATTTTAGGATGGCAATGTTGATATGCCCACAAAATGATGAATGAGGAAAATTTATGAAGTAACCAATACTAAACACTAAAATAATAATCTCCATAGGGTGAAGGGGCACTGGCGCACCACCAATTCTCCTAGGGGAAATTGCATGTCTGGGGAGGGGCATCCAGAATGCCCGGCATATAAGCCCCTAGGACGCCCAATATTCATATCTTAGCCTTGATCCTCCGCCGTCATTGGCCACTGGCGCTCATGTGGACAGGTCATTCCGGCAGCCGGAGCATCTCTACCCACGTGAACACTGGGTGGCCAATCGCTGTGTTGTAGGCTAAGGTAAGAATATTGGGCGTTCTGGGGGATTGTCAGCCGGGGGGTTCCAGCATTCTGTATGCTCCCCCCAGACTGTATGCTCCCATGCATTTAATATGCACGTCAAACGGCTTTGATTGGAAGAGGGCCCGCGCATGCACCATATGACCGGGAAGAGGTGAGTTATTCTGGGTGAACTGGGGGGTGTCACACAGCAGGGCATCCCAGAAACAAAACCTGGGAAAGTCAAAGTCCCGGGTTTTGTTGTGCATAGGAAAGATCTTGTGAGAATTAGAGATCACTGACAAGCATGCCTAGGTAAATCATGACTGATCCAAATTTCACCTTGACATGGACCTATTTCTGAGCATAGCCAGCCCACCACATACTTAGCTTGTTCTGGTATGCCATGTGCATCTCTGCAGTGGTGTCCCTGCTCTGTGAGCCCTGCAGACCTTACATTTTGTCTTTGGGGGCTCACAGAAAAGAGGATGTAGATATGCTGCAGCTTGCAAAGTTGCTCTGCTCTGTCCCTCAGTGAGCTATTGCGGGATCCCTTATGCTAGATTTAACCCTGAATATAGTATTTGGACTCTAGTTTGGGTTTTGGTCCTGCTTAGCTCCCTGTCCTGCTCAGTACCACACCACTGTGCCCTGCTCCCTGCTGAACTCCATTTCCTCTGTACCCCCTCTCTGCTCTGCTCCCCACTGCACTCAAATCCCTGCCACACTCTCTGTTGCACCCACATCTCTGCCATGCTTTCTCTGCATCCCCATCTCTATTCCACTCTATGCTGCATCTTTTCTATGCTCTTTGCCCTGCACATGGGAGGGGCCGGGCCAAGCAAAACGTGGACTTGCTTCCAGCTTGGGAATGAAGAAGAGTAAGCTGGGAGTACATTCTCCCTCTGTCCGGCCCTGTCCCTTTCCCCACGCTGTCTTGTTTACGTGACAGACAGTGGAGGGCAGCTAGGAGCAGATTACTCCTCTTTAGGGAGAAAATGGAAAAAAGCTGCAGTATGGCATTATGTATGGAGGGACCTAGCTCCAGCCAGCCTCCTCAGCCCAGGGCAAACACCTCAGCCAAGCACTTTGAATAAAGGTTAGGCTGTGGCTAGGTCCCATAACTGCAAAGCCAGTAAGAAAAGTTTAAAATGTCAAATCCCAAATGGGGGGGGGGGGGGGGTTTAGAATGTTAAGTGAGAACATGTTCAGTTGGTGTGGACCAAACCCAGTGTTTGTCTCTTTGGGTTTTGGCCTGCTTAAAGTGGACCAAAATGGTCTATGAGACTCCAGGGCCGCCAATTCCCTCTCCCCGGGTCATCCCAAACTGGAATGTTCTGCTGTGTGACCCCCCTCAGGTTTGCCCATAATTGTTACCTTCCCACAGAACATGGACGCAAGCCTCTTACCTTTCCCGAGTACCTCACTGTGATCACTGGGCAGGCACTGCATCCCCAGCATCCCTGCAGCTGTTGATTTGAACCAGCATTGGTTACAACGGAGGCCGCACTCCTGGCTCCTCTGTGGAGTGCGCGCTCCTGCGTGCTCCGCCTATTTAAAAGACTTGGGCGGAAAGTGGGGACAGCTACAGAGAACCCGGGAGTGTGGCCGCCTACAAGACAGCGCTGCAGGAGCCTCCGGGATCAGGTAAGATTACTGGCACCGCAGGGTTTTACTCAGCGGGCATCCAGTATAGGATGCCTCAGGTCAGGCTAGCGGCTGCAGGTGGGTGATTGGTCCACCTTAAAAGAAAGGACCTCTACAGTATATTTAATGTGACCTCACAAAGAGCCATTTAATCTGCTTTATTGGGTTTATTTCTTTTAATAATATTCAACCAATTTGAAGCAGAGCTTGAAAAGCTTCACACTTAAATCTGTCAACGATCCATCTTCACTACGGCCCAGCTCAGCAGTAATGCAATCGCTATGCAAATAGATATCATATCCATATGTTATTGTTTTAATTAGATGTCTCAGATGTACATAATCCACCTTTAACACGGTGCCTCTATCCTTCAGGGCTTCTTGAAGGATTTATATTGTATATTTTTCTATTGTGTTTTGCTCAACAGAAGAGACTAATTAATTTTTAACCAAATTAATCATAGATTATTTAATCTGAGCTGGGAATCTCCTGTGCATAGCCTTGGATAATTGTTTTCCAACATTCCTGGAACATTTAACTTGTGTGGAGGAGAAAAGGATAATATTTGTGATGGCATGATGGCAATGTGTGGAACACATTATCACTGTTAATGTTGTGGACTGTGCGCCTTCTTCATATATTTGGCAAAAAAAGGTCTTCTTGGAGCTATTTGTTCCTTTGCAAAATGCGCTATCTCAGTTTCTGCTGTACAGTGTGTGTCATTTGGCAGACGACAGCTCCAGGGAAATTTCTTTGTACATAATGGATAAGATGCTGGAGAGTAGGATCATTAGCAAGTCATTACCCAGAATCCTTACTTGCAGGTTGAGCACTGCAGGATATGACAGGTGGATGTATCAGGTCCGTAAATTGACTGTATGCGTATAATGATTACAAAAGGTGCACTCATGCCAAATAGCAGGGAATTACCTAGGCTTGGCTGTAGGGTTCTTATTGAGTTTCAGTTTACTCGGGTGAGCGCTCCTGCTAGACTGCTCCTTGAACTTCAGACACAACAAATATGCCTGTGAGTGGTTTTGTTTGCTTCTAAATAGAATGCATAGTCAACATGGAATATCGGTAATAGTAGTATTAGTAGTACATATTAGTATGAGACAATAAGCAATCCACTATGGTTGCAGTTAAATCATGGCCGATAAATCCAAAACATGTAATTACTCATGATGAGCTTTAGAAAACACATCATTGTTACATTTTCCCCAGATATGTTTTATTTATTTTGACTCCAACAGACCTAAAGAGCCACAATATCCACGTAGTCTTGTGACAGGTTGGTCTGTCAACAAAAGAGGAGATTGGTAGAGGGAAAACACCTCCCAGACAAGCCAGGAGGAATCCAAAGCCCAGATGAACGGGAGCACCCAGCTAGGACTCCTAGATAGGACTGTATTTGGAGCTTTTATATTCTCATGGATCTCTGACTAGATTACAAAGGGTTAAATGTAAAACACACACACAGCCAGAGTGAAAATGTCATTTATTAAACAAAGAAAAAAGTTCTTTACTCACCTCCTATCAAACACAGCTGTCCTGTGGTGATCACTGACAGGCAGGGGATCGGAAACACTTCCGCCAATGCCCTGGAAGCGGCTTCTATACCGGAAGGTGCTGGATGATGTCATCCCACTCCTCATATAAAAACATCACCCGCTGGTGGCTGGCTTGAGCTGTCTGAGGGTGGGAAGCACTGGATTATTTTGCATAATACAGTATTGCATATACAAAATGTATGCGGCTGGCAGTTAAGAGACAGAGAGGATGGCTGCCGTTTAAAGGGTTAAAGTGTACCAAAAGCAGCCCTGCAGTGTATAAGACTCCAAGGCCACCCAAATACACTGTAAAACTTACCTTCTCCCCGATCCATGCTATACCTTTAGTAGGGCACGGACCAGGCATTTGTAAATGGCTGCGGCGGGCATACAACCTGTTAGAGGGTTAGTGGGAATGTGACCGCTGGCGTGCTAGGCTCAGCCTAATGCGACAGCCGAGCATGCTGGTTGGATGAGAGCCCACGCATGTGCCATAGAACCAGGGAAAGGCGAGTTTACTGGGTGACCTAGGGAGGTTCACACAGCGGGGCATCCAAATCATCTCTTGACGCATTTTTGACTGGCAATTTGTATGCAAAATCCTGGTCTTCCCAGTCACCCAGAAATAGTATAATGCTTATATCTACAAGATATTTTTATTGGCACTTTGAAGCATGTAAAACTACCTAAAAAAACAGCCAGGAGATAACTCCTTTGCTCCTCTCCAGCCAGGGCCAGTACTTAAGAGAAAACCCACAGTACTAGACTTTCCCTGCAGAACCTGTCAGTGGGCACAACACCCCTCTTGCCATCTGTCACCCACTCCCACACCACTGATTGTTCACCTTTAGGACCAGTAAGAGAAGTTGTCCTGGCGAGTATGTTTGGCCTTAGTACAGAGCTCTCCCATTTACTTTACTGGGCACTTTGTGCATGTACTTCATGCTTCTTACATGTGCCCATTACCTGTTCTGAGACTGCTGCACTGTCTAATTATGGACTGTACTTATTCACTTAAGTATACCCTCATCTGGTTTCCATCTCCTATAGTATATTTAATACTGACTACGGTAGAGTTCTAATCTTTTCTATTTCTAGAAATTACTGCATCAAGCCCACAAAAATAATAATAATCGTAAAATAATGCATTCAGATATTCCTTCCTGCCTTAGTAAATAAAACAAGAACTTGAATGAAATCTGTTGTTTGGGTCTATATCATTTCATCAACCTATTTTGATAGCAAAGTGATTTATTTCCTGCCTGTTTGCATATATTTTATTTCTTACGTTATTTCCCCATTTCTTGTTATTCCAGCCCGCAGCTCCCTCTTTGATTATGCATCTCTTGTTCATTGCGGAATGATTTCAATCTCCACATCTCGCAGGCAGGTTTTTATAACTTAGCTTTTCAGGTGGCTCATTTATATCCCCCCATCCTCCGCCCCACCACCACTCTTCCTTTCCCAACAAGAGTCCAAAAAAAAGAGGCTACAATTTATTGCTACTCAGGCAATGTTTTGGTTTCATAGGATTATAACAACTAAGTTCAACTTTTTAAAATTCATGGCCTCAAACAAGGCATCGTTCTCGGGGAGGGTTGTAAAACTATTGGAATTGATGTTTGATGCTCGCTATCTCTGCATAATGTACATTTTAGGAGTCTTCTTCAATAAAATATGCAAAGAATCTTGCAGAGACCTTTGCCAAACAAGGAGGCATGTCTGATATAGTAGAGTGTCAGGATGTGAGATTACACTGCCATTAGGAGAGCAAATCGATTCTTTTCTCTGGCTGTTAGAATAAATTAGTTGTGTTCTTTCCCTGGGCTCTGAGGCTCCTGCAATGACATGAACATTCAACTGTACTCTTTAGGGTTTAATATGACATACAGATGAAGCAAAACTTTGACTTGATGCCTGTAACTTAAACCATTAAAAACTAAATTAAAAATGACTCAATTAATAAACAACTATATTTTATTGATTTTGCTTGTAACTCCCTCGAGCAGCTCTGGAATCTTCATTAGAGATGAGCAAATTTCGTTAAAAATATAATTATATAAAAATATAATTTAATTTCTCAAACAAATACAGGTTCATCCAAATTGAATTCTGCAATCTCTACAGGGTGTTAACTAAATAAAAACATAAACTTACCTGCAGCCTGCTTCTCAGCTAGCAGATTGGATTTTCAGCGGGCGGGTGGGCGGTCAGGCGGGATCCAGTGGGTGGAATGCAACATGCGTGCTGAAGAATGGATGGGATGTCACCAAATGGAATGCACGCGTTTCATCTGGAATTTATCACTACTGGAAGTGAGCAAATGGTGTGGACTCCCAGTTGGGACAGGATGATTGGGACGCTTGCATTCAGTATTTAATGTAAGGCAAGGGACTGGATCCTAAGAAAATCAGATTTGTGATATCAACCTCCAGTGCTGGGCAGACATAGCAACATCCTTCAAGATGTCTTTAAGCACCCCTAACACATTTACTAGATTGATTGCAATGGAGGGGGTATGCAAAGGCAGGGTGCGAAGAAGCCGATGGAGTAGGCTCGATGGATGCAGCCATGCAAAGTCTGATATATATATATATATATATATATATATATATATATATATATATATATACCAAAAATGGCAGTGAATATAAACAAAAAAAAATAATGGAAAGAATAAATATGGGCTCCTATATATAGCATACTTTCCAACTTTTCAGGGTGGTAAAGAGGCATCATTTGTAAATTAAGCCACACCCCTTCATCAGGTGACGAGGTTGTAATAGTTACAACAAAATAAACACTTTCAATAAGTAAATGAATAAATTATTGAGGTAGATCTAGCTTTTACCAATCTTGATCTGCACAGCTCTGTGAAACCCGGCCTGTTAGCCGTTCTGGATATTAGCAGTCACGTGGAGCCACTAACTAGTGTGGTACATCACCTTGACTCTCTTGCAGTCCACCTGTACTTCACTTTAAATGTTTAGCCATCCCATAAATACACAAATATATATAAATTACTGTTCTAGAATGAATTTGAATCATTTAGAACCACAACATGCAGTTAACTATTAAGGGTTTAAACCATTAAAAATAAAAAAACAAGTGTGTTCCCTATTTGGGGGAAGAGGGCACCAGCTATGGGGACTGGTAGACCAGAAGGCAGAGGCCAAAATGCTCCTCCCCAATAAAAAGGCTGCACAAGTGAACTAGTAGAAATGTGTAAATTATTTATACTGAAATCCCTCAAGGACGACCTTTGGATTCAGTTATTGCTGCGCAAGAGGATCATTCAAGATGCTGAAAGCAAATGTTCACTGACTTTTGCCATTCGCATACATGTGATAATCAATGTTTGTATAAATATTGGAAATTCAGGAGGGTCCCCAAATTTTCATGCACCACTGAATATATATATATATATATATATATATATATATATATATATATTACACTGATTAATGGTTATGTAACTTTTTCATATGTCAGCATTTTAAAAATAGGCTGTCAGGCTACAGTTTAGCTTAACGTAACATTTAACCTCCTCAGGTGAATAAGGTATTAAACCAGCCTTGGAATAACAGGTTAGCGGCTCAATGGCAGGTGGTAAATCTGAATAACAAATTGGTAAAACGCTCTCATTAAGCTTTCACAGGTATGTAAAGGTGCAAAATGCTAGTGCTATGTCACTGTTATTGTATTCTAAGTATACAGTACGTCCTACTCCAGATATAATACTTACACTTGGGTTATCCTCCGCCAGATGGCGCTGAGCACTGCAGACATGCAAAAACAGGCTCCTCCCGGCCCTTCATATACCCGGGGACCTCCCACAAATCCCCAGATTTCTCTGCAGTGCTGACTGCGAAGACATGAAGTATCACTCTCTCGCAGGTGAGCGGGGCTATTACAGCCTGCGGCCCTGTTGGACTATTCCCACTCGTCCTTGATGTGATGTGCCTCCCAGCCTGGGCTGCGCCGGTCGGGTGAAGGTAGGCAGCACCATGCGTGCTTAACGGAGCCATGCTCCACTGCAGTCCCCCACCAAAGGGTAGGCGGTTTAGGCTGATGGTGAGCCTCTAGTGGATGTCCCTCCCGCATTATTGCCCCATGCCCCGTGTAGCGGTGGACCCTGTGTAAAGGGTCGCCATCCTCCCTCGTTTCCCCCCGTATTCGGGGAAAAAAGAATGTGTGTGTGTGTGTGTGTGTGTGTGTGTGTGTGTGTGTGTGTGTTTGGAGGTCTCAGTGTACTGTATTGTCACGCTTATGGCCGTAGTTTTGCCCTTGACTGGCGACCGGGTGTCAGAGCCACGCTGCTTGCTCTTTTTATTTTGGTCGCCGCCGTCTTTGCCTTCTCATTTTTTAATTAAAATTTACTGTGCTGGGTGGTGGCATCGTCAGACTCTACGAGTATCCATTAGCAGATGCTTTTACTAGCATATCATATGCTTGGCTTATCAAGCCTGGACGGCTGCCTCAGAGCTTCGCGCTCTTTGGGGGAGGCGGGGACCTGGCGTGGCACTCCGCATCACGCCCAGATTGGGCCTGCCCTTCGAGGTTCAGTTGGCGCCATTTTGTGGATCTTCGCGCGCGCGTGTTTGTGGTCCTTCTCCTCTCCAGGTCTGTAAGTGCCCTAGCGGGTGATTTCATCATTAGTATTTTTTCTGCTGCGCATGGGCCTGACACCTCTTATTCCCCTTCTGTCTTTCAGATGTCAAAGACTCTGGTGGCTTCTCCCGGCTTAACAAAAATTGTAGCGGGCTTACAAAAAATTTTCCCACATTCCTAGCGGGTCTTTGGGACATCCAGGGTTGCCTATTGCATAAATCCCTACTGGCATATGTTGCATTGATAATCACCATATGGAGGCATCTCAGAATTATGTGACCGGGGTCCCTCCGGGACAAGACCGGCTGTGTACAGCGTGTGGACAACCCCATGCTGATGCGGACAGAGCACGGGTCTGCGGACCCTGTGCTTAACAGTGGCTGCGCCTCGTTTCAATACACCTGTCTCCCCATGCTTAAATCTCACTCCTGATGAGTCACACTCGAGCGAGAATGACCAACAAGTCGTGCCGCGCAGACTGCCTACGGCTGATCAGGTGATTTCGAGGTTGGCAGAGCGATTGGGCCCTGGTAAGAAGCGGTCCCTGACGCCTCCGGTTTCGCACATTCCTTCAGAAACTGAGGAGTTCACTACTGAGCAGGGTTTTGCTCTTTCTGATGAAGGTGAGCTGTTCTCTGACTCATCTGACAAGGGGCCGAGGAGTCATGATGATACGGGCCCTGGTTTCTGGGGCCTGTGTGACACCGATGAATTACTGATAAAGATCTTCGAGGTCTTGTCTATCTCTCTCCCTGGTGAGGCTCCCAGGCCTAGAAGGGAGAGTTTCCATACAGCAACGCCGCGTTTGGAATTTCTGGAGCAGGATCACTTCCAGGCTCTTGTACTCAAAGAATGGGCATGCCCTAGTAAACTCCCAGGGGTTCCAGGGGACTGGGATTGGAAATACCCTTTTCCCCCTGATGTGGTTAACTGTTGGTCATCACCTCCCGTGGTGGATGCACCGATCATTGGGGTTCTTAACTCCCCCTTTATTGCAGCCCCTACTTATCGTACCCTTCGGGATGCTGAGGACTGGCGCATTGGTAGGCTGGCTTCCCATGCCTTTTCTTGTGCAGGGACAGCTCTGCGCCCGGTCTGTGCCACGGACATCTCTGCAGTGGCCGCTAGGACCCTCATCAGAAAGATGATTGATCATCAACCTGAGGATCTCCCCTGGGAGGTGTTTAATGCACTCTCCAGTTGTGATGTATTTGTAAGGTTTGTCCTTTTAGCGCTGGATGACACCATTAGGATGTACGCAAGAACTTCCGCCCTTGTGGTAGCTATATGCCGCTTGGTCTGGCTGCGTCAGTGGGGTGTTGACGATGCAAAAAAAAGACTCTTACTGGGCTTCCCTTTAGAGGGTGACGCCTATTCAGGGCCCGTCTGGACCTGTTTGGAAAAGAGGGCAAAACACCCATTCGCAGAAGGCTGTCTCGGCCTTCTCGGGGCAGGGGCACCCTCCCCCCCCCCCCCTATGTTAGTGTCAAACCCGAACCAGGGGTGTCCTTCCAGCTTTCTGGTGCAGATTCCTGCCCCAGGAGTGGCAGACAACGCCCTGGCCCCTCCGGCAGGACTAAGTCCAAATCTTTCACCAAAACCCCTCAAGCATGATGGGGCGCCCTCGCCCTTCTGGGCGAGGGGATGGCCGCAGCACCTTGCTCCTATCAGGAGGCGTCATGCCTCGTTCTGGTGGATTCAGGAGGAAGTTTCCTCTGGATGCAGGATAGTGTTTGCTGGGCGGCCCCTTCCCGAGATTGTCAGGATGCTTCTGGTCCCTGTCTCTCTTCAGGTGTTGGCGCAGGCCACGCGCGGCCTGTGAGGTCTGGGGTCACTTGCAGGTTACCCTTAACAGGCAGAGGCAGTGGCCTCTACACCAACCTTTCCACATTCCCCCAAAAGGATGAGGCACTCTGTCCATTCTGGCCTTCCATAGGTGCGGCAATTTACATTCACAGGCGGTTTCTGCATGGTTTCTCTGAGTTGGGCCGCCAGTGCCCTGTGTCCAGGGACCTCTTGCCGTCTGTGGAGATCTAAGATGCCTATTTCATTGCCACTGTGTCTTCAGGGCACCGAGGATCTTACTGGTTAGTGTTGGAGGTGTTGGCCTTGTTTTCTGGCCTCTCTTCTGCTCCCAGAGTGATCGCCAAGGCGATGACGGGGGTGATGTCTCTGATGAGACCAAGGGGGTGTCCGCGCGAGGAACTGCCTGGTCGTCCTTCTTTGCTTCCCAATCTCTACGTCAGGCCGAGTTTGTTACTCGGCTGGTGGTGTCCTTTGGGAGTCTTTGGATGGGTGCTCAATCACCTCAATTCCTCATTTTCCCCTTATTTGGTATCTCCATTCCTAGGGTTGAACTCGGATTCGGTTCAGGCGGGAACCTGCTTCCTTGACTATAAAGTGGACAATCTGGTTACATGGGCTTGGTCCCTCTTTGCTGTTCCCGTCTTTTCACCAGGCTGGATTGCAGCTGGTGGGCCTGTTGGTGGCTGCTCAAAGGTTGTCTCTTATGATCAGTGCCCTTGGGCTCTTATGCAACTTATATTGTAAATGCTGGACTGGGTTCCAGCTTCCCTGGAGCTGGGTCTGTGTACCATTCCACCTTGGTACGGTGGTTCCCCTTGAGACTGTTGTACTCAAGGAACCAGTCAGGGGGCACCCCCTTCCTTGCGTCTTCCTGTAGATGGATACCAAATCTATCAGGTTGACGGAGGGGGGATTTTTTCTTCTAAAATCCCCTGTGGTTCCGGGGGAGGGGGGACCTTTGGGGGTCCATTCACCTGTCTATATTTGAAGTGGTAGGCTTTCAGGTTGGCTTTATCTCGCTGGACTTCTCCCTTGCGGGATCTGTCTATTTGGGGGCTCCTTGGTCTGTCTGACAACAGGGCCTGTATTATTATCTGTGTGGACGTGGAGCAGGCTGATCCTCCAGGAAGGTATCTGACCCTGATCTGGGTGGAGGACAGCGTTCCCTGCATATCTGCGATATTCGCTCCGGTGGATGTCTCTCTGCGACAGGATGTGTAAATTCTTGTGTCTCTATGTGATCCATCTAGTGTGGATCTTTTTGGGCCCCGTCACTATCATAGGTTCTAGGCCCTTGTTTCCCTGTCTCAGATTGTTCTGACCTTGGTCATGAGGCTTAGTAACTTTACGGCTGGACATTCTGTCCTGTATGTCTTATCTTCATTCATCCTGCTAGGCGGGGTTCTGCGCAAGTTTGCTCTGGAAGGGGGAACCAGTGATACTGGTGGCCCATGGGTGGCCTAGTGGAGTGTGGTTTGCAGATGTGGTACTGAGGACAGCGGACCTTTACGTTCTGTCAGGAGTGCTGATCTGCTCACTCAGGCCCCCCTTTTCTATTTCACCCCAATCTGGGCTCTGGTCTGGATGGCCTGACGGTTGATTCACCCACCTTGATAGAGATGGGCTTATCTTCTGGGTGACTGTGACTTCTGGAAGCTTAGGAGTTGGCTTCTTCTTCTTCTCTCCCGTCTATTGTGGGGTATTGCATACCCATATTGATTGGTGTGAGTCTTGGTCTCTCCCCTGTTGGGCGCTCTCTGTTCCCAGGGTTCTAGAGTTATTACAGCATGGCTTGGAGTTGGCTCTCCTACTCGGTACTCTGGAGGTTCAGGTTCTGCCCTGTCCGCCTTCCTGTAGAAGTCTTTGCTCAGTTTTTGCCTTGGTTAAGCATTCTTTCGGGGATTGCTCAGATGCATCCCCCACATAGTTCTAGGGTCCCTGTTGGGATTTGAATTTTATTCTGTTTGCCTTGCGGGGTGTTTTCCTTTTGGCCCTATTCCGGATGATGTCTGACTGTTCTTATCCACAAGGTTGTCTTTCTGGGGGCTGTTACTTCAGTCAGACGTGTGCCTGAGCGTGCGGCTCTGTTTAGCTAGCCCTCGTTCTTTGATATATACTCCAAGATGAGGTGGTGTTCTGCCTTCTGCCTAAGGTGGTGTCTTAGGCTCATGTATTTAAGACATTGTCTTTCTTATGTGCTTTATTCATAGTAACGCTGAGGCAAGAGGATCTACTTTCCCTCAACAGGTGCTGGAATTTTTTTCCTGGATTGTCTCTTGTCCCTTAGAGGGACTGATGCCCCTTGGGGTTTGTGGGCACCTACATCTGTATGTGCCTGATCTCGTCTGCTTCCAGGGGTTAAGTGGCCTTGGGCCTAGCCTTTACTTGGATGGATGTCCCTTCTGGTCCTAGGGAAGGTTTGGCTTCTTCCTGGGCTACTCTTAGCGTTTGATCTTGTCAGGCTGTTACTCAGGCCTATTCCTTTAAGGAGAAGAGTTTATTCTCACTTTATTTTTGATTCTACTGGTGCCTTGGTATCTTTGGGCCTTTCAGCACCAGGTTTGGTTGCACAAGTTTGCTTTTCAAAGGTTTTTATGATGTTGACGTTAGAACCTGCTCATGTCGCTCTTGGTAGCAAAGTTTGCAGGTGACAGTGCTTTTACTGTCTGCTGTACCTTTTTTGTTGGGGATCCCACCCTACTTTATGGACACTGCTATTGGATGTCCCAAGTGTAAGTATTATATATGGAGCAGGACGTACTGTATACTTAGAATAATACAATTCTGTGAAATACTCACCTGTAGAATTGGTATTATACGTATACAGTTTGCATTATTCTGGATCCCCTGTATGGTGATTGTTATCATTGTTTTCATTACCAGTTGTTTTTGGTGGTTAAATTCTCCCGGCTTCTGGTTCACTGCTTTTCAATGCTGGGGATTTGTGGGAGGTCCCCGGGTATATGAAGGGCCGGGAGGAGCCTGTTTTTGCATGTCTGCAGTGCACAGCGCCATCTGGCGGAGGATAACCCAAGTGTAAGTATTATATCTGGAGCAGGACGTACTGTATACGTATAATACCAATTCTACAGGTGAGTATTTCACAGAATTGTATTTTTTCCCTCCAGTCACATGGAAAATATAGGATGGTATATGTAACTAGGGTACATCTAACTTTCCCATGTTTCTTTTTCAGTCACAACTTCAAGCCATGGACCAAAGAAACCTATTTCTAGAGGGACATCTACATCTGAGCATATTGTTTGTAAAATCTTATGTTTCCCTACAATCAATATCTCAGTTGGCTTGGAGAGATTCATTCACACAACTAGTACAATAGACTAGAAAATACAACTTTTCCAGAGGCTAGGCCCCCTCAGGATTTTTTTATAGGCTTAGGACTATGACCACACCTATTTTTGTATAAAATATATAAATGTATTTAATTGGCAAATTTTAAAAAATGACTGTATTGCAATAACATCATTTGTATCCATGTTTTGTTTTGTTTGTTACATAACCTTTATACATTCACGTTCCATCATCTCTTAAAGGGATAGACATGTAACATGTTTCACCAAATTCGGCTTTCTCAATGCCCTACATATGTAACAAACAAACATACATCATTAGTATATTAGTTTTTTAGCATTAACATGTACAATATATAGTATAGTATAAGGTAGGAAATATTAGGGAGACATTGAAGTACCTTTGTTCAGAAGTTTTTCTCATAGGATCATTTGTTCAAACACAGCTTACGAATTCCCCAAGGAGAGTTGGTGGAGCGCCAATTTCCCTGTTTGTATAGTTTTACAGGGAACATATTTAAAGTTGATAGAAATAGAGATGAGCAAATCGATTCTGATGAACCCGAATTCGTTACGAATTTCATGAAATATTTGATTCGTTACGATTCCGAATATCATCTTCCTTAAAACGCCATTTACTGCTATACAGCCCATCTAAAATGGTGGATCCACATGTCAGGACTTGTCCCATGGGGCAAGGAATCCTGGGTAGGTGTCACATGCTACCTCTCAGCAGACAGGCTTACTGATAATGTCACAGCCCCATATAAACGGTGGACATCTTGCGGAAGATCATTCTGACACTGTATTGCAGCCAGAGCAAATCAGGCAGGGAGAGAGCGAGGGACAGATAGACAGACAGACAGACAGATAGATAGATAGATAGATAGATAGATGGCACAGAAGAAGGGGGGACAGACCTGTGACAGAGAGCCTGTGACAGTGGCAGATAAAGACAGGGACAGTTTAAAGTGTTTGTTTTAGCTTCCAAGCCTATTTAGTGTTAATAACACACCTGACTATTTAGCTTTTCCTTTACCTGGTATCATTCTTTAAAAAGCGTGCTAGCATTAATATTTAAGACTACCTGTGTAATAACTGCTTGCATTTTATAATCAACCTCACTTTTCCATAATCAAAGGAGCCCACCTCTGTATGTGAGGAGGGGGCATCCTAAACACTAGCATTAATATTCCAAGATTACCTGTGTACTAACTGGTTGCATTTTGTAAGCAAAGTCACTTATTCACAATCAAAGGAGGCCACCTCTGTATGTGAGGAGGGGGCATCCCAAGCACTAGCATTAATATTTCAAGACTACCTGTGTAATAACTACTTGCATTTTATAATCAGCGTCACTTTTCCACAATCAAAGGAGGCCACCTCTGTATGTGAGGAGGAGGCATCCCAAACACTAGCATTAATATTTCAAGACTACCTGTCTAATAACTGCTTGCATTTTATAATCAACGTCACTTTTCCACAATCAAAGGAGGCCACCTCTGTATGTGAGGAGGGGGCATCCCAAACACTAGCATTAATATTTCAAGACTACCTGTCTAATAACTGCTTGCATTTTATATTCAACATCACTTTTCCACAATCAAAGGAGGCCACCTCTGTATGTGAGGAGGGGGCATTCCAAACACTAGCATTAATATTTCAAGACTACCTGTGTACTAACTGCTTGCATTTTGTAAGCAAAGTCACTTTTCCACAATCAAAGGAGGCCACCTCTGTATGTGAGAAGGGGGCATCCCAAACACTAGCATAAATATTTCAAGACTACCTGTCTACAAACTGGTTGCATTTTGTTAGCAAAGTCACTTTTCCACAATCAAAGTAAGCAACCTCTGTATGTGAGGAGGGGCATCCCAAACACTAGCATAAATATTTCAAGACTACCTGTGTACTAACTGGTTGCATTTTGTAAGCAAAGTCATTTTCCACAATCAAAGGAGGCCACCTCTGTATGTGAGGAGGGGGCATCCCAAACACTAGCATTAATATTTTAAGACTACCTGTCTAATAACTGCTTGCATTTTATAACCAACGTCACTTTTCCACAATCAAAGGAGGCCACCTCTGTATGGGAGGAGGGGGCATCCCAAAGACTAGCATAAATATTTCAAGACTACCTGTGTACTAACTGGTTGCATTTTGTAAGCAAAGTCCCTTTTCCACAATCAAAGGAGGCCAACTCTGTATGTGAGGAGAAGGCATCCCAAACACTAGCATTAATATTTCAAGACTGCCTGTCTAATAACTGCTTGCATTTTATAAGCAACGTCACTTTTCCACAATCAAAGGAGGCCACCTCTGTATGTGAGCAGGGGGCATCCCAAACCCTAGCATTAATATTTCAAGACTACCTGTCTAATAACTGCTTACATTTTATAATCAATGTCTCTTTACCACAATCAAGGGAGTCCTCCTCTGTATGTGTGCAGGGGGCATCCCAAACACTAGCATAAAATATTTCAAGACTACCTGTCTAATAACTGCTTGCATTTTATAAGAAAAGTCCCTTTTCCACAACCAAGGGAGGCCTGCTCTGTATGTGAGGAGGGGGCACCCCAAACACTAGGATAAATATTTCAAGACTACTTGTCTAATAACTGCTTGCATTTTATAATTAACGTCACTTTTCCACAATCAAGGGAGGCCTGCTCTGTATGTGAGGAGGGGGCATCCCAAACACTAGCATTAATATTTCAAGACTACCTGTCTATTAACTGCTTGCATTTTATAATCAATGTCACTTTACCACAATCAAGGGAGGCCTGCTCTGTATGTGAGGAGGGGGCATCCCAAACACTAGCATAAATATTTCAAGACTACCTGTCTAATAACTGCTTGCATTTCATAAGCAAAGTCACTTTTCCACAGTCAAGGGATGCCTGCTCTGTTTGTTAGGAGGGGGCATCCCAAACACTAGCATAAATATTTCAAGACTACCTGTCCAATAACTGCTTGCATTTTATAAGCAAAGTCACTTTTCCACAATCAAGAGAGGCCTGCTCTGTATGTGAGGAGGGGGCATCTCAAACACTAGCATAAATATTTCAAGACTACCTATCTAATAACTGCTTGCATTTTATAAGCAAAGTCACTTTTCCACAATCAAAGGAGGCCACCTCTGTACGTGAGAAGGGGGCATCCCAAATACTAGCACATGTCTTTTAAGAGTACCTGCTTACTAACCTTTTGCCTTTTGTATAAAACAAGTCGGTTTACAAGTTTAAAGCACCCATTGCCTTTCACCGGGGGCCATTGTATCTCTTAAGAGTACCTGCCTACTAACCTTTTGCCTTTTGTAAAAAACAAATCTGGTTTACAAGTTTAAAGCACCCATTGCCTTTCACCTGGGGCCATTGTTAGTGCTAGCACTTATCTTTTAAGAGTACCTGCCTCCTAACCTTTTGCCTTTTGTATAAAAAAGTCTGGTTTACATGTTTAAAGCACCCATTGCCTTTCACCGGGGGCCATTGTCAATGCTAGCACTTATCCTTTAAGAGTACCTACCTCCTAATCTTTAGCCTTTTGAATAAAAAAGTCTGATTTACAATTTTAAAGCACCCATTGCCTTTTTCCTTGGGCCATTGTCAGTGCTAGCACTTATCCTTTAAGAGTACCTGCCTCCTAATATTTTGCCTTTTGTATAAAAAAGTCTGGTTTACAAGTTTAAAACACCCATTGCCTTTACCGGGGGCCATTGTCAGTGCTAGCACTTATCTTTTAAGAGTACCTGCCTACTAGCCTTTTGCCTTTTGTATAAAAAAAGTCTGGTTTACATGTTTAAAGCACCCATTGCCTTTCACCGGGGGCCATTGTCAGTGCTAGCACTTATCCTTTAAGAGTACCTGCCTCCTAATCTTTTTCCATTTGTATAAAAAAAAGTCTGGTTTACAAGTTTAAAGCACCCATTGCCTTTCACCGGAGGCCATTGTCAGTGCTAGCACTTATCTTTTAAGAGTACCTTCCTACTAACCTTTTGCCTTTTGTATAAAACAAGTCTGGTTTACAAGTTTAAAGCACCCATTGCCTTTCACTGGGGGGGGGGGGGCATCCCGAATACTAGCACTTAGCTTTTAATAGTACCTGCATCTTTACCTTTTTTACATTTTGAACAAAAACCACGTTTTAAAACTGCCTGTGGTGCATTTAACTCTGACCAGGGACATCCTGTGTAAGACCATCTGACAGTGTCTTTTTGCATTAGCTTTTAGCTACAGTGTGTGCCTATTTTGATCTAACTACACACCTGCTGTTACAAAAATACTGTTGTAGGTGTAGTGTAGTATATTGTTTTCCCCTCCTAAAGGCAGTAAAAATGTCAGGCAGAGATGTGCCAGGATGTGCACCGAGGAGAGGCCTAGATGCATCAGGCAGAGGTCGTGTCTCGACCAGCAACGCATCTGCCGTCATCGATTGGTTAACGCGGTCATCGAACTCATCACAAGTGACATCTAACACCCCCAGTCAACAGTCCGTAGGTTCCTCGGACACAACCCTGAGTTGGCATGGCCCGGGAGCAGCCCCTTTCTTTCCATTGCCTCTGTCCTATGCCCCCCCCTCCAGTTGCCGTATCTTATGCTTTGGGTTCAGCTCCACTATTCAGTGAGGACGATGTGTTAGAGGACAGTCAGCAGCTACTGCCCAGTCAAGAAATGGAGGAGACATCCGCCGCTTCTTCCGCTAGGCAGACAAACCCTGAGGAGGAGAGTGGCGTGGGAGGTGGTGTGGTGAGCATTCCGTCTCCTGCAGCACATGCTCTTGTGGAAACCGAGGAGGACATCAGTGACGTGCAGGCACAACTCGATGATGATGATGATGAAGCCGATCGCACTTGGGAGCCCGGTGCAGAAGGGGCTTCATCATCATCAGGAGAAGAGGGTCCCAGGTTGCCTCAGCAGCTGAGGCAGCAAGGTGGAAGTAGGGTTGGCAGTTAGCATGGTGGCAGTAGGGTTGGCAGTCAGCATGGTGGCAGAATTGGGATGTCTGGAGCCACACGTGGACGGGGGCGGGGTAGACCACCTGCTGTGCAGCAGGCTTCCTTCCCAGGAGGTAGTGGAGCAGGGGTTCCTGGAGTTGGCAGCAGTAGCAGTGAATAAGTGCGGACTGTTGGAGGGAAAATTAACTACTCGGCAGTGTGGCACTTTTTCCTCAAGCATCCGCAGGAGGGTAACCTGGCCACATGCAAGATGTGTAGACAGAAGGTCAAGCGTGGCCAGGGCCCCCAATGTTGGTACCACGGCTCTGCAGCAACACATGCAGTGTCACCATAAAGCGGCCTGGGAGAACTGAGGCTCCGAAGTGAGGGTCCAGCCTGCTGCCAGTGCCACGACGCTTCCAATTTCACCCAGCCAAGGCTCCAGCACCTCAGCCAAAGGTAGCTGTGCGTCATACCCATCCTCTGCCGCTCCAGATGCTCCTGCTCCTCCTACTAAAAGTCATTCATCCCACCAGCAATCCATCAGCGAAGCCATGTCCAAGAGACAACGGTATGCGTCCACTCATCCTACGGCGCAGAAGCTAAATGTGCTCCTGTCCAAGTTGCTAGTGCTGCAGTCCCTCCCTTTTCAGGTGGTGGACTCTGCACCTTTCAGAGAGCTGATGGCTTGTGCCGAGCCGAGGTGGAGAGTTCCAAGCCGTCATTTCTTTGCAAAGAAGACAGTACCAGCCCTGCACAAATTTGTTGAGCAGAAGGTGAGCCTGGCCTTGAGCCTGTCGGTGTGCACCAAAGTGCACGGCAGCGCCAACATCTGGAGCTGTAACTACGGTCAGGGACAATACATGTCCTTTACGGCCCACTGGGTGAATGTGGTTCCTGCACAGCAACTTGGACAGGTCACACCGCTTCGGCCTCCACGCTCCCAGGCCATTTTGCCTGTCACAGTGTGCGACTCTGCCTCCTCATCCTCCGCCATCTCCTCAGCCTCCACTGTACGGTCAATTCTCAATGCCCCTTCAGCCTACCATGTGTGCAGGGCACGGCGGTGTCACGCTGTGCTTCACATGGTTTGCCTTGGTGAACGGAGTCACACAGGGGAGGAGCTCCTGAAATTCATTTATCAAGAAATCAAAACATGGCTTACTCCGCGAAAATTGGAAATGGGTATCATGGTGACTGACAATAGGAGTAACATCTTGTCTGCGCTGAGACAAGGAAGCCTGAGCCATGCGCCCTGTATGGCACACGTGTTCGACCTAGTTGTCAAGCGTTTTCTGAAGTCTCCCCCCATCTGCAAGACATCCTAACAACGGGAAGGAAACTTTGTATGCACTACAGCCACTCCTACACCACCAAGCACACCCTTCTTCAGCTACAGCGTCAGAACGGTATCCCCCAACATAGTCTGATTTGCGATGTTCCCACCCGTTGGAACTCCACCCTACATATGTTAGATCGACTATACGAACAGAGAAAAGCCATCACTGATTTCTTGATGATCCAAGCAGATAGGGGGACTCCCCTGTGTAACTTTAATGTGAACCAGTGGCAGCTCATACGTGACACCTGCCGTTTGCTCAGGCCCTTTCAGGAAGCCACTTTATTTGTCAGGATTACGGCATGAACGACGTGATTCCACTGCTTCATGTAATACAACACATGTTGGAAACCATGCCTGGTCAGGGCACTGGAGACATGTCACATACATTTCACGCCCACATACACCCCGTGGGAGCTGAGGAGGAGGAGCAGCATAGTGAAGCGCAGTTTAGTTTTGGTGAAATGGGTGGTTTATCTAGTCATCTGACAGGAGAGGAGGAGCAGGAGCAGCCAGTGGAGCTAGAGGGTTGTGAGGAAGGTGAGACAGAGGACCCAGACACACCATGGCAGTATGCTGTGGAGATGGAGACAGGTAGTCCCTCCGAGTCACTTGCACAAATGGCACGATGCATGCTCACGTGCTTGCGTAGTGACCGCAGAATTGTCTCCATTTTTCTGCGGGATGACTACTGGCTCTCCACCTTATTGTACCCTCGCTTCCGGCACAAAATGGGGGCATTTTTTAAACCCGCCGAGAGGGAGGACAAACTGACCTACTACAAAGACATTCTACGTAGTCTGTTGGCCGATGCCTATCTGCGCCATGGTCCATACTCTCACAGGTTTGACTCGGGGGGACCTCTGCGCTCACCTTCCACTGCCATGGCTGCCGGGGGGGGGGGTGGCAGGAGCAGCAGCTCTATCAGCAGCAGCCACAATCTTCAGTCGCTAATGAGTAGCTTTCTTCACCCACATAGTGAGGCTACTCAAGAGCAGCAGGGAGACCTGGAGCAGGGCCTGAACCAGCAGGTCGTGTCAAACTTTGAAATGACCATGCCAACGCACCTTGAGGATCCGCTGGACTTCTGGGCAGCCAAACTGGACTTGTGGCCGCATGCCAGGCATGGATCAGCCAAGATTTCCACCCACCAATAGCTGATGCATGCAAGTAGCTGATGCATGGTAGCTCCTTCTGCTGCTGCCATCTCCTGGGTGTGTCTTTCAGGCAATATATGGGCTCCTAATGCTGCTGCCAATTCCAATGTGTTTTTCAGGAAATATATGGGCTCCTAATGCTGCTGCCAACTCCAATGTGTGTCTTTCAGGCAATATATGAGCTCCCTATGCTGCTGCTGCTGCTGCCAGCTCCTGGGTGTGTCTTTCAGGCAATTTATGGGCTCCTAATGCTGCTGCCAACTCCAATGTGTTTTTCAGGCAATATATGGGCTCCTAATGCTGCTGCTGCTGCTGCCGCCAACTCCTGGGTGTGTCTTTCAGGCAATATATGAGCTCCCTATGCTGCTGCCAACTACAGTGTGTTTTTCAGGCAACATATGGGCTCCTAATGCTGCTGCCAACTCCAATGTGTTTTTCAGGCAATATATGGGCTCCTAATGCTGCTGCCAAATCCTAGGTGTGTCTTTCAGGCAATATATGAGCTTCCTATGCTGCTGCTGCTGCCAACTCCTGGGTGTGTCTTTCAGGCAATATATGGGCTCCTAATGCTGCTGCCAATTCCAATGTGTTTTTCAGGAAATATATGGGCTCCTAATGCTGCTGCCAACTCCAATGTGTGTCTTTCAGGCAATATATGAGCTCCCTATGCTGCTGCTGCTGCTGCTGCCAGCTCCTGGGTGTGTCTTTCAGGCAATTTATGGGCTCCTAATGCTGCTGCCAACTCCAATGTGTTTTTCAGGCAATATATGGGCTCCTAATGCTGCTGCTGCTGCTGCCGCCAACTCCTGGGTGTGTCTTTCAGGCAATATATGAGCTCCCTATGCTGCTGCCAACTACAGTGTGTTTTTCAGGCAACATATGGGCTCCTAATGCTGCTGCCAACTCCAATGTGTGTCTTTCAGGCAATATATGAGCTCCCTATGCTGCTGCTGCCAACTCCTGGGTGTGTCTTTCAGGCAATTTATGGGCTCCTAATGCTGCTGCCAACTCCAATGTGTGTATTTCAGGCAATATATGGGCTCCTAATGCTGCTGCCAACTCCAATGTGTTTTTCAGGCAATATATGGGCTCCTAATGCTGCTGCTGCTGCCGCCAACTCCTGGGTGTGTCTTTCAGGCAATATATGAGCTCCCTATGCTGCTGCCAACTACAGTGTGTTTTTCAGGCAATATATGGTCTCCCTATGCTGCTGCCAAGTCCAGAATGTGTCTTTCAGGCAATATTTGGGCTCCCTATGCTGCTGCCAAATTCAGGGTGTGTTTTAGGCAATATTTGGGCTCCCTATGCTGCTGCCAACTCCACTGTGTGTCTTTCAGGCAATATATGGGCTCATCATGCTGATGCCACCTCAAGGCTCTATAATTGTGCCGCTCTGCGACAGTGAATCTAATAGCGACACCAATGATCTGCATGTCATACTTCTTTACAATATTATTTCACTAACCCAGCGTGCATCCTATGCATGTTACAGCCAAGCAAAACGTTCTGCAACCCTATGGAGGCTCTTGGACGCCCAGAAATAGCCGTTTTTAATAGCGTTTCGTCGCAAATAAATTCCGACCACATCTATTTTTCCCGGAAAATTCGGCGAATCAGCCGAATCAAATTTTTCAAAAGTTCGCTCATCTCGAGTAGTTTAGGGTCAAATGTTTGTATAAATATTGGAAAATCAGGGGGGTCCCCAAACTTTCATGCACCACTGAATATATATATATATATATATATATATATATATATATATATATTACACTGATTAATGGTTATGTAACTTTTTCACATGTCAGCATTTTAAAAATAGTCTGTCAGGCTACAGTTTAGCTTAACGTAACATTTAACCCCAGGTGAATAAGGTATTAAACCAGCCTTGAAATAACAGGTTAGCGGCTCAATGGCAGGTGGTAAATCTGAATAACAAATTAATAAAACGCTCTCATTAAGCTTTCACAGGTATGTAAAGGTGCAAAGTGCTAGTGCTATGTCACTGTTTTGTTTTTCTATACATAGTTCCATGTTAGGAGTCCCCTCCAGTCACATGGAAAATATAGGATGGTGTATGTAACTAGGGTACATCTAACTTTCCCATGTTTCTTTTTCAGTCACAACTTCAACCCATGCACCAAAGAAACCTAGTTCTAGAGGGACATCTACATCTGAGCATATTGTTTGTAAAATTTTAAGTTTCGCTACAGTCAATATCTCAGTTGGCTTGGAGAGATTCACACAACTAGTACAATACACTAGAATATTGTTGAATTCAAGACAACATTTTCTTTTAGTTTGAATAACGTGAGATAGGCTTTGATTCTCTGTCACCCTCATGTGATTACATGTAATCAATTAAACTGAGAGCATTTGTAATGGTTGTCACTTTGAGGGCTTTGAATTTACTTAGGCCCTTATTTAACAAGGGATAGCGCCAGGTAGCGAATGGTGACCGAGCGGTAATGACGCTCACCGCCACGAGAACGCCGGCTCCCCTCCGCAATCACACATTTATCAAGCCGATCCTGCTTAGCGACTGACAGAGCGCCAGATAGCGAATCATTCATCATTATTCCAGCCTCACCCCACAGCGCCAGCGAGCGACCTTGAACAGCGACAGGTATGACCTCTCGCTACCTGGCGCTCTCCAATGCATTTCAATGGAGCAATCTTTAAATATTCTTAATTAATTGCTATTAATTTTTTTTTTTTTTAAATGTCAAAAATTCTGTGACCACTTCTGCAATGTTAGATATTTTTTTAAAGGTAAAAAATTTGTGCAGAATTGATATTACAGGTCTGATATTAATGTATTCATATTACAAAATGTTTTGAAAAACATGTTTTTTTTTCCAAAAAATATGGGGGTTAAAAAACTACTTTTAACCCATCGCTGCCAGCGCTCTTGGGTTTAAACAATCATTTCTCAGCGCGATAATTTTTTGAGCGTGATTTGTTAATGAATATGCTGGGAGGCGTTCCCTATGGCCATTCGCTGTCATGCGCTCCCATACAGCGCGGAACCTGTCAAACAGCGACTCCTAACCCCGTATTCAACATTACCGCACACCGACGGGGTCGCTGTCAACAGCCGAACAACGGCCAAGCACAGCGAATCCTAGGGTGCGCTGTGAAAATAACGCTACTGTCGGTCATCTGTCGCTACCTGGTGCTATTAATGAATCGGCCTCTTACTTGACTCCCTGTTTGCTGCTTTGTAGCCTCGTTTTGAATATGGGCTCAGGTCCCTCATAGGCTATATGAGTTTCTCTCTTAGATTGAGGTACACCACATGCTTAAAAGGACATGGGTCTAAGGCCACCATACCAGCAGAAGATGGAGAAATAGAATGACTACTTTTTGTAATATTAGTGGTTGACAAATGAAACATATTTTAAAAAAGCTCATAAAACATTGCTGAAGTAACATTTGTTGCTAAAGAACTGCTTAACCCTTTTAGTGCCAGCCTACCTAGATTTTTTGTTACACTCTGTTGCCAGACTACTTTTCACTTTTTTGCACTACACATGTTCAACCTTGATTTATGAAGGGATTTCCAGGGATTTGCCAGTAAAATTATATATTGTTTTTTTAAGCAGAGTCTGGACTTCAACATGAAATGTCTTGTTTGGCCTTTTTTTAGTGTATTCTCAATAGTTTTGGGTGAAATATTTGCAAACAAAATTTTAAAAATCTATTTTTTACAATTTGTAGTATTTGTTTGTAATAAAAAATGTAAGTTTGTTAATAAAATCTTATTGCGTGTGAAATCCCTATTCCTGGTTACAACGGTACCACATATGTATTGGTAGACGCCCTTTCCTGCCCAGGAGACTCCCCCAAACTGAAACAGCAGTTTAGGAGATTTCAGATAGGATACAACTATGCAATATGATTGCATAGTTGTAAGGGGTTAATGTAAAAAAAAAAAAATGACATAGGGTCCCCCAAAAAATTACTTAGGGTCCCCCTTACCCAGCATTACTGACCCGGACCAGCAATGGGGGCTTGTAGAACAGGGCACAGGGGCCAGCGTTGGTGGCCCCTGGCCCTGCAGGCCCAGTTTAACCCTCTAATTTACCGCCCAGTTTAACCCTCTCATCTAAATATCAAGCAACAAACATGTCTAGCTGTGTGGAAAGATAGAGATTTGTTTGCATAACTGCAGATACATGTGGAAGCTACACAGCCCCGACAAGGCACTCTGTGTTTAGTGTGGTCCCTACTCTTAATTTTGAGTCCCCAACATTGGGACATGCAATGCAAATATTTGAGAGCTACTCACCTGGGAAGTTGCCAGCCTCCTTTTAGAACACTTCACAGGGAGAGATCCATATTGACTGAATTCCTCCCTGCTTGTGCTCATGGCAATTCAAATGAATAAAGGGGGGTGTGAGTAGCTCAATCACTATTATTTATACTAACTTATTATTCAGGGCCTGGGAACTAATTTACCGCCCAGTTTAACCCTCTCATCATCTAAATATCAAGCAACAAACATGTCTAGCTGTGTGGAAAGACAGAGATTTGGAGATTGGGATTTGGCAGCAGTATGAGGAGCCCATATATTGCCTGAAAAACACACCCTGGAGTTGGCAGCAGCATGAGGAGCCCATATATTGCCTGAAATACATGCCCTGGAGTTGGCAGCAGCATGAAGAGAATATATACAAATTTATCTTATCCTAAGAATATTATTAAAAATTAAGATTAACGTAAAGCATTTCCTCAATAATTACTTGTAGTCTGATGTGGAGGAATGTCTGTAAATGGGAGCAGCGCCTTAAATCTGTTTTGCACTATCCATATTTTGAAATTTTTTTCAAGCGTACTGGAGCACATTGAACTGCCTTCATCAGTGCATCACATATGCACATCTAAGAGTTTTACCACTTTGTTCCTGATAAAGACCTCAGGGCCTAGTTACTACTTAGTAAAAGGCCATACATAGTTACACACCTGCTGCTGTTATCTACAAATCCTGTTTTAAGCGTAGTGTAGCGTTTTGTCCTCCCCTCATATACGTACTAAGTATGTCATGCAGAGAAGAAATAATAATAATAATAGAATGTATATAGCCCCATCATCTTCTGTAGCACTTTACAAGATGTGATTACAAACAAAATAAAACATATAGTACAGAGAACAGTAAAAAACTCCAAACTACAAGGTTCAAACCAAGTGTTGTGAGCACAGGAGACAATATGAAAGAGAGCCCTGCCTTTGCGAGCTTACAGTCTAAAGGATGGGGGTGGAGACAAAAGGTAGGGATCACAAGTGGTAGAGCTTGAGTTGGGCTGCATGTGCCATTTGAAGGTTATAGGAGTTGCTTAAGCCAGGTTATATGTCCTGTCTGAAGAAGTAAGCTTTAAAGGCTTGGATTGATGGAGAGTGACTGATTTAGAGTTCAGCATGGTGGCAGAGGGGGAAAGTCTATAGGCAAATATGCCCGAGGTAGACCACTTGCTGCGCGGCAGGCTACCTTCCCTGGAGGTAGTAGAAGAGGGGTTCCTGGAGTCAGCGGCAGCAGCAGTGAATTAGTGCTGACGGTCGGACTGGGTGGTCCCGCCTGCTGCATTACCCAGTTGAATGCTGCCAGCCAGCCAAGCCAGCCAAGGCTCCACCACCTCCTGTGTGTCATACCCTTCCTCTGTCACTCCAAATGCTCCTCCTCCTCTTACTCCGACTCCCCTGAGAGGGAGAGTCCCAATCTGTCATTTCTTTGCGAAGAAGGCCGTACCAGCCCTGTAAAATTTTGTTAAACAGAAGGTGGGCCAGTCCTTGAGCCTGTCGGTGTGTACCAAAGTGCATGGCAGTGCCTACGTCTGGAGCTGTAACTACGTTCAGGGACAATACATGTCCTTTAAGGCCCACTGGGTGAATGTGGTTCCTGCACAACCACAACAACAACTTGGACAGGTCATGCCGCTGTGGCCTCCACGCTCCTAGGCCGCTGTGCCTGTGACAGTGCGCGACTTCATCTCCTCATCCTCTGTCATCTCCGCAGCCCCCACTGCACGGACAAGTCTCAGTGCCCATCCAGCCTACCATGTGTGCAGGACACGGCAGTGTCATGCAGTTCTTCACATGGTTTGCCTTGGTGAACTGAGTCACACATGGGAGGAACTGCTAAAAATCATTAATCAAGAAATCAAATCATGGCTTACTCCACGAAAACTGCAAATGGGAACCATGGTGACCGACAATGGGAAGATGTAAGATGTTGGTTCCTTGTGTTAACTTTAACATGGACTATTGGGCCATCCAGATATAATCTCAGCTATGATAAATCCAGGAACAAGTATTGGGCTGAAACCAACAAACGATGAGTGGATTCAATTAAAATAGAGCCGGTTACATTACAGAAAAAGTAATAATATGAACGATGTAAATATGATGTAAAGTTGCAATTTCCATACAAAAAAAGGCGGCAATCTCTCTCAAGTTAATTCAGCCAGGGCCTTTTATCCTTTGCCAGCCTCCACCATACTGCCTGCGTGGCAGCCCTTCATGTCTACTACATTGTCAGAGGGGAAGCAGAGAGAAGACCCTTCCGCCACGTTCCCTGCTTTAATATAATTCTCTGGTCAAACTTTACTTTCTCCTCCACCCAACTGCCCCTTAGACTTCCTGTTACAAAAAGAGGCCGTCATGAAATACAATCCTTCAGCCTAAACACAACAGATGTTTACAGTTAAATAGTTGAAAATGCACATAAAGTAATTACTGAGAGGGAACTCAAACATACACAGACATTCTTTACATCTGCATATGAACTGCTTTCCTGAGGTCTGAAAGCAAAGACAATTCACAGAAATAAACAAGACTGAAGTGGATTTGTCCAATTACACACCTTTCTTCAAAAAGGAGCACCAATATCAATATGGATACAAAATTCTTTATTATGAAAAAGGAGATATTAAAATACACAAAAACACACTGGACAATTAAAATCACATGGATGACCCCATGGTCACAATAATATTAATGAAAAAACCCCCTAAGGGGAACAATGCATCAAAAGACCCTATGTGCACTTATTAGATCCTATTATAACAGTTATTTTATGCCGGCATAAAAATTGCATGTGTAAACCCTCAAAACCTCTAATAAATATCAACTCTTAACAATACCTCATATGTGAAAATGAATAAAAAACTAAATTCCACAGAAAATATATTGGCAGACTCGCCCAGTTCAAACAGTTATAAGTGAATGGAAACAATAAAGATATACTCAAAGTGCACGTGTGCGTGCTAAATGACACCAGCAAACCTGAATATTCAAGAATAAGAAATGGCACATAGAGTCAGCATCACAGGGTCATCAAATATAAATCACCGCGCCCGCAACTCCCATGTTGCTTCAAGGTGAGGGTTAGTATCCAATGTCTATTCCTACCCTTAAATAGTGTTGTCCCATCCTCTGATTCATATCAGCTGTAACAAATCAGCCGGCATTTGCTTACATCCTGTTATGGCGCTGAGCATTGTGGGAAACCATCGTCATTGATTACATGCGCATCACTGTTGTCTAGGAGACGTGCTGGTGCAGAGCCGTCCCGCCCCTCCCATCCACTGAGCCAGCCCACACTCACTGTGTCATCATCCCAGCTGCAGCATAATCAAAGCATAGTGTGCTGCAAACACAGGCAGATCCATCCATCCTGCTCAATCCTTATTGACAGACACAGCCCATAGAGCTGATAATGTCTAAGCGCATATGCACATTACTGCTAGGAGGAAAATGACTGTCAGTAAACGAGCCGCCCCCCTCCCACCCCCAGGTATTCCACACCAGCTACGTTACCTGTGAGTCTAGCGCAGGGTCTGAATACACATTGTAACAGACCTATGGACAGATACATCCATCCATCCCACATGTTAACCATAACGCCATGACCCAGTATCGGGTATCACATAACTAACCCTTAATCTATTTTATTTAGGGAACTAAAAGGGAGGAAATTTATGATGCCTTATACTACATAAACCTAATCTTCTCCAAAACTATTTACAATTATATACAATGTGTGCTCATTAAACTGTACAGCATGGCCAACAATTACTCCAATAAACATCTATATAGTTCTATCTATAAATCGCCTGTCAGGGAAAAAAATTGGGAAGGAAGTAGAGAGGGAAAAAAAAAAAAAAAGAGGGGGGGGGGGAGGAGGGGAAAACACAACAACAAACAGGGGAGAAAAGAAAAAATCAAGGAAAAGAGACCAATGTGCCTTCAAGGAGGTTTAGCCCCACTATATCCATATTAAAGTAACGTTGTTTCAACTTCTTCATATGCTGCCTGTCCCAAATATATCATGTAATGCTGAATGGTCCACATCACGACATCAATTGAACAATTGATAATGTGCCAGATGGAGCCGAATATTGAAATGCCAGCGTTGTCAATTCCGGTGCTGCTCCTGGGGAGACCTTTGTGCAAAAAACTCTGTGCTATATAAAAAAACATATTACATAGTGTAAGTGCATGTGCATAAAAAAATGTATATAAAACAAGTGTCCATCTTCACAAATAGTGAAGGGTCAACCAAAACAACTATACGAATGTGAATAACCAAAAACTACCTAAATAGTGTCTCCATTGAAACCCATGGTAAATAAGACACCCTCTACCCCTGAGAAGGGGGGAGGGGAGAGAATAAAGTGTGAAAAAGATATAATATGAAGAAAAATTGTGAAGAGGAATATGTATCGCCATCTAAAGCCAATACTGAAACCCCCCCAAAAATTTTTTTACATAAAGTGTCCTGAACCGCTCACCCAAAAGTGGACCAGACCGTATCTGGCTACTCCTATCTAAATCCTATCTTGTCTGGTGCACCCCTGTTGCTAGAAATTCACAGAAATAACCTTTATATTATATGGACATGTATATATGTTATATGTGTATGTTTTCCTTCGAATCAGCCACATCCAGATCAGAATCATAATAAATGGCAGGTAAACATCCACAGCTTCCACATTCATCCAAGACTATATACATCAATAATATTAGTGATCATTAATAATTGAGATCATAAACATTTTATCTCTCCGGAACCTTCTTACAGAAGAACATCTTGTCTGCGCTGCATTAAGGAAGCCTGAGCCATGCGCCCTGTATGACACACATGTTCAATCTAATTTTTAAGCATTTTCTAAAGCTTTCCCCTCATCTGCAAGACATCCTAACAAAAGGAAGGAAGCTTTGCATGCACTACAGCCACTCCTACACCGCCAAGCACACCCTTCTTGAGCTACAGCATCAGAACGGTATCCCCGAACATAGTCTGATTTGCGATGTTTCCACCCGTTGGAATTCCACCCTCCATATGTTGGATCGACTATACGAACAGAGAAAAGCCATCACTGATTTCTTGATGATATAAGCGGATAGGGGGACTCCCCTGTGTAACTTCAATGTAAACCAGTGGCAGCTCATACGTGACACCTGCCCTTTGCTCAGGCCCTTTGAGGAAGCCACTTAGCCAGTCACCAGGACTACGGGATAACCACTGCTTCATATACTACAACAGTTGTTCATACTACATCTCATGGCCACATGAACCCTGTGGGGCTGAACTGGAGGAGGAGGGGGTGGGGCACAGTTTAGGTTTGACGAAATGGCCAGTTTTTCTAGTCATCTGACAGGAGAGGAGGAGCAGCCAGAGGAGCTAGAGGGTAGTGAGGAAGGCAAGACACAGGACCCAGACACACCATGGAGGTATGCAGTGGAGATGGAGACAGGTAGTCCCTGCGAGTCACTTGCACAAATGGCACGATGCATGCTCATGTGCTTGCGTAGTGACCACCGAATTGTCACCATTCGGCAGCGGGATGACTTCTGGCTCTCCACCTTATTGGACCCTCGCTACCAGCACAAAAAACAGTTTTAAGCCTACTGGAGAGCATTGAACTGCCCTTATCAGTGCACACCACATACGTACATCTGAGAGTTGCACCATTTTTTCCTGTCTTCAGGGCCTATTTACTGTGAAATGCCAGACACATTTTTTGTGGACAGACAAGTTCTCTTTGTGGTTACTATGGCCCCTGACGCACTAAACCCCCTCTGATGGCACACTACTGGCTGAGCAGGACAGCTTTCCCAGGGCAAACTCTGCTAGTTGCGGCCACAGATCAAGTTTGGCTGCCCAGAAGTCCAGTGGATTCTCAAGGTGTGTTGGCATGGTCATGTGAAGGTATACTACCACCTTCTGGTTCAGGTCCTGCTCAATGTCTACCTGCTGCTCATGAGTTGCCTCACTATGTGGGTAAAGAAAGCAACTCATTAGCGACTGAAGACTCAGAGTGCCCCCCAAGTCAGACCTGCGAGAAGATGGACGATGGCGCAGATAGGCATCGGCCTACTGACTACGTAGGATGTCTCTGTAGTAGGTCAGTTTGTCCTCCCTCTCAGTGAGTGTAAAAAAGGCCCCTATTTTTACACAACAGTGGAAGGTGTTTGGCCTTTCACACTAACTAGCCCATCAGCACTTCAAGATAAAACCAAATACAAACACTGCCAGATTGCCTGAAAATGGGATGCCCCATGCTCAAAGTTAGTTAATAGCACTTCAGCAAACTTTAAACTGTGTTTTTTGTAGAAAAGCAAAAGCAATATAGACAGGTTCTCTAACTAAAAACAAGTGAAAAGACACTGTTAGATGGCCTTAAATAGGATGCCCCTGGTCAGAGTTCATTGCACTACAGGCAGCATTATAGTGTGGTTTTAGTAGAAAAGCAAGAGTGATATAGGAAGGCGCTCTAGCAAAAGATAAAGGCAAAGACACTGTCAGGTGGCATTAAATAGAATGCCCCTGATCAGAGTAAATGCACTACAGGCAGTTTTAAAACGTGGTTTTGGTAGAAAAGCAAGAGCGATATAGGCAGGCGCTCTAGCAAAAGATAAAGGCAAAGACACTGTCAGGTGGCCTTAAATAGCATGCCCCTGATCAGAGTAAATGCACTACAGGCAGTTTTAAAATGTTGTTTTTGTAGAAAAGCGAGAGCGATATAGGCAGGCGCTCTAGCAAAAGATAAGGCAAATACACTGTCATATCGCCTTAAATAGGATGCCCCTGGTCAGAGTTAAATGCACTACAGGCGGTTTTATAACATGGTTTTGCTTGAAAAACAAGAGCGATATAGGCAGGCGCTCTAGCAAAAGATAAAGGCAAATAAACTGTCACATCATGGGCTGCTATGGGATGCCCTCGGTGAAAGTGATTTAAAAGCACTACAGAACTTTTAAC
This sequence comes from Gastrophryne carolinensis, assembly GCA_027917425.1. Classification (NCBI taxonomy): domain Eukaryota; kingdom Metazoa; phylum Chordata; class Amphibia; order Anura; family Microhylidae; genus Gastrophryne; species Gastrophryne carolinensis. The sequence goes on from CM051243.1 coordinate 89,108,789, forward strand.
ACATGGTTTTTGTTACAAAAGGAAAAGCTAAATAGGCAGGTTCTCTTTATAAATAGAGGCAAATAAACTGTCACATTGTGGGCTGCTATGGGATTCCCCCGGTGAAAGTGATTTAAAAGCACTACAGAACTTTTAACACATGGTTTTTGTTACAAAATGAAAAGCTAAATAGGCAGGTTCTCTTTAAAGATAAAGGCAAATAAACTGTCACATCGTGGGCTGCTATGGGATGCCCTCGGTGAAAGTGAAGCACTACAAAACTTTTAAAATGTTATTTTGTTACAAAAGGAAAAGCTAAATAGGCAGGTTCTCTTTAAAGACAAATGTTAGTACACTGTCACATCATGGGCTGCTATGGGATGCCCCCGGTGAAAATGATTTAAAAGCACTACAGAACTTTTAACACATGGTTTTTTAAAAAAAGGAAAAGCTAAATAGGCAGGTTCTCTTTAAAGACAAATGCTAGCACACTGTCACATCATGGGCTGCTATGGGATGCTCCCGGTGAAAGTGATTTAAATGCACTACAGAACTTTTAAAACATGGTTTTTGTTACAAAAGGAAAAGCTAAATAGGCCGTTTCTCTTAAAAGACAAATGCTAGCACACTGTCACACCATGGGCTGCTATGGGATGCCCCCGGTGAAAGTGATTTAAAAGCACTACAGAACTTTTAACACATTTTTTTAAGAAAAGGAAAAGCTAAATAGGCAGGTTCTCTTTAAAGACAAATGCTAGCACACTGTCACATCATGGGCTGCTATGGGATGCTCCCAGTGAAAGTAATTTAAATGCACTACAGAACTTTTAAAACATGGTTTTTGTTACAAAAGGAAAAGCTAAATAAACAGGTTCTCTTTAAAGACACATGTTAGCACACTGTCACATCATGGGCTGCTATGGGATGCACCCAGTGAAAGTGAGTTAAAAGCACTACAGAACTTTTAAAAGCTAGATTGGCATGTGTATGTGACCTGTATTAACACTAAATAGGCTTGAAAGATCTGGGCATGAAAGCAAATGCAAACACACTGTAAACTGTCTCTCTCTGTCACTGTCTCTCTGTCACTGTCTCTCTCTTTCTCACCCTGTCTTTTTCTCTCCCTGGCTCTATTTGGCCCTGGCTCTATGTCTCCCTGACCCATTCTCGCCGCAATACACCGCCAAAATGAGCCCCCCGCAAGATGGTCGCCGCTTATATAGGGCTGTGACATCATCGGGATGCCTGGCTGCTGATAGGCAGCATGTGATGCCTACTCAGGATTCTTTGCCCCATGGGACATGTCCTGACATACGGATCCACCATTTTAGATGGCCTGGCCCACAGTGAATGGCGTTTAAGGAAGCGATTCGAGCGATCGAATCAAGGCGTTATTCGGATTCGTTTAGAATCAAATTTTTCCTGAAATTCACAACGAATTCGGATTCGTCAGATTAGATTCGCTCATCTCTAATTCTTACTCCCACTGGGCTTCAACTCTGTTCAGGACTAGGGTGCCGGCATCTTGCCTAAGAAGCATCACATATTGAGTAGATGGGGTAAAAGTGCAAGGGTGCGGGTTATAGCTGACAGAGCAGAGCTGGGGTCAGGAAAAGGACAGCAATCCTAGAATACAGCGCGGCACGGTCAGAAGACACTTCCTGTCTGCAGGCTGCCTGAGATTCCATGGGCCACCATCGTGGATTTTAAAAGGCGCAGAAAATAGGTAGGATGACTTTTAAAGTGGGCATTCTGTATGTACGGGGTGGCAGAAACATACAAGATAGGCTATTATTCATATTCGTTATGAAGGTCTGCTTTAGCAAACTGACATTTGTTGTTGCATTGATGATGATACAAGCTTAGAGGTAATCACGCCCCCCTTAAGCGGGGGGGGGGGGCTGAACCACATTGTTGTTCAGTCACCCATCACAAGCCCTCAAGCACAAGACTCATGCACAAGTTAGGTATCATTGCTCCAGAAACTGTGAACATTTAATGTAAGGCTTCTCATGAGAAACTTGGCTTCCTTCTTTGACTTCACTCTTTTCATTTTTCTTTGTTTTGGCCTAAGGTGCTTTCCTGACTAGGAACCTGATCTGCATATTTCTCATCCATAAGCCTATCTATGGCTTCAGCCTGCTGTTCAACTCTGTTCCTGCTCTAGCTTATTCAGTCTTATACTTACCCTTGGCCAAGTGTCGCCAACCCTAGTCAACCCTAGTCTGCCTGCCTCTTAGTCTTGGCTATTTAAGTCTTTGTTGCACAACCTGGGGCTTTCCTGACACACAAATCCACCCCCTATAATCAGGGGGGGCAAGGGTGAAGACAAGGATTGTTAATATACTCAGTGTTCTGGACTAAGTGGCTTGCTATAGGACTGCAGTCCTCCAGAGTTCCTTCATCATAATGGTGCAGGTCTCCACTCCATATATATATATATATATATATATATATATATATATATATATATATCTACTATAAATGCATTTTGTTAAAATGTTATATTGTTTTAAAGAGATCATAGCATAACCAATAAAGAATGTTCTTTTATTCTAAATAATATATAAAAAAGAATATATAATATACTCATATACAGAAAAGAACCCTTAGCAAAGGTTCATTTACATTAAAGGTAACATTACCACTTCACCATTACAGGGACTCAATGGGATTCACCACAGTATCACAGTGTAGAGAAAAGAGTGTCCTTCCGTGGGAGACGATGCCCAGTTCTGCTACTTCCTGCCACACCAAGGAAGGTTCCTTGTGGCACACTCTTTGTGGCACAATTGCTACATCTAAATGCTTCTTTTTAAAGAGAAGGAAAAGAGGAGTCTGCCATCTTTTCAAAGAAGTTGATCATTAACTCATATCTTAGCCCCCCCCCCCCCAGGTGTAGCAAGATTTCTTAAAGAGAACACTCTCCATTGGATCAGAGATTTTAGGGACAGATTATAGCCAGCAGTGTAACTTAATTAAATATACTGATAATGGTTAGACCTTCAGTGTTGAGGTCAACACACAAGACACAGACAGCAAAGTTAGGCCTAATTCAACACGTCATTGCAATAGGTAACAAACGCACATTGAGGAATAGTTAAAGACAATGACATGTCTCTGTTTCTCAATCACAAATAAGTGAAGTCAGTAAATTAAAGCTTATACCATGTCATCTATCAATAAAATATATACATTTATATCTCAATATTCCGTTGTATAACAGCATCAATAGGATGCTAGAGAAACACCCCTGAGGTATAAAAGGCTCTCACTGAGGTGGTAACTTCCAGGAAACCAATGGAGATGGAGTTGTAGATTTTATTTTCACACTACTTGTAAACTGGTAAGGAGTCCCAAGGACCCTTCTACCAGTTAAAAGGTTAGCAAGATACCCCTGTCGAAATATCTGCACCTCCACCTTGGCCTAGCGTACTCCTGGAAGAGAACTAGGACATAAGGCTCGATTCAGAGACACATTTGTCTGGACTTCCGTAGCTGTCTGTGAAAGTTTTAGTGGGTGTTTGTCATTTTTTTGCTTTTTTTCGTCCATTTTTCATTCGCACGAACGTTCGGGAAAATGTGTATATGCGCTTTCGATGAACGAAAGCAAATCGGATCATTTGCGTTAGTTCAGATCATTTTCCAAACAAAATCTGATATTTTTCGATCGTTCAGATAACTTACGTTGTTGGGATGGGCTTGCGTCTGATTCATAGAGCTGATTTCCGATGGACCACCACCCTATAATTCCGTTTCATTTTCGATCCACTTACGGGACCTTTGAGGGCTCGGATTGCTATTGTTGAACATGTTTTGCGGCTATGTGGAGGAGTCTGCGCGCCTTTAGCACCAAGGCATTGCATGTATCAGCTTGACGAGACCATAAATTATATAGCAATGCATACCTAAATCAATACATTTCATGTATGCCTTATAGAAGCATTTTAATGCTGACCTTAATTAATCCTTAGCATGTAAACCTTTATTTTCCCACGCATCCATATAATTGCAATATTTTTTTAGACTTAATTTGTTGTATTCTTAATTTGTTGTATTTAGAGATGAGCGAACTTTTGAAAAATTCGATTCGACTGATTCGCCGAATTTTCCGACAAAAATCGTTTCGATCCGAATTTATTCGCGACGAACCGCTATGAAAAACGGCTATTTCTGAGCCTCCTAGAGCCTCAATAGGGTTGTAAACCATTCTGCCTTGCTGTAACACGCACAGGATGCGTGCTGGGTTAGTTAAATAATACTTTGAATAAATATCACATGCAGATCAGAGGCATCGCTAATAGAATCGCAGAGCGGCACAATTGCAGAGAGTTGAAGTGGGGCAGGAGCCCAAACATTGCTTTAAAGAGACACTGGAGTTGGCAGCAGCAGGAGCCCAAAAATTCGATGAATCACACCCTGGTGTTAGCAGCAGCAGCAGCAGGAGCCCAAACATTACTTTAAAGAGACACTGGGGTTGGCTTCAGGAGCCCAAAAATTGGATGAATCACACCCTGGAGTTGGCAGCAGCAGCAGCAGCAGCAGCAGCAGGAGCCCAAACATTACTTTAAAGAGACACTGGGGTTGGCTTCAGGAGCCCAATAATTGGATGAATCACACCCTGGAGTTGGCAGCAGCAGCAGCAGGAGCCCAAACATTACTTTAAAGAGACACTGGAGTTGGCTTCAGGAGCCCAAAAATTGGATGAATCACACCCTGGAGTTGGCAGGAGTTGGCAGCAGCAGCAGCAGCAGGAGCCCAAATATTACTTTAAAGAGACACTGGAGTTGGCTTCAGGAGCCCAAAAATTGGATGAATCACACCCTGGAGTTGGCAGCAGCAGCAGCAGCAGCAGGAGCCCAAACATTACTTTAAAGAGACACTGGGGTTGGCTTCAGGAGCCCAATAATTGGATGAATCACACCCTGGAGTTGGCAGCAGCAGCAGCAGGAGCCCAAACATTACTTTAAAGAGACACTGGAGTTGGCTTCAGGAGCCCAAAAAGTGGATGAATCACACCCTGGAGTTGGCAGGAGTTGGCAGCAGCAGCAGCAGGAGGCCAAATATTACTTTAAAGAGACACTGGGGTTGGCTTCAGGAGCCCAAAAATTGGATGAATCACACCCTGGAGTTGGCAGCAGCAGCAGCAGGAGCCCAAATATACACTGGAGTTGGCTTCAGGAGCCCAAAAATTGGATGAATCACACCCTGGAGTTGGCAGCAGCAGCAGCAGGAGCCCAAATATTACTTTAAAGAGACCCTGGGGTTGGCTTCAGGAGCCCAAAAATTGGATGAATCACACCCTGGAGTTGGCAGCAGCAGCAGGAGCCCAAACATTACTTTAAAGAGACACTGGGGTTGGCTTCAGGAGCCCAAAAATTGGACGAATCACACCCTGGAGTTGGCAGCAGCAGCAGGAGGCGTAAAATTACTTTAAAGAGACACTGGGGTTGGCTTCAGAAGCCCAAAAATTGGATGAATCACACCCTGGAGTTGGCAGCAGCAGCAGCAGGAGCCCAAACATTACTTTAAAGAGACACTGGGGTTGGCTTCAGGAGCCCAAAAATTGGATGAATCACACCCTGGAGTTGGCAGCAGCAGCAGGAGGTGAAATATACTTTAAAGAGACACTGGGTTTGGCTTCAGGAGCCCAAAAATTGGATGAATCACACCCTGGAGTTGGCAGCAGCAGCAGGAGCCCAAACATTACTTTAAAGAGACACTGGAGTTGGCTTCAGAAGCCCAAAAATTGGATGAATCACACCCTGGAGTTGGCAGGAGTTGGCAGCAGCAGCAGCAGGAGCCCAAATATTACTTTAAAGAGACACTGGAGTTGGCTTCAGGAGCCCAAAAATTGGATGATTCACACCCTGGAGTTGGCAGCAGCAGCAGGAGCCCAAATATTACTTTAAAGAGACACTGGGGTTGGCTTCAGGAGCCCAAAAATTGGATGAATCACACCCTGGAGTTGGCAGCAGCAGCAGCAGCAGCAGGAGCCCACACATTACTTTAAAGAGACACTGGGGTTGGCTTCAGGAGCCCAAAAATTGGATTAATCACACCCTGGAGTTGGCAGCAGCAGCAGCAGCAGCAGGAGCCCAAACATTACTTTAAAGAGACACTGGGGTTTTCTTCAGGAGCCCAATAATTGGATGAATCACAACCTGGAGTTGGCAGCAGCAGCAGGAGGCGAAATATTACTTTAAAGAGACACTGGGGTTGGCTTCAGGAGCCCAAAAATTGGATGAATCACACCCTGGAGTTGGCAGGAGTTGGCAGCAGCAGCAGCAGGAGCCCAAATATTACTTTAAAGAGACACTGGAGTTGGCTTCAGGAGCCCAAAAATTGGATGAATCACACCCTGGAGTTGGCAGCAGCAGCAGCAGCAGCAGCAGGAGCCCAAACATTACTTTAAAGAGACACTGGAGTTGGCTTCAGGAGCCCAATAATTGGATGAATCACATCCTGGATTTGGCAGCAGCAGCAGCAGGAGCCCAAACATTACTTTAAAGAGACACTGGAGTTGGCTTCAGGAGCCCAAAAAGTGGATGAATCACACCCTGGAGTTGGCAGGAGTTGGCAGCAGCAGCAGCAGGAGGCCAAATATTACTTTAAAGAGACACTGGGGTTGGCTTCAGGAGCCCAAAAATTGGATGAATCACACCCTGGAGTTGGCAGCAGCAGCAGCAGGAGCCCAAATATACACTGGAGTTGGCTTCAGGAGCCCAAAAATTGGATGAATCACACCCTGGAATTGGCAGCAGCAGCAGCAGGAGCCCAAATATTACTTTAAAGAGACCCTGGGGTTGGCTTCAGGAGCCCAAAAATTGGATGAATCACACCCTGGAGTTGGCAGCAGCAGCAGGAGCCCAAACATTACTTTAAAGAGACACTGGGGTTGGCTTCAGGAGCCCAAAAATTGGATGAATCACACCCTGGAGTTGGCAGCAGCAGCAGGAGGCGTAAAATTACTTTAAAGAGACACTGGGGTTGGCTTCAGGAGCCCAAAAATTGGATGAATCACACCCAGGAGTTTGCAGCAGAAGCAGCAGGAGCCCAAATATTACTTTAAAGAGACACTGGAGTTGGCTTCAGGAGCCCAAAAATTGGATGATTCACACCCTGGAGTTGGCAGCAGCAGAAGGAGCCCAAATATTACTTTAAAGAGACACTGGGGTTGGCTTCAGGAGCCCAAAAATTGGATGAATCACACCCTGGAGTTGGCAGCAGCAGCAGGAGGTGAAATATTACTTTAAAGAGACACTGGGGTTGGCTTCAGGAGCCCAAAAATTGGATGAATCACACCCTGGAGTTGGCAGCAGCAGGAGCCCAAACATTACTTTAAAGAGACACTGGAGTTGGCTTCAGGAGCCCAAAAATTGGATGATTCACACCCTGGAGTTGGCAGCAGCAGCAGGAGCCCAAATATTACTTTAAAGAGACACTGGGGTTGGCTTCAGGAGCCCAAAAATTGGATGAATCACACCCTGGAGTTGGAAGCAGCAGGAGCACAAACATTACTTTAAAGAGACACTGGAGTTGGCTTCAGGAGCCCAAAAATTGGATGAATCACACCCTGGAGTTGGCAGCAGCAGCAGCAGCAGCAGGAGCCCAAACATTACTTTAAAGAGACACTGGGGTTGGCTTCAGGAGCCCAAAAATTGGATTAATCACACCCTGGAGTTGGCAGCAGCAGCAGCAGCAGGAGCCCAAACATTACTTTAAAGAGACACTGGAGTTGGCTTCAGGAGCCCAAAAATTGGATGAATCACACCCTGGAGTTGGCAGCAGCAGCAGGAGGCGAAATATTACTTTAAAGAGACACTGGGGTTGGCTTCAGGAGCCCAAAAATTGGATGAATCACACCCTGGAGTTGGCAGCAGCAGCAGGAGCCCAAACATTACTTTAAAGAGACACTGGAGTTGGCTTCAGGAGCCCAAAAATTGGATGAATCACACACTGGAGTTGGCAGGAGTTGGCAGCAGCAGCAGCAGGAGCCCAAATATTACTTTAAAGAGACACTGGAGTTGGCTTCAGGAGCCCAAAAATTGGATGATTCACACCCTGGAGTTGGCAGCAGCAGCAGGAGCCCAAATATTACTTTAAAGAGACACTGGGGTTGGCTTCAGGAGCCCAAAAATTGGATGAATCACACCCTGGAGTTGGCAGCAGCAGCAGCAGCAGCAGGAGCCCACACATTACTTTAAAGAGACACTGGGGTTGGCTTCAGGAGCCCAAAAATTGGATTAATCACACCCTGGAGTTGGCAGCAGCAGCAGCAGCAGCAGGAGCCCAAACATTACTTTAAAGAGACACTGGGGTTTTCTTCAGGAGCCCAATAATTGGATGAATCACAACCTGGAGTTGGCAGCAGCAGCAGGAGGCGAAATATTACTTTAAAGAGACACTGGGGTTGGCTTCAGGAGCCCAAAAATTGGATGAATCACACCCTGGAGTTGGCAGGAGTTGGCAGCAGCAGCAGCAGGAGCCCAAATATTACTTTAAAGAGACACTGGAGTTGGCTTCAGGAGCCCAAAAATTGGATGAATCACACCCTGGAGTTGGCAGCAGCAGCAGCAGCAGCAGCAGGAGCCCAAACATTACTTTAAAGAGACACTGGAGTTGGCTTCAGGAGCCCAATAATTGGATGAATCACATCCTGGATTTGGCAGCAGCAGCAGCAGGAGCCCAAACATTACTTTAAAGAGACACTGGAGTTGGCTTCAGGAGCCCAAAAAGTGGATGAATCACACCCTGGAGTTGGCAGGAGTTGGCAGCAGCAGCAGCAGGAGGCCAAATATTACTTTAAAGAGACACTGGGGTTGGCTTCAGGAGCCCAAAAATTGGATGAATCACACCCTGGAGTTGGCAGCAGCAGCAGCAGGAGCCCAAATATACACTGGAGTTGGCTTCAGGAGCCCAAAAATTGGATGAATCACACCCTGGAATTGGCAGCAGCAGCAGCAGGAGCCCAAATATTACTTTAAAGAGACCCTGGGGTTGGCTTCAGGAGCCCAAAAATTGGATGAATCACACCCTGGAGTTGGCAGCAGCAGCAGGAGCCCAAACATTACTTTAAAGAGACACTGGGGTTGGCTTCAGGAGCCCAAAAATTGGATGAATCACACCCTGGAGTTGGCAGCAGCAGCAGGAGGCGTAAAATTACTTTAAAGAGACACTGGGGTTGGCTTCAGGAGCCCAAAAATTGGATGAATCACACCCAGGAGTTTGCAGCAGAAGCAGCAGGAGCCCAAATATTACTTTAAAGAGACACTGGAGTTGGCTTCAGGAGCCCAAAAATTGGATGATTCACACCCTGGAGTTGGCAGCAGCAGAAGGAGCCCAAATATTACTTTAAAGAGACACTGGGGTTGGCTTCAGGAGCCCAAAAATTGGATGAATCACACCCTGGAGTTGGCAGCAGCAGCAGGAGGTGAAATATTACTTTAAAGAGACACTGGGGTTGGCTTCAGGAGCCCAAAAATTGGATGAATCACACCCTGGAGTTGGCAGCAGCAGGAGCCCAAACATTACTTTAAAGAGACACTGGAGTTGGCTTCAGGAGCCCAAAAATTGGATGATTCACACCCTGGAGTTGGCAGCAGCAGCAGGAGCCCAAATATTACTTTAAAGAGACACTGGGGTTGGCTTCAGGAGCCCAAAAATTGGATGAATCACACCCTGGAGTTGGAAGCAGCAGGAGCACAAACATTACTTTAAAGAGACACTGGAGTTGGCTTCAGGAGCCCAAAAATTGGATGAATCACACCCTGGAGTTGGCAGCAGCAGCAGCAGCAGCAGCAGCAGGAGCCCAAACATTACTTTAAAGAGACACTGGGGTTGGCTTCAGGAGCCCAAAAATTGGATTAATCACACCCTGGAGTTGGCAGCAGCAGCAGCAGCAGGAGCCCAAACATTACTTTAAAGAGACACTGGAGTTGGCTTCAGGAGCCCAAAAATTGGATGAATCACACCCTGGAGTTGGCAGCAGCAGCAGGAGGCGAAATATTACTTTAAAGAGACACTGGGGTTGGCTTCAGGAGCCCAAAAATTGGATGAATCACACCCTGGAGTTGGCAGCAGCAGCAGGAGCCCAAACATTACTTTAAAGAGACACTGGAGTTGGCTTCAGGAGCCCAAAAATTGGATGAATCACACACTGGAGTTGGCAGGAGTTGGCAGCAGCAGCAGCAGGAGCCCAAATATTACTTTAAAGAGACACTGGAGTTGGCTTCAGGAGCCCAAAAATTGGATGATTCACACCCTGGAGTTGGCAGCAGCAGAAGGAGCCCAAATATTACTTTAAAGAGACCCTGGGGTTGGCTTCAGGAGCCCAAAAATTGGATGAATCACACCCTGGAGTTGGCAGCAGCAGCAGCAGGAGCACAAACATTAATTTAAAGAGACACTGGAGTTGGCTTCAGGAGCCCAAAAATTGGATGAATCACACCCTGGAGTTGGCAGCAGCAGCAGCAGCAGCAGGAGCCCAAACATTACTTTAAAGAGACACTGGGGTTGGCTTCAGGAGCCCAAAAATTGGATGAATCACACCCTGGATTTGGCAGCAGCAGCAGCAGCAGGAGCCCAAACATTACTTTAAAGAGACACTGGAGTTGGCTTCAGGAGCCCAAAAATTGGATGAATCACACCCTGGAGTTGGCAGGAGTTGGCAGCAGCAGCAGGAGGCCAAATATTACTTTAAAGAGATACTGGGGTTGGCTTCAGGAGCCCAAAAATTGGATGAATCACACCCTGGAGTTGGCAGCAGCAGCAGCAGCAGGAGCCCAAATATACACTGGAGTTGGCTTCAGGAGCCCAAAAATTGGATGAATCACACCCTGGAGTTGGCAGCAGCAGCAGCAGGAGCCCAAACATTACTTTAAAGAGACACTGGGGTTGGCTTCAGGAGCCCATAAATTGGATGAATCACACCCTGGAGTTGGCAGCAGCAGCAGCAGCAGCCCAAATATTACTTTAAAGAGACACTGGAGTTGGCTTCAGGATCCCAAAAATTGGATGAATCACACCCTGGAGTTGGCAGGAGTTGGCAGCAGCAGCAGCAACATGAGGCCAAATATTACTTTAAAGAGACACTGGGGTTGGCTTCAGGAGCCCAAAAATTGGATGAATCACACCCTGGAGTTGGCAGCAGCAGCAGCAGGAGTCCAAATATACACTGGAGTTGGCTTCAGGAGCCCAAAAATTGGATGAATCACACCCTGGAGTTGGAAGCAGCAGGAGCCCAAACATTACTTTAAAGAGACACTGGGGTTGGCTTCAGGAGCCCAAAAATTGGATGAATCACACCCTGGAGTTGGCAGAAGCAGCAGGAGCACAAATATTACTTTAAAGAGACACTGGAGTTGGCTTCAGGAGCCCAAAAATTGGATGAATCACACCCTGGAGTTGGCAGCAGCAGCAGGAGCCCAAATATTAGTTTAAAGAGACACTGGGGTTGGCTTCAGGAGCCCAAAAATTGGATGATTCACACCCTGGAGTTGGCAGCAGCAGCAGGAGCCCAAATATTACTTTAAAGAGACACTGGGGTTGGCTTCAGGAGCCCAAAAATTGGATGAATCACACCCTGGAGTTGGAAGCAGCAGGAGCACAAACATTACGTTAAAGAGACACTGGAGTTGGCTTCAGGAGCCCAAAAATTGGATGAATCACACCCTGGAGTTGGCAGCAGCAGCAGCAGCAGCAGGAGCCCAAACATTACTTTAAAGAGACACTGGGGTTGGCTTCAGGAGCCCAAAAATTGGATTAATCACACCCTGGAGTTGGCAGCAGCAGCAGGAGCCCAAACATTACTTTCAAGAGACACTGGAGTTGGCTTCAGGAGCCCAAAAATTGGATGAATCACACCCTGGAGTTGGCAGCAGCAGCAGGAGGCGAAATATTACTTTAAAGTGACACTGGGGTTGGCTTCAGGAGCCCAAAAATTGGATGAATCACACCCTGGAGTTGGCAGCAGCAGCAGGAGCCCAAGCATTACTTTAAAGAGACACTGGAGTTGGCTTCAGGAGCCCAAAAATTGGATGAATCACACACTGGAGTTAGCAGGAGTTGGCAGCAGCAGCAGCAGGAGCCCAAATATTACTTTAAAGAGACACTGGAGTTGGCTTCAGGAGCCCAAAAATTGGATGATTCACACCCTGTAGTTGGCAGCAGCAGAAGGAGCCCAAATATTACTTTAAAGAGACCCTGGGGTTGGCTTCAGGAGCCCAAAAATTGGATGAATCACACCCTGGAGTTGGCAGCAGCAGCAGCAGGAGCACAAACATTACTTTAAAGAGACACTGGAGTTGGCTTCAGGAGCCCAAAAATTGGATGAATCACACCCTGGAGTTGGCAGCAGCAGCAGCAGCAGGAGCCCAAACATTACTTTAAAGAGACACTGGGGTTGGCTTCAGGAGCCCAAAAATTGGATGAATCACACCCTGGATTTGGCAGCAGCAGCAGCAGCAGGAGCCCAAACATTACTTTAAAGAGACACTGGAGTTGGCTTCAGGAGCCCAAAAATTGGATGAATCACACCCTGGAGTTGGCAGGAGTTGGCAGCAGCAGCAGGAGGCCAAATATTACTTTAAAGAGATACTGGGGTTGGCTTCAGGAGCCCAAAAATTGGATGAATCACACCCTGGAGTTGGCAGCAGCAGCAGCAGGAGCCCAAATATACACTGGAGTTGGCTTCAGGAGCCCAAAAATTGGATGAATCACACCCTGGAGTTGGCAGCAGCAGCAGCAGGAGCCCAAACATTACTTTAAAGAGACACTGGGGTTGGCTTCAGGAGCCCAAAAATTGGATGAATCACACCCTGGAGTTGGCAGCAGCAGCAGCAGCCCAAATATTACTTTAAAGAGACACTGGAGTTGGCTTCAGGATCCCAAAAATTGGATGAATCACACCCTGGAGTTGGCAGGAGTTGGCAGCAGCAGCAGCAACAGAAGGCCAAATATTACTTTAAAGAGACACTGGGGTTGGCTTCAGGAGCCCAAAAATTGGATGAATCACACCCTGGAGTTGGCAGCAGCAGCAGCAGGAGTCCAAATATACACTGGAGTTGGCTTCAGGAGCCCAAAAATTGGATGAATCACACCCTGGAGTTGGAAGCAGCAGGAGCCCAAACATTACTTTAAAGAGACACTGGGGTTGGCTTCAGGAGCCCAAAAATTGGATGAATCACACCCTGGAGTTGGCAGCAGCAGCAGGAGCCCAAATATTACTTTAAAGAGACACTGGAGTTGGCTTCAGGAGCCCAAAAATTGGATGAATCACACCCTGGAGTTGGCAGCAGCAGCAGGAGCCCAAATATTAGTTTAAAGAGACACTGGGGTTGGCTTCAGGAGCCCAAAAATTGGATGATTCACACCCTGGAGTTGGCAGCAGCAGCAGGAGCCCAAATATTACTTTCAAGAGACACTGGGGTTGGCTTCAGGAGCCCAAAAATTGGATGAATCACACCCTGGAGTTGGCAGGAGTTGGCAGCAGCAGCAGCAGGAGCCCAAATATTACTTTAAAGAGACCCTGGGGTTGGCTTCAGGAGCCCAAAAATTGGATGAATCACACCCTGGAGTTGGCAGGAGTTGGCAGCAGCAGCAGCAGGAGCCCAAATATTACTTTAAAGAGACACTGGGGTTGGCTTCAGGAGCCCAAAAATTGGATGAATCACACCCTGGAGTTGGCAGCAGCAGGAGCCCAAATATTACTTTAAAGAGACCCTGGGGTTGGCTTCAGGAGCCCAAAAATTGGATGAATCACACCCAGGAGTTGGCAGGAGTTGGCAGCAGCAGCAGCAGGAGCCCAAATATTACTTTAAAGAGACCCTGGGGTTGGCTTCAGGAGCCCAAAATTTGGATGAATCACACCCTGGAGTTGGCATCAGCAGGAGCCCAAAAATTGGCCTAAAGACATAAATATGTTTTGCACAATTTGGAAAGTGTAAAACGTGGCACCATGCTGAATCTAGTCGCATGCATCAGGCATTGGTGGGTGGAAATCCTGGCTGATCCATCCCTGATTCATTTTGACAAAGGTGAGTCTCTCCACATTTTTAGTTGACAGACGAGTTCTCCTCGCCGTAACTATGGCCCCCGCCGCACTTAACACCCGCTCAGATGGCACGCTACTTGCCGGGCAGGACAGCTTTTCCAGGGCAAACTCTGCTAGTTGCGGCCACAAATCAAGTTTGGCTGCCCAGAGTCCAGCGGATCCTCAAGGTGTGTTGGCATGGTCATGTCAAAGTATGACATGACCTGCTGGTTGAGGTCCTGCTCCAGGTCTTCCTGCTGCTCATGAGTAGCCTCACTATGCGGGTGTAGAAAGCTACTCATTAGCGACTGAAGACTGAGGCTGCTGCTGATGGAGCTGCTGCTGCTGCTCCTGCCAACCCCCCCAGCGGCCATGGCAGTGGAAGGTGAGCGCAGAGGTCCCCTTGAGTCAGACCTGCGAGAGTATGGACCATGGCGCAGATAGGCATCGGCCAACTGCCTACGTAGAATGTCTTTGTAGTAGTTCAGTTTGTCCTCCCTCTCGGTGGGTTTAAAAAATGCCCCCATTTTGTGCCGGAAGCGAGGGTCCAATAAGGTGGACAGCCAGAAGTCATCCCGCCGACAGATGGAAACAATTCTGGGGTCACTACGCAAGCACGTGAGCATGCTTCGTGCCATTTGCGCAAGTGACTCGGATGGACTACCTGTCTCCATCTCCACTGCATACTGCCACGGTGTGCCCGGGTCCTCTGTCTCGCCTTCCTCAAAAACCTCTAGCTCCTCTGGCTGCTCCTGCTCCTCCTCTCCTGTCCGCTGACTAGATAAACCAGCCATTTCGCCAAGCCTAAACTGTGTTTCGCTGGGCAACTCCTCCTCCTCCTCTTCCTCCTCCTCCTCCAGTTAAGCTCCAACGGGGTTCATGTGGCCGTAAGATGTAAACGCCATGTCTCCAGTGCCCTGACCAGCCATGGTTTCCAACATGTGCTGTAGTACATGAAGCAGTGGATCACGTCGTTCATCCCGTAATCCTGCCGACTGACAAATAAAGTGGCTTCCTCAAAGGGCCTGAGCAAACGGCAGGTGTCACGTATGAGCAGCCACTGGTTGACATTGAAGTTACACAGGGGAGTCCCCCTATCTGCTTGGATCATCAGGAAATCCGTGATGGCTTTTCTCTGTTCATATAATCGGTCCAACATGTGAAGGGTGGAATTCCAACGGGTGGAAACATCGCAAATCAGACTATGTTGGGGGATACCATTCTGACGCTGTAGCTCAAGAAGGGTGTGTTTGGCGGTGTATGAGTGGCTGAAGTGCATGCAAAGTTTCCTTGAAGTTGTTAGGATGTCTTGCAGATGGGGGGAACACTTCAGAAACCGCTTGACAACCAGATTGAAGACGTGAGCCATGCAGGGGGCATGGGTCAGGCTTCCTTGGCGCAGCGCAGACAAAATGTTCTTCCCATTGTCGGTAACCATGATTCCCATTTTAAGTTTTCTTGGAGTAAGCCATGTTTGGATTTCCTGATGAATACATTTAAGCAGTTCCTCCCCTGTGTGACTCCGTTCGCCAAGACAAACCATGTGAAGCACTGCGTGACACCTCCGTGCCCTGCACACATGGTAGACTGGAGGCGCACTGAGACTTGAGCCTACAGTGGAGGGTGAGGAGATGGCGGAGGATGAGGAGGCCGAGTCGCATGGTGTCACAGGCCCAAGGGGCAGGGAGCGCGGAGGCCGAAGCGGCGTGACCTGTCCAAGTTGCTGCTGCTGCTGCAAAGGGACCACATTCACCCAGTGGGCAGTAAACGACATGTACTGTCCCTGACCGTAGTTACAGCTCCAGATGTCGGCGCTGCCATGCACTTTGCTACACACCGACAGGCTCAAGGACTGGCCCACCTTCTGTTCAACAAAAGTGTGCAGCGCTGGTACTGCCTTCTTGGCAAAGAAATGACGGCTTGGGACTCTCCACCTCGGCTCGGCACAAGCCATCAGTTCTCTGAAAGGTGCAGATTCCACCACCTGGAAAGGGAGCGACTGCAGCACCAGCAACTTGGACAGGAGCACATTCAGCTTCTGCGCCGTAGGATGAGTGGGCGCATACTGCTGTCTCTTGGACATGGCTTCGCTGATGGATTGCTGGCGGGATGCATGACTTGGAGGAGGAGGAGGAGCAGGAGCGACAGAGGATGGGTATGACGCACAGCTGCCTTCGGCTGAGGTGCTGGAGCCCTGGCTGGCAGAAATTGGGAGCGGCGTGCCACTTGTTGAGGAAGCAGACTGGACCACCCCTTGGGAGCCTCGGTTCTCCCAGGTCGCTTTATGGTGACGCATCATATGTTGACGCAGGGCCGTGGTGCCAACATTTGGACCCTGGCCACGCTTCACCTTTTGCCTACATATCTTGCATGTGGCCATGTTACCCTCCTGCGGATGCTTCAGGAAAAACTGCCACACTGCCGAGTAGCTACTTTTCCCACCCCCTGGCCTCACTGATTCAATGATGCTGTTGCCAACTCCAGGAACCCCTGCTCCACTACCTCCCGATAAGGTAGACTGCCGCACAGCAGGTGCTCTACCCCGGCCCCGGCCCCGGCCGGCTCCAGCCTTTGGAATTGTGCCCCCATGCTGACTGCTACCTCCTTGCTTCCTCAGCTGCTGACTCCGGGGCAACCTGCGCCCCTCTTCTCCTGATGATGACGATGAAGCCCCTTCATCACCCGGCTCCCAAGTGCGATCAGCTTCATCGTCATCATCATTATCACCGAGTTGTGGCTGTACGTCACTGATGTTCGTGGATTCGTCAACAGTGTCTGGCGCAGGAGCTGGAACGCTCGCAGCACCCACGACACTGTCCACATCACTATTTGTCTGCCTAGCTAAAGAAGCCACCTCCATTTCTTGGCTGGGCAGTAGCTGCTGACTGTCCTCTATCTGATCGTCCTCCTCACTAGAGTGGAGCTGAACCCAAAGCATTGGATATGTCGCTGGGGGAGGGAAAAGCGTAGGACAGAGGCAATGGGAGGACAGGGACTGCTCTCGGGGCATGCCAACTCAGGGTTGTGTCAGAGGAACCTACCGACCCTAGACTGGGGGTCTCAGACGTAAGTTGTGATGATGTTGTTGATGAGCGCGTCAACCAATCTACCACGGCAGATGCGTTACTGGTGGAGACCCGACCGCTAGCAGATACTGGCAGATTAGGTCTCTCAGCGTGACTCCTGCTGCTACTGGCCCCCAGTCTGCTGCGAGCTCTGCCTGCAGAATCTTGGCCTCTGCCACTCCTCTTTTCACTTCCAGGCACTTGTCTGCCCGACATAGTCTAACTGGCGTGGTAGTAGGTGATATTTTAAGAACCCCCAGGCAGCGGTGGGTCTATATGAAACAGAATATAATGCACACCAAAAGTGAGCAGTAACACTCAGCCTCCAACAGGCCTGCCTAGTGTAAATAAGAGAGCTGCTTAGTGTAAATAAAGAGGGGTATGCTATGTTACAGAATGGGATGCCCCAACAGCCAGCAGTGCACCTGGCAGCAGTAAGACTATGCACAGCAAAAGTGTCTTTATCAGGCCTAATTTCTATGGGAATAAGTGCAAATGGTTATTATGGTATTAAATAGAGGCTGGTGTAGTCACAGAATGGGATGCCACAAAAACCAGAGAGCATGCACAGCAAAAGTGTCTTTATCAGGCCTAATTTCTATGAGAATATGTGCAAATGGTTATTATGGTATTAAATAGAGGTTGGTGTAGTCACAGAATGGGATGCTCAAACAGGAGTGCACCTGGCACTCCTTTTAAGTTTTCTTGGAGTAAGCCATGTTTGGATTTCCTGATGAATACATTTAAGCAGTTCCTCCCCTGTGTGACTCCGTTCGCCAAGACAAACCATGTGAAGCACTGCGTGACACCTCCGTGCCCTGCACACATGGTAGACTGGAGGCGCACTGAGACTTGAGCCTACAGTGGAGGGTGAGGAGATGGCGGAGGATGAGGAGGCCGAGTCGCACGGTGTCACAGGCCCAACGGGCAGGGAGCGCGGAGGCCGAAGCGGCGTGACCTGTCCAAGTTGCTGCTGCTGCTGCAAAGGGACCACATTCACCCAGTGGGCCGTAAATGACATGTACTGTCCCTGACCGTAGTTACAGCTCCAGATGTCGGCGCTGCCATGCACTTTGCTACACACCGACAGGCTCAAGAACTGGCCCACCTTCTGTTCAACAAAAGTGTGCAGCGCTGGTACTGCCTTCTTGGCAAAGAAATGACGGCTTGGGACTCTCCACCTCGGCTCGGCACAAGCCATCAGTTCTCTGAAAGGTGCAGATTCCACCACCTGAAAAGGGAGCGACTGCAGCACCAGCAACTTGGACAGGAGCACATTCAGCTTCTGCGCCGTAGGATGAGTGGGCGCATACTGCTGTCTCTTGGACATGGCTTCGCTGATGGATTGCTGGCGGGATGCATGACTTGGAGGAGGAGGAGGAGGAGGAGCAGGAGCGACAGAGGATGGGTATGACGCACAGCTGCCTTCGGCTGAGGTGCTGGAGCCCTGGCTGGCAGAAATTGGGAGCGGCGTGCCACTTGTTGAGGAAGCAGACTGGACCACCCCTTGGGAGCCTCGGTTCTCCCAGGTCGCTTTATGGTGACGCATCATATGTTGACGCAGGGCCGTGGTGCCAACATTTGGACCCTGGCCACGCTTCACCTTTTGCCTACATATCTTGCATGTGGCCATGTTACCCTCCTGCGGATGCTTCAGGAAAAACTGCCACACTGCCGAGTAGCTACTTTTCCCACCCCCTGGCCTCACTGATTCAATGATGCTGTTGCCAACTCCAGGAACCCCTGCTCCACTACCTCCCGATAAGGTAGACTGCCGCACAGCAGGTGCTCTACCCCGGCCCCGGCCCCGGCCGGCTCCAGCCTTTGGAATTGTGCCCCCATGCTGACTGCTACCTCCTTGCTGCCTCAGCTGCTGACTCCGGGGCAACCTGCGCCCCTCTTCTCCTGATGATGACGATGAAGCCCCTTCATCACCAGGCTCCCAAGTGCGATCAGCTTCATCGTCATCATCATTATCACCGAGTTGTGGCTGTACGTCACTGATGTTCGTGGATTCGTCAACAGTGTCTGGCGCAGGAGCTGGAACGCTCGCAGCACCCACGACACTGTCCACATCACTATTTGTCTGCCTAGCTAAAGAAGCCACCTCCATTTCTTGGCTGGGCAGTAGCTGCTGACTGTCCTCTATCTGATCGTCCTCCTCACTAGAGTGGAGCTGAACCCAAAGCATTGGATACGTCGCTGGGGGAGGGAAAAGCGTAGGACAGAGGCAATGGGAGGACAGGGACTGCTCTCGGGGCATGCCAACTCAGGGTTGTGTCAGAGGAACCTACCGACCCTAGACTGGGGGTCTCAGACGTAAGTTGTGATGATGTTGTTGATGAGCACGTCAACCAATCTACCACGGCAGATGCGTTACTGGTGGAGACCCGACCGCTAGCAGATACTGGCAGATTAGGTCTCTCAGCGTGACTCCTGCTGCTACTGGCCCCCAGTCTGCTGCGAGCTCTGCCTGCGGAATCTTGGCCTCTGCCACTCCTCTTTTCACTTCCAGGCACTTGTCTGCCCGACATAGTCTAACTGGCGTGGTAGTAGGTGATATTTTAAGAACCCCCAGGCAGCGGTGGGTCTATATGAAACAGAATATAATGCACACCAAAAGTGAGCAGTAACACTCAGCCTCCAACAGGCCTGCCTAGTGTAAATAAGAGAGCTGCTTAGTGTAAATAAAGAGGGGTATGCTATGTTACAGAATGGGATGCCCCAACAGCCAGCAGTGCACCTGGCAGCAGTAAGACTATGCACAGCAAAAGTGTCTTTATCAGGCCTAATTTCTATGAGAATAAGTGCAAATGGTTATTATGGTATTAAATAGAGGCTGGTGTAGTCACAGAATGGGATGCCCAAACAGGAGTGCACCTGGCAGGCAGTAGTACTATGCACAGCAAAAGTGTCTTTATCAGGCCTAATTTCAATTAGAATAAGTGCAAATGGTTATGGTCTTAAATAGAGCCTGGTGTAGTCACAGAATGGGATGCCCCAAAAACCAACAGGAGTGCACCTGGCAGGCAGCAGTACTATGCACAGCAAAAGTGTCTTTATCAGGCCTAATTTCAATTAGAATAGGTGCAAATGGTTATGGTCTTAAATAGAGGCTGGTGTAGTCACAGAATGGGATGCCCCAACAGGAGTGCACCTGGCAGGCAGTAGTACTATGCACAGCAAAAGTGTCTTTATCAGGCCTAATTTCAATTAGAATAAGTGCAAATGATTATGGTCTTAAATAGAGGCTGGTGTAGTCACAGAATGGGATGCCCAAACAGGAGTGCACCTGGCAGGCAGTAGTACCATGCACAGCAAAAGTGTCTTTATCAGGCCTAATTTCAATTAGAATAAGTGCAAATGGTTATGGTCTTAAATAGAGCCTGGTGTAGTCACAGAATGGGATGCCCCGAAAACCAACAGAAGTGCACCTGGCAGGCAGCAGTACTATGCACAGCAAAAGTGTCTTTATCAGGCCTAATTTCAATTAGAATAGGTGCAAATGGTTATGGTCTTAAATAGAGGCTGGTGTAGTCACAGAATGGGATGCCCAAACAGGAGTGCACCTGGCAGGCAGTAGTACTATGCACAGCAAAAGTGTCTTTATCAGGCCTAATTTCAATTAGAATAAGTGCAAATGGTTATGGTCTTAAATAGAGGCTGGTGTAGTCACAGAATGGGATGCCCAAACAGGAGTGCACCTGGCAGGCAGTAGTACTATGCACAGCAAAAGTGTCTTTATCAGGCCTAATTTCAATTAGAACAGGTGCAAATGGTTATGGTCTTAAATAGAGGCTGGCGTAGTCACAGAATGGGATGCCTCACAGCAGACTTAAGATGAGTTCAGTATATATGCACAGTTAGTTAGTATAAGCAGCCTGAAAACGCTAACAAAGCCAGTCAGCCAGCCAGTAACAAACACTCAGGCTGGATGAAAAAAAAAAAAATCTCCCTGTGACTGCCTCCGATTTTTCCTAACTTTCCCTGTTTTTCGCTGACTTTCTGTCTGTCTCCTGCCTGTCTCCTGCCTGTCTCCAGCCTGTCCCTGTCTGTCTCTGTCTGTCTAACTGTCTCTCTCCCTGCCTACAGCAGCGTTCTGTCTCTCACGAATGCAATAGAGAAATGAGGAAAACCAAGATGGCCGCCGGCCTTAAATAGCACTGTGACGTCACCGGGCTTGCTGGCTGCTGATAGGCTGCATGTGACTGCCCCAGCTTGCACTGGCGCGGGGTAGATGTCTGGACATGTCCCGTCCGCCATCTTAGAATGCCTGTATGTAAATGAATGGATGTTAAAGGAAAACTTCGAGCGATCGAATCGCGGGGAAATTCGGATTCGATCCGAATCGAATTTTTCATGAAATTCGGATCGAATCCGGGTTCGTCCGGATCGATTCGCTCATCCCTAGTTGTATTGTTTTAGTTGGTTACCTTTGCTTTGTGTAATTATTTTATATTTGGTTACAGGAACTGCAAGATGTTCCACTCGCACAACATACAAGCAGTGTTTGGTCCAACTATGCGATTCCTCAGTGTTCTTGCAGGGCATCCAGTGTTGTCCCATGATGCTTATATATTGCAGAGCTCCGGCTTATTTCGTCAGTTTGAGTCAGGAGAATTATCTGGTGGATGGCTCCTGGGTAAGTTTGCTCACATTCCATCAATCCATTTTTACTGTATGGCAATGAATATAGTTGATGACTCATGTCTTAACCTATGGCTGTTTTTAGCCCTTGATGACATGTTAAACAATATTGTAGCTTATAATGTGTATTTTATGTTAGTATTTTTAAATACTTTCAGGGGATTCTGGATATCCACTCCTGCACTTGCTCCTGATGCCCGTTCCTTGACTGCAGAATGTGGGCCAGGGGTTGTCTAATCGGGCACTATGCAAAACCAGGGCAGTGGTGGAGAGGTCCTTTGGCCTATTGAAGACCAGATTTTGATGTTTGGACCATACCGGGGATCCCTTCAGTATGACCCAAAAAAGGTCAAAGATATCATCATGGACTGTGCTGCGCTGCATAATTTTGCTATCTTGCAGCGGGTCCCCCGGTATGTGGATTTGCCACCCTCTCCACCCGCCGATGAGCCAGAGGACGCCTATGTTGGCCAGCACAGTGCGTCTGGCCAAGCCGTCCGTGCTAATCTAATAGCAACACATTTTGCTTAATTGTTTTCTCCTTTGGTTTTTTTTTCTTGTTTGTTGTTATTGCTTTGTGCCATTTGTTTTTGGCTTTGTGTTTTAATAATAAAAAAACAGTAATGAATTAATTACAAAAACCATCAACAATGATTTTAGACTTTTTTTTTTTTAGTTTTTGGGGCTACTTTAAGACATATTTATTATCCAAAAACTGAAAGACAGCAACTTTGTTTTTCATTTTTTTAACATAAAAATTGTAGTTGATGGTCACTCCCATAGTTATGGGGAATACATGGACATGAAATTTATGCCAAATCATTCCACATAGCAATTGCACACAGCCTGGATTTACAAAGTAAGGCACTCCAGGACAAAGTTAACCTTAAAAAGAACATACTAACATATATGTGCCAAGCATTGTCAAGTAAATAATTCAGAGATGTTACATTTTAAAAATAGGGACACAAACACACCCTCTCCTGCTTGGCCACATTTGCCACAGGCACAGGTTGAAAGCAGACATACCTATGCCACATCTACACCTCTTACTCAGTGGCCCACCCAAACAAGAACACCCAGTCCCCATCCAAGTCCAGTAAAATCGCAGCTGGGGGCCAAGGTAGTAGTTTGCCAGTCCAGAATGTCACACAATCATGCCTACAAACAGGAGGAGCCACAACCAATGTAATTAGGGCCAAGGCTGCAGCACAACAGCTTGAGTGGCTGGTTCAGTGAGGCTTGACCTCTGGCATTGGCTAGCGGGCTACCTCAGCACTCTAATGAGCTATATGGGCGCAAATCAAAAGCATACAAGCAAAGCCATACCAAAATGCTATATTAGTAGGGCTCACCAGACAAGTCAATACAGTGGGGATGTAGAGCAAAGATGTAGAACAGATTCAGGCCAAATACATCTTAATATGGGGGATGCCCATAGAACCCAGGTTGTGGCCCTTGGTGGTGGTGGAAAACTGGGCGACATTGCTGAGTACACCTCCCAATTCCCCGGGTTGTGGGGCGTGCAGATGATGGTGCTCTAGGACCCCCAACAGCCACAGGTATGCTGGACAAATCCTCAGCAGCAAATCTAAAACTGGGGCCTGGAGGGTCAGTCTCTGCATGCTGCCCACGATGTGCAGGCACCATGCAGCCAGCTTCCCTCTGCTGCTAAGGATTTGTCGGAGAAACGTTTTGGGACATTTGCAGATTCTGGGCCAGGGGGAGATCTTCATAAGGTCCCATGCAGGTTCCATCCTCCTCCAACTCCTGGATTTCCTCCATCAGTGTGTGGGTCTGTTGGGACATGTGAAAAAAAGCTTCAGTTTGGGCACTACATATGTAAATCAGCTAAAAATAACATCCCAAGTCACATGCATGAGCCACATATGGAAAATACACTTACCGAAACTATCGGATCCTGGGTCCGTGGCAGCACGGAAGTTTGTGGCATGGACAAACTTGCTGAGGATTTCCCACTAGCTGAGGGGAGAGGCTGGGCTGCATTAGAAGAAAACAAACAATGTAAACACACAACTATGCATTGGTAATGCTTAATAACACATATGCTTAAATCAAACACGTGGCCAAGCTGGAATGGCCACTCCCACAACGGTGCAACTTGACCTTCACTATGAATGCCATTATCTGGAAAATGGATTATGAAACAAGTACAGACACATTGGTCACCTGAAGCCAACCAAACATGCAAGTACTGCCTGTTGTGTGTGTTTAAACATCCCTTATAGGCCATTAAGTGAACACACTCAGCTTTCAAATAGCAGTTACAATAAGATTCTGCTGATTACCATTGTATCTATGAAAACATTGCAGTCACCCCTTCTTAAGCCTTTGGGACCCAAGCACAGCTCAAACCCAAGTGGCCCACAGATAAAGATGTAAGTGTTGGATGTGATTGAATAGAAATACATATCAGGCAGTCCTTTGCTAATATCAATACTTTACTACTCTTCCTAAATCTTCTGAAACGTCATGTATTGGCAACCAAATTATCAAATTATCTGTCCACACACATGACACACCCTGGTCAAATTGTTCACTCCACTACAAGGCACACCCTAGGGGCATGTGTTTAGATATGCCTTGCTGGCTAATTTCACAGGTTGCACAATTTTTGGGGAAAATAAAACATTACTAACCTGCAGGAATAGGCGGGTTGTCTGTGTTCTGTTGTGCCGAGTGTCCCTCGCAACAGGATGTAGCAGGCCCAGCACCATCTCCGCAGCCTGGGTAAATTTCAATTTAGTGGGGAATCCTCTGCCAGTTTGTAAACATAGCTTAAAAACATTGCTGAAAAACATAGTTACACAAATTTAGCTCAATGATGTCTATACAAGAAGAATAAAAAAACAAAAATAAGATATGTACCTATACCTGTAATGCCGCCTTTTATTCTCTTTCTTCCGTGCGGCATATTTGAGGTTCGATATTTTCTGTTGAATCTGTTCTACATCTTTGAGCTCGTCCCCCGCTGCATTGCTTGTTGCTTTTGATTTGCTCCTATATAGCTCATCATAATATAACGTGAGGCCACTAGCCAATGCCAGAGTTTGGGCCTCACCAAAACGGCCACTCAAGTGCTCTCTGCGCAATGTTCGCCCTGTTGGTTGTGGTTGTGGCTCCTCATTGTTTCCAGGCAAATGGGGTGACATTCTGGCCTGGGTGTGTGTTGGAGAATTCAAGGACTGCAGGCTGGCTGCTGATCTAACTGGACTGGGAAAGGGACTGGGTGTTCGTGGCTGGGTGGACAGAGAAGTTGCAGGGGTTGATGTGACATAGGGTGATTGGCTGGCCACCTGAGCCAGTGGGGAATGTGGCCGAGGAAGAGAGGGTCTGGATGAACTTGTGCTTGGGGCCCTGTGGCTCTGTGGGCCTATGGAACGAGCATGGCCCTTTGAGGTACTTGGACGGTCCATGGGTGAGCCAGAGCTTGTTGTTCTGCCACTCTTGCCCATGGATTGGTAGCCCCATGCGGGTGGGGATGTGGAGCTTTGGATTCTCTGCCTTTTAGGGCTTCTGGCCCTGCTGTGGCTTCTGGGCCATCGGGGGCTTCTGGCCCTGCTGTGGCTTCTGGGCCGTTGGGAGCTTCTGGCCTTGCTGTGGCTTCTGGGCCATCAGGGGCTTTTGGCCCTGCTGTGGCTTCTGGGCCATCAGGGGCTCCTGGCCCTGCTGTGGCTTCTGGGCCGTCGGGGGCTTCAGGCCCTGCTGTGGCTTCTGGGCCGTTGGGGCTTCTTTGCCGGCTTGGGCTTCTTTCATGGTGGGTTTTGGATTTGCTCAGTGCCTTGGTGCCACGTGGGGGGGGGGGGGGGGGGGGGGTTTGGGCCCGGGGGGGCTGGGGCTTCGCACCCTCTTACCAGTTTTTTTCACCTCCCTTGTGGTAGGCTTGGTGGCCTGTGTCTTGCGCTTGGCTTGTGCCTCCTTTTTTTTGGGAGTTGTGGTGGGTGGCTTGGGCGGAGCATTGCGTGTTTGCCGCAGTTTTGTTTTGGGCATTTGTGAACGAGTTTTTGGCCCTTCTGCAGCCTCCTGCCTCTTGGGTGCCTTTTTCCCGCTTGCCGCTGCTTGCTTCTTTGGTGCCATTTTGCACGGACTCAGAAAGAGAATGAGTTGTGTGTCCAGGGACCTTTAAATAAGATTGGCGGCCTGTGGCGCCTACGCGCTCACGTACGCGTGCGTACGGCCGTTCGTTCGGCCGTGCGGAACCCGGAAACCTCTGGGGCATTACTTATCTGCTGCGGAGAAGAACAAAGATGGCGCCCACAATCTTCACCCGCCAACAAGAAGAGATCATCATGCTTGTAAGTGTCTTTGTATCAGTTTGATTTGCCAGCTAAATGCATGTCTACCCCTTAAGGGCTTTATTTAAAAGTGGCTACAACTCCGTGCACAACCAAAGTCACGGCACACATGTGCCAAACACCAGTTCGGCCAGCTTCAAGGATTTGATTAGCCTAGAAATGTGTGTGTTAATGTCATTTAGTCAAATGATCTATTTTTGACAGATATTGGTAGCCAGTTGGAACTAAATGCTATGTTTGCTTTATGTTTTGTAGACCATACTGGAGCGCAGGTACAACTACCTGCCCAACTCTTTTGAGAAATGCACCATCGGCCTGGAGATCATCGGGAAAATACAGCAACAGACTGACACCACCTTCACCCACACTCAGATCATGCAGCATTGGTCGGACCTGAAGCGGCTGCACATACCCCGGGAGCGGAGGTTTTTCGGCATCCATTTCCCCAGTAAGTACATAGCGATTGCATGCCAGATGTAACTAAGACAGAAGGTAGGCCTTTAGTTATGATGCCTTTTCTTTGGTAGTGTTGGAAATGGATTACCGTATACGCTGCACCCAGAGGCGCACAGGCCGACCAGTGCTGCATGAAGCTGCAGCTGGAAGTGAAGGTGGTGGATCTCCTGGGCGACGGTCCTACCCCTCCTCTGTTGTATCCTCTGACCAGGCCCTGGACCTTTCCACAGAGGAGGGGCGGCACGGCGTGGGCAGGCAGTCGTACCCTGCCACGCATGCGGGAGCCTCTGGTATGTGACTCTTCATGTATACGCACACACATATACATTCTATTTACTACCAAGCTGATTCCCTTCATCTGTTTATATAGATGCTTCGGGAGCGGGTGAAGTTGTGGAGGAAGCAGCAGATTGGCCACACGAAGAACATAGAGAAAGTGATTGATGTGACCCAGATATTTAAATAGACATTTTATTACTGTTGAATAAGACATAAAAACTAACTGTAATTGCCATGTTTCTCCAGGAACTTCTTCACAGCAGAGGCAGGGCCCAGGACGTCTGGTTGTCCCCAACGAGCCCTCTCTCGGCCACCAACCAAGTAAGTAGTAATGCCATTATTTGCAGTATGTGGTAATTGACATGAACACACAGATACATCAAGCCATAGTCAATGGCATTCGAAGAATTACCTCTGGCCACTTCCTTAGCTTAATGACTTTGCTAAATCACCTCTGGCCACTTACTTAGCTTAATAACTTTGCATAATCACCTCTGGTCACTTACTTAGCTTAATGACTTGGCAGAATGACATATGTGGCCTTTATTTAATTAGCTAACTAACAAACATTCAATCCACAGGTGACAAACATGTATTGGTCTCCAAGTAATGTTCTATTCTCAGTTTGTTACAGGGACCACACACCAAGCAGTTTTTGAACTGAATAGGAGGGTACTTGAGTTGGTGGCCGATATGAAGGTGGTGGTTGCCTCGTTGGGGACAACATAAGAAGAAGATTAGAGTCCTGGGTCCTGGCCCTGTTTAGTTTATACAGTTTTTAACAAGTTGAAGCTTTTTACCCTGTTTAGTTAATACAGTTTTTAACAAGTTGAAGCTTTTACCCCTTTTATTTATTTTTTTAAAAAAGCCTAAAATGTACATAGTCCACGTTTTTTAAACATTTTTTTAAGAACAAAAATTTACAGATAAAAAAAAACAAAAGCAAACAAAGTTTCATTGTCATTTATTTAAACACATACATTTACACCAAACAAAGGGTCAAAGACATATTTTTCTATCAAGATTCAGATGTCCATGAAGTTTGGGTAAGTTTTAGGGTCCTAAAATGGAAGAAGAACCTAACCGCGAAGTGGTTTGGGTAAGTTTAGAGGCCTAAAATGGAAGAAGAACCTAACCGCGAAGTGGTCTGGGTAAGTTTTAGGGGCCTAAAATGGAAGAAGAACCTAACCGCGAAGTGGTTTGGGTAATTTTTAGGGGCCTAAAATGGAAGAAGAACCTAACCGCAAAGTGGTTTGGGTAATTTTTAGGGGCCTAAAATGGAAGAAGAACCTAACCGCGAAGTGGTTTGGGTAAGTTTTAGGAGCCTAAAATGGAAGAAGAACCTAACCGCGAAGTGGTTTGGGTACGTTTTAGGGGCCTAAAATGGAAGAAGAACCTAACCGCGAAGTGGTTTGGGTAAGTTTTTGGATCCAAAAGGGAAGATGGAGGATAGGGCTAAGTGGTTGTGGTGTGCTTTAAGGGTCCAAAAGGGAAGATGGAGGATAACGCTAAGTGGTTGTGGTGTGCTTTAAGGGTCCAAAAGGGAAGATGGAGGTTAGGGCTAAGTGGTTGTGGTGTGCTTTAAGGGTCCAAAAGGGAAGATGGAGGATAGCGCTAAGTGGTTGTGGTGTGCTTTAAGGGTCCAAAAGGGAAGATGGAGGATAGGGCTAAGTGGTCGTGATGTGCTTTAAGGGTCCAAAAGGGAAGATGGAGGATAGGGCTAAGTGGTTGGGGTGAGCTTTAAGTGTCCAAAAGGGAAGATGGAGGAAAGCGCTAAGTGGTTGGGGTGAGCTTTAAGGGTCCAAAAGGGAAGATGGAGGATAGGGCTAAGTGGTTGTGGTGTGCTTTAAGGGTCCAAAAGGGAAGATGGAGGATAGGGCTAAGTGGTTGGGGTGAGCTTTAAGGGTCTAAAAGGGAAGCTGGAGGATAGGGCTAAGTGGTTTAGCTAAACATTGTAGTAGACGTGAGGGTGTCAAATATGTAGGCGAGCACTTTAATGAGTTAGGTTTGTAGTGCGCAGGCGCAAGATCGTAAGTATTTCCGTCTGGACGATTATTTTTGGAAAAAGGGAAACAGAATCTATCGGGAAACGTGAAGGATTTGTGGGAGGAGACGATGGAAAAAGGGCAAAATCTAAAGCCTATGTTGTAACATGAGAAAATGAAACAGAGAAGTCACGATGGAAAATGACATCCTCGCACACTCATACGAGAGCGGGAAAATGTGAAAATAATACGAAATCGGCACAAAAACTAAAGTCTTTTTTTGTCTCTCTGAATCGAGCCTAATTGGCCTGATGCAGAGCCTCCTCATTCAGCTATCCCGTACGTTTTCCTGTTGGTTTTGGGCTGTGATCGGGGCATGAAAGGGTGCTCCGTTGCTTTTTGTGTGCGTGTGTGCGCTCAGGTGTTTCGGCATGCTCCTTTACGTGTGTCGGCTTGCAAGAGGCAGGACTCCGTGAAAACGGACTTGATGTTGATAGGTCCGTTTTTTTTAATGATTCAGAGCCTTAATTTCCGATTGAAAGCAGCCCATTATAACGAGGGTGTGGGCGCTCAACTTACGGCCAGTGTTAGCAGCCGTATTTGTGCTCCGTCACTTTGGAATGCATTCTGTTGTGTGCGAGCATCAAAGGTGTCAGCTACGCGGCCTGGTTCTTTTGAGCATGGCAGAGACCAGGCTACACCGAACATGTCTGGACATCGATGGCATGCATGACCTTGAGCTATTCAAGCTCACCCGCCTTAACCGTGTTTCTCTCCAGGACTTGTATAGGCAGCTGCGGCCATGGTTAGCCCGCACCACAAGGAAGGGGCATGCAATTGCAGGTATGACCAAATTGGTTGGCTGCCTGCAGTTTTTGGCAAACGGCTTGTTCCAGAGACTGGGTGCCTTCTCCGTGGGGATGTCCCAGTCTACGCTGAGCCGCAGCCTTAACAAGTTTTTGGATGGCATGGCTACCCTGGTACCAAAATATATATTTTTCTCTGACACAGCGGAAGCCTGGAATGCGGTTAAGCTGGGCTTTTATAATATAGCCGACATGCCCAACATCATGGGTGCCATCGATTGTACCCACGTTGCGTTAATTCCGCCAGCTGCGCAGGAATATCTGTTCAGGTATGTGGTTTAGGTCAGCATGTGTCTGCCATGTAGCACATACATTTACATTTTTGCAATGTGGAGTATTTTTCAATGGCTGAAAGCAGACCTACATCCTGTGTATACCAAACATCCAGTGGTTTGAAATGTTGCTTATGTGAATGTATCTTTTTAATTGTGTTTTGCCTTTTGTGCCCACTAATTCCTGATATATTTTGCTTTTGCAGGAACAGGAAGACGGGCCACTCTATAAATGTGCAGGCAGTGCCAGGCCCAGATATGCAATTTTTTAGTATGTTTGCAGCCTTTCCTGGGTCCACACACGACTCGCACATTTTGAGGAACTCCAGCCTCTTTGTGTGCTTTCAATCTGGAGATCTGCCTGGCGGCTGGCTACTGGGTATGTGTTTAAAAATAGTTGCTGCCGTCCAGCATGATTTTTCTGATTGGTCTGTGCCTGTACCCCACTAATCTGTTAGAGACTTCAATTAAACAGTAGAAGTTTACACTCACTTACTTACCAGTATTTCCTCCTATGGCTTTGTTTGTGATTCTCCACTATACCTTTCTGTCCTGGCCCTCTTAGCTATGTTGCATCCCAGAGTCATTGTACAGAAGTGTGCTGGGTGGATGTGCATGTTGCCTCATCAGAACTGTGCTTTGCACTGACACTGCACAGCTGACCTATTGTCCCTGTTCACTAATGTTTGAATGCTAAGCAGCACATTATTGAGCCTCTTCCCCTTAGGCCTCTGTCTGTTGTTCCCTGTTCTTAGCAGTTTAAAGTAACCTAACATGCCGTATTTGTAAGTAGCATGTAAGGTACTTGTGGCTCTTCGTTAGTAGCATGATGGTACTTGTTTAGATACACTTTAGATGTTTGTTGTTTAGGTTTCTATGTCTCGGCTAGTTATGGGGGGCTGCCACTACATATGTGGCAAAGGGGCCCATTTGTCATATGTTTTTTGTATTATGGTGTGCTAATTTTTTGTTTATTTTTTGGCAGGTGATTCTGGCTATCCATTGCTCCCCTGGTTACTCACCCCCATCCTCCACCCATCCTCGGAGGCCCAGGAGCGATATAACACTGCACATAGGAGGACTCGCTCAGTGGTGGAACGTGCCTTTGGCTTGTTGAAGATGCGCTTCCGGTGTCTGGACCAGACTGGGGGTGCCCGCCAAGGTCCTCAAAATAATTGTTGCGTGTGGGGTCCTGCACAACCTCGCCATCCGTAGCCGGGTTCCCAGATACAGTGACCTGGCTGAGGACGCTTTAGTCATTTCAGAAGATGTAACACCTCCCTACTCTGGAACACAAAGTGGGTCGGCACAGGCGATCCGTTCCCAGCTTGTGGACATTGTTTTTGCTTAATTTTCATGCATTTTGGACAATGTGTGCCTTTTTTATTTTGTGTGATAAAAAACAAAAAATAATGTGACAAACATTGTTGAATAATTTTTTGGCTGTTAATGTGGGGTTGTGGAAGAGCATGTGTTTTGGGTTACAGCAGTCTTGTGTCTGATTCATTAACTGCCATTGCTGGACCATTTCCGCCATATGCCTGCTTTGTTGTCTTGTTTCTGCAAGCAGGCCGGACACATTTTGATTCAAAACCTCTAGTTGTTGTGACATAGATGTGATTTGTGAACACACTGTCTCATTAAACCTCTGTGTGTTAGCTGCAAACTGCACATTCTTGGGGTGCCATGCCTTCTCCATTATCTGCAGATGTCTCCTCTGGCTGATATGGCAACATTGCTGGGTCCTGCCACTGGCACGGGTGGGTGCGTCTGGTACTGATTGAGTGGCTGCAGGTGGCTGGCTGGGCGCAGAGTCTGTTGTCCACGGCAGAAGAGGTTTGGGCCACTGAGGTATGGGTAGTGGAGACCAGGGGCAGCACTTGCTGGGCCTGTTGTGTTGGATGTTGTTCCCCAGGTTCTGGTGGCCTTGGCTGCAGCAGACTTGTGTCCTCCTCCTCCAAATCACGAAAAACTTTGATAATGGGTGGGATGGTTCGGGTCTGCCAAGAAAGGTAGCAGGTAGTGAGGGCACTATTTTAATATAAATGTAGGCAAGTGCAATTTCATTTGTCTACACAGTGGTCCATTGACTTACCTCATCCATACACTCAGGTTGGTTGGTGTTGACACAAGGCTGTTGTGGTGTGCTCCTCGGGGACAATGCAGGGGTAGCTTGGCCTTGTGGCGTGGCATCAGTTGGTTCTTGGACGAGAGAATGTACTTTTTGAGGTTCAGTAAAGACCAGTGTGTTGTAAGGAGTATACAACTGTTTTGGTCCCCATTCAAAAGTCTCAATGTAAAAATATACTCACCTCCGGACCTGACATTCCTGTCTGTGTCTTGGCCCCCTTGCAGGCCCTGAAGGGTTGCCGGGTGAATATAGGTCAACACATGCTCTTCCTCTGGTGTTAGGAGGATTTTAGTAGGGATACCACCCCCTGTCTGCAGGCTGGGGAAGAATAAATCACACATAATAAGTGTTATAAACTGCTACAAAGCAGCCTGTCCATTCAGTTACACTCGAAAAGGGCTTTACCTCTGCTGGCGGCGCATGTCCATTTTTTTTTCCCATAATAATTTTCTTTTAATTTACTCCACATTCCTCCTCACAGAACCTACACTATTCACTTGCCCCCAAATGTTCTCCCAAATCTCCTGCTTGGCCTGCTTTGGGGTTGACTTTGAATAACGCCCAAATAGGGCATCATAGTGCTCACAAACACCAGTGGCTACAGCCATGCTTTGGACATCACAGAAACGGGCTGTAAGTGAGCCACAACGCAGCTGACGCCCACATGGGTGTGTGGTGTCCCCGGCAGCCGACAACATTGATGGCTGGCTTTCTGGGGAGTAGTTTAGGTTTCTTGGGCTGATGGGTGACTGTGATGGAGTGTGGGGGGTGCTGGGTGATAATGGCTGGGTGCCTGTCGAGCTGTCACCTGTGGAGCTCTCTATTGACTCTGTGCTTGTGGTACTTGGGGACACAGAGTGTCGAGGAGGGGGGTGGTTGGCCTGGGTGGGCTAGTGGTTTTGGACCTACGCTTCCCCTTGGTGGTATGGCTGGATTTACCCACATGCTTTGTGGGTGGAGGAGGTGGAGGCTGCAGGGTTTGAAGAGATTTGTGGCCCTTGTGAGGCCTGGCTGATTTAGGTGGGGGCGACTGTGCCAAGGGCTCCTTGCTACTGAGTTTTTTCCTAGAAGCCTGTGTGGCTGGCTTATCCACCCTTTGACTATGGCCATGTCCCTCCCAGCTCTTGTGCCTGCTCTTGTGTGGGTGTTTGTGATGTCTATCTGTGCGTCTAGTATGTGGCTCTGGGCTTTTTGGGGTTTTACGGCTCCCTTTTGGCCTGGGCATAGTGATATGGTAACCAACACAGAGCTGAGTGCATTGAGCTTTAAATAGTTTTCCTGTGAGGGCGCGTTCGGCAGCGTGCACACGCACGCCACCACGGGGGCACGTCATAACCAGACCCGGAAGGCAGAGAAAGATGTCGCCCGCAATATATACGGAGGAGCAGGACAACATAATCATGGATGTGAGTAGGCGAGCGTGCGTTTATGTGCGCACACAAGCCGCTAATCAAATATTATCCATGGCAGGGCCATATTAGTGAGGACAAACTGTCTTGTTAAACGAAACGACTAGAACAGGTTAGTTTTAACCATGTGCGCAGAAGCACACTAGCCTAGAGGCAAATAGACTAAGTAGGCCCATGTGAGTAGGAATGAGGCTCAGAAACTGGCTTTGGATAGTGCATGAGAGTGGGTCATCTATTTGTGTCACTAATGCTCTGCCATTGTGTTTTTTTATACAGATGATGCGGCGAAACGTTATGACTACCTGCCGTGCGACTACGACAAGAGAACGTTGGCACTGGTGGTGGTGGACGCAATATCCAGGAACACTGGAACCACCTACACTTTCACACAGATCGCCCAGCACTGGTCGGATTTGAAGAGGAGGCATAGGCCCCGGGTGAGGCGGTACTTTGTCAAGCACTTCCCAGGTAAGTCTTGGTACATGACATGCAATAAACACACTGCCCTTGCCTGGGCCTGTGTTTATGATTGTGTTTATATTGCAGTGCATGAATGGAATTTGCGGTTCCACTCCACCCGGACCAGAACACGAAGCCCAGTGTTGGGAGGTACTGGTGAAAGTGTAGGTGGTGCCACGCCAGTGCCAACGCCCACCCCCTCCTCTGCCAGTGAGTATGAGGAGGCACTGGACCTCACTATACAGGGGGGGGACAGTCGCACGGCAGGGAGTCCAACCAGCCACAGCTCCAACCTGGTTCCGGTAATATTGTTATTTTTAGATGATGATGTCGCAGGACCATCCCAAAGGATAGTGGAAGAACCAGCACAACATCAAGAGGGGCCTGGGGAAGGTGAGTGATTTGATGCATAGAAGCCTAAACCTAATTCAGGAGGCACAAAGAGTCAATAATATCCTTGTGTTTTTGATCCCAACAGCTTCACAGCCGAACGATCTCGTGGACCGAGGGAGGAGGCTGCGCCCCAGACGCCCTGTTGGCCACAAGCCTTGTAAGTTTGTTCAATATATCATACATGTAGTTTAAACTCCTGGCCCAAAAAAAACAAACATGGTCCAAGACACAATAATAAAATAACCTTGGCCCACAATAACCCTAAAAATGGTCCAAACCAAAACCCCTAGATAAGCAAAAAATACTTACAAGGCAAAACTGATGATGTTTTTCATTCACAGATCAAAGACAAGGGCCAAAATGAAAAACAAGAAGACCCTACTGGGTGGCTGAGACCTATTTTATTTTTTTATTACATTTTAAAAATTTTGTTTTATAAAAAAAAATAAAAAATTGTGTGGTGTGTTCTCTTTCCTGGCACTGTGCGTTCTCACAACATAACCATACAGTTACATGTCCCAAAAGGTAAGTATATGGGACAAGGAATAGGAAGAAGAATAAGAAGAAGAAAAAGAAGAGATTAAGGTAAGCATTAAAGACAGGGAAGAAGAAGAAGAAGAGATTAAGGTAAGCATTAAAGACAGGGAAGAAGAAGAAGAAGAAGAAGAAGAAGAAGAAGAAGAGATTAAGGTAAGCATTAAAGACAGGGAAGAAGAAGAAGAAGACATTAAGGAAAGCATTAAACACAGGGAGGAGGAAGAAGAAGAAGAAGAAGGAGGAGAAGACATTAAAGTAAGCATTAAACACAGGGAGGAGGAAAAAGAAGATGAAGAAGGATATTAGTTTAAGGTAAGTTTTGGTGTTGCTAAAAGTGTCAGTTTGTTGTATGAGGAAAGCTTGAGGGAGGACTAGGGAAGTGTGCTTGCGTGGACCCAGATTGTCAACAGGAAATCCATGGAAATGTAAGTATACATGGAAAAACAGTCAGAATCGGGGTGAAAACGGAAACAGATGGCAAGAAGCTATGTTTGGAAACGCATTAAAAGGACCCAAAAACGGCAACGGAACCCAAAACCACACGGAAAGCCCCCGAGAGGGGAAAAAACACTTCCCGAATGAATACACATAAATGGATCATTAACGGAGCTTGCCCGAACGCGGCTCTGCCTCACATTTGAACCCCGGGACAAATGGAAGCAAAACGGGACTTAGGAAAAACAGAACAAAATAAGGTCAGATCGGGGAAGGCTCTGCATCAGGCCAATTGTCCATGTCTGCGGAAGAGGGAGAAATATCCACAGGGCTCAGGGGCCTATTATATTGGGTACAATTTGGCTGAACAGCAGCCAAGCCAAACGAAAGCTTATTTGGCTTTTCGCCAGTTTTTTCCTTCCTTGTCTTTGCAATCTCCGGATCTAGATGTACAGATATAAAATCTAGTCAGCGTGACATCAATGACTATGATCCTCTAGGCATGCAAAACTTGAAAGCTAACATTTGGAAATTTGTGTCAAGGAAGATTTGCATTACTTGGCATTTCGCTACTGATTTGAAAATGAGCAGAATATTTGTGTATGCTGTGTGTATATTTACAAGCATACATTCACAAGATCCTGTAGCTCGGGCTATAAATATGCATGTATGTTTTACAAATGCTCCCAGGTTTAAAATATCTGTTTCACACTTAATTTAGAGATGGCTGTGATTTACATGAAAGCACACATATGCATAGACCTCAACTCAACTGGTTTCAACAGGATGATATTTTGTTCTAGTCACAGCCCATTTACTTGACTTCACCATGGATTGGGCAGTGACCTTATTAGGGGGGTTCTGTGTGAAGTGCACAACTAGAGATGAGCGAACTTTTGAAAAATTTGATTCGACTGATTTGCCGAATTTTCAGACAAAAATCGTTTCGACCCGAATTTATTCGCGATGAATCGCTATTAAAAACGGCTATTTCTGAGCCTCCTAGAGCCTCAATAGGGTTGTAAACCATTCATCCTTGCTGTAACACGCATAGGATGTGTGCTGGGTTAGTGAAATAATACTGTAAATAATTATCACATGCAGATCAGAGGCATTGCTAATAGAATCGCAGAGCGGCAAAATTGCAGAGAGTTGAAGTGGCATCCCTATGAGGGGCCCCTATATTGCCTGAAAAACAGACCCTGGAGCTGGCAGCAGCAGGAGCCCAAAAATTAGCTGAATCACACCCTGGATTTGCAAGCAGCAGCATCAGCTGCAGGAGCCCAAACATTGCTTTGAAGAGACACTGGAGTTGGCTGCAGGAGCCCAAAAATTGGATGAATCACACCCTGGAGTTGCAAGCAGCAGCAGCAGGAGCCCAAACATTACTTTAAAGAGACATTGGAATTGGCAACAGGTGCCCAAAAATTAGATGAATCACACCCTGGAGTTGCAAGCAGCAGCAGGAGCCCAAACATAGCTTGAAAGAGACACTGGAGTTGGCAGCAGGAGCCCAAAAATTGGATGAATCACACCCTGGAGTTGCAAGCAGCAGCAGCAGCAGGAGCCCAAACATTACTTTAAGGAGACACTGGAGTTGGCAGCAGGAACCCAAAAATTGGATGAATCACACCCTGGAGTTGCAAGCAGCAGCAGCAGGAGCCCAAACATTACTTTAAAGAGACACTGGAGTTGGCTTCAGGAGCCCAATTGGATAAATCACACCCTGGAGTTGCAAGCAGCAGCAGCAGCCGAAGGAGCCCAAACATTGCTTTAAAGAAACACTGGAGTTGGCTGCAGGAGGCCAAAATTTGGATGAATCACACCCTGGAGTTGCAAGCAGCAGCAGGAGCCCAAACATTGCTTGAAAGAGACACTGGAGTTGGGTGCAGGAGCCCAAAAATTGGATGAATCACAACCTGGAGTTGCAAGCAGCAGCAGCAGGAGCCCAAACATTGTGTGAAAGAGACACTGGAGTTTGCTGCAGGAGCCCAAAAATGGGATGAATCACACCCTGGAGTTGCAAGGAGCAGCAGCAGGAGCCAAAACATAGCTTGAAAGAGACACTGGAGTTGGCTGCAGGAGCCCAAAAATTAGATGAATCACACCCTGGAGTTGCAAGCAGCAGCAACAGCAGGAGCCCAAACATAGCTTGAAAGAGACACTGGAGTTGGCTGCAGGAGCCCAAAAACTGGATGAATCACACCCTGGAGTTGCAAGCAGCAGCAACAGGAGCCCAAACATTGCTTGAAAGAGACACTGGAGTTGGCTGCAGGAGCCCAAAAATGGGATTAATCACACCCTGGAGTTGCAAGCAGCAGCAGCAGGAGCCCAAACATTACTTTAAAGAGACACTAGAGTTGGCTTCAGGAGCCCAAAAATGGGATGAATCACACCCTGGAGTTGCAAGCAGCTGCAGGAGCCGAAACATTACTTTAAGGAGACACTGGAGTTGGCAGCAGGAGCCCAAAAATTGGATAAATCACACCCTGGAGTTGCAGACAGCAGCAGCAGGAGCCCAAACATAGCTTGAAAGAGACACTGCAGTTGGCTTCAGGAGGCAAAAAATTGGATGAATCACACCCTGGAGTTGCAAGCAGCAGCAGCAGGAGCCCAAACATAGCTTGAAAGAGACACTGGAGTTGGCTGCAGGAGCCCAAAAATTGGATGAATCACACCCTGGAGTTGCAAGCAGCAGGAGCACAAACATTGCTTTAAACAGACACTGGAGTTGGCTGCAGGAGCCCAAAATTTTGTTGAATCACACCCTGGAGTTGCAAGCAGCAGGAGCCCAAACATAGCTTGAAAGAGACACTGGAGTTGGCTGCAGGAGCCCAAAAACTGGATGAATCACACGCTGGAGTTGCAAGCAGCAGCAGCAGGAGCCCAAACATTACTTTAAAGAGACACTAGAGTTGGCTGCAGGAGCCCAAAAATGGGATGAATCACACCCTGGAGTTGCAAGCAGCTGCAGGAGCCGAAACATTACTTTAAGGAGACACTGGAGTTGGCAGCAGGAGGCCAAAAATTGGATAAATCACACCCTGGAGTTGCAGACAGCAGCAGCAGGAGCCCAAACATAGCTTGAAAGAGACACTGCAGTTGGCTTCAGGAGGCAAAAAATTGGATGAATCACACACCGGAGTTGCAAGCAGCAGCAGCAGGAGCCCAAACATAGCTTGAAAGAGACACTGGAGTTGGCTGCAGGAGTCCAAAAATTGGATGAATCACACCCTGGAGTTGCAAGCAGCAGGAGCACAAACATTGCTTTAAACAGACACTGGAGTTGGCTGCAGGAGCCCAAACATTTGTTGAATCACACCCTGGAGTTGCAAGCAGCAGCAGCAGGAGCCCAAACATTACTTTAAAGAGACACTGGAATTGGTAGCAGGAGCCCAAAAATTGGATGAATCACACCCTGGAGTTGCAAGGAGCAGCAGCAGGAGCCTAAACATAGCTTGAAAGAGACACTGGAGTTGGCTGCAGAAGCCCAAAAATTGGATGAATAACACCCTGGAGTTGCAAGCAGCAGCAGCAGGAGCCCAAACATAGCTTGAAAGAGACAATGGTGTTGGCTGCAGGAGCCCAAAAATTGGATAAATCACACCCTGGAGTTGCAAGCAGCAGCAACAGGAGCCCAAACATTGCTTGAAAGAGACACTGGAGTTGGCTGCAGGAGCCAAAAAATTGGATGAATCACACCCTGGAGTTGCAAGCAGCAGCAGCAGCAGGAACCCCAAACATTACTTTAAAGAGACACTGGAGTTGGCTGCAGGAGCCTAAAAATTGGATGAATCACACCCTGGAGTTGCAAGCAGCAGCAGGAGCCCAAACATTACTTTAAGGAGACACTGGAGTTGGCAGCAGGAGCCCAAATTTGGATGAATCACACCCTGGAGTTGCAAGCAGCAGCAGGAGCCCAAACATTACTTTAAAGAGACACTGGAGTTGGCAGCAGGAGCCCAAAAATTGGATGAATCACACCCTGGGGTTGCAAGCAGCAGCAGCAGGAGCCCAAACAGAGCTTGAAAGAGACACTGGAGTTGGCTGCAGGAGCCCAAAAATTGGATGAATAAAACCCTGGAGTTGCAAGCAGCAGGAACACAAACATTGCTTTAAACAGACACTGGAGTTGGCTGCAGGAGCCCAAAAATTGGATGAATCTCACCCTGGAGTTGCAAGCAGCAGCAGAAGCTGAAGGAGCCCAAACATTGCTTTAAAGAGACACTGGAGTTGGCCGCAGGAGGCCAAAAATTGGATGAATCACACCCTGGAGTTGCAAGCAGCAGCAGCAGCAGCAGCAGCTGGAGCCAAAACATTGCTTGAAAGAGACACTGGAGTTGGCTGCAGGAGCCCAAAAATTGGATGAATCACACCCTGGAGTTGCAAGCAGCAGCAGCAGGAGCACAAACATTGTGTGAAAGAGACACTGGAGTTGGCTGCAGGAGCCCAAAAATGGGATGAATCACACCCTGGAGTTGCAAGCAGCAGCAGGAGCCCAAACATAGCTTGAAAGGGACACTGGAGTTGGCTGCAGGAGCCCAAACATTGGATGAATCACACCCTGGAGTTGCAAGCAGCAGCAGCAGCAACAGGAGCCCAAACATTGCTTGAAAGAGACACTGGAGTTGGCTGCAGGAGCCCAAAAATTGGATGAATCACACCCTGGAGTTGCAAGCAGCAGCAGCAGCAGGAGCCCAAACATTACTTTAAAGAGACACTGGAGTTGGCAGCAGGAGCCCAAAAATTGGATGAATCACACCGTGGAGTTGCAAGCAGCAGCAGGAGCCCAAACATTACTTTAAAGAGACACTGGAGTTGGCAGCAGGAGCCCAAAAATTGGATGAATCACACCCTGGAGTTGCAAGCAGCAGCAGAAGCTGAAGGAGCCCAAACATTGCTTTAAAGAGACACCGGAGTTGGCTGCAGGAGCCCAAAAATTAGATGAATCACACCCTGGAGTTGCAAGCAGCAGCAGGAGCCCAAACATTGCTTGAAAGAGACACTGGAGTTGGCTGCAGGAGCCCAAAAATTGGATGAATCACACCCTGGAGTTGCAAACAGCAGCAGCAAGAGCTGTAACATAGCTTGAGAGAGACACTGGAGTTGGCTGCAGGAGGCAAAACATTGGATGAATCACACCCTGGAGTTGCAAGCAGCAGCAGCAGGAGCCCAAACATTTGGTGAAAGAGACACTGGAGTCGGCTGCAGGAGCCTAAAAATGGGATGAATCACACCCTGTAGTCGCAAGGAGCAGCAGCAGCCAAAACATATCTTGAAAGAGACACTGGAGTTGGCTGCAGGAGCCCAAACATTGGATAAATCACACCCTGGAGTTGCAAGCAGCAGCAGCAGGAGCCCACACATAGCTTGAAAGAGACACTGGAGTTGGCTGCAGGAGCCCAAAAATGGGATGAATCACACCCTGGAGTTGCAAGCAGCAGCAGGAGCCCAAACATTACTTTAAAGAGACACTGGAGTTGGCAGCAGGAGCCCAAAAATTGGATAAATTACACCCTGGAGTAGCAAGCAGCAGCAGCAGCAGCCCAAACATAGCTTTAAAGAGACACTGGAGTTGGCAGCAGGAGCCCAAAAATTGGATGAATCACACCCTGGAGTTGCAAGCAGCAGCAGCAGGAGCCCAAACATAGCTTGAAAGAGACACTGGAGTTGGCTGCAGGAGCCCAAACATTGGATGAATCACACCCTGGAGTTGCAAGCAGCAGCAGAAGCCCAAACATAGCTTGAAAGAGACACTGGAGTTGGCTGCAGGAGCCCAAAAATTGGATGAATCACACCCTGGAGTTGCAAGCAGCAGCAGGAGCCCAAACATAGCTTGAAAGAGACACTGGAGTTGGCTTCAGGAGCGCAAAAATTGGATGAATCACACCCTGGAGTTGCAAGCAGCAGTAGCAGGAGCCCAAACATAGCTTCAAAGAGACTGGAATTGGCAGCAGGAGCCCAAAAATTGGATGAATCACGCCCTGGAGTTGCAAGCAGCAGGTGCCCAAACAATGCATTAAAGAGACACTGGAGTCTGCTGCTGGAGGCTAAAAATTGGATGAATCACACCCTGGAGTTTGAAGCAACAGCAGCAGGAGCCCAAACATTACTTTAAGGAGACACTGGAGTTGGCAGCAGGAACCCAAAAATTGGATGAATCACACCCTGGAGTTGCAAGCAGCAGCAGCAGGAGCCCAAACATTACTTTAAAGAGACACTGGAGTTGGCTTCAGGAGCCCAATTGGATAAATCACACCCTGGAGTTGCAAGCAGCAGCAGCAGCCGAAGGAGCCCAAACATTGCTTTAAAGAAACACTGGAGTTGGCTGCAGGAGGCCAAAATTTGGATGAATCACACCCTGGAGTTGCAAGCAGCAGCAGCAGGAGCCCAAACATTGCTTGAAAGAGACACTGGAGTTGGGTGCAGGAGCCCAAAAATTGGATGAATCACAACCTGGAGTTGCAAGCAGCAGCAGCAGGAGCCCAAACATTGTGTGAAAGAGACACTGGAGTTTGCTGCAGGAGCCCAAAAATGGGATGAATCACACCCTGGAGTTGCAAGGAGCAGCAGCAGGAGCCAAAACATAGCTTGAAAGAGACACTGGAGTTGGCTGCAGGAGCCCAAAAATTAGATGAATCACACCCTGGAGTTGCAAGCAGCAGCAACAGCAGGAGCCCAAACATAGCTTGAAAGAGACACTGGAGTTGGCTGCAGGAGCCCAAAAACTGGATGAATCACACCCTGGAGTTGCAAGCAGCAGCAACAGGAGCCCAAACATTGCTTGAAAGAGACACTGGAGTTGGCTGCAGGAGCCCAAAAATGGGATTAATCACACCCTGGAGTTGCAAGCAGCAGCAGCAGGAGCCCAAACATTACTTTAAAGAGACACTAGAGTTGGCTTCAGGAGCCCAAAAATGGGATGAATCACACCCTGGAGTTGCAAGCAGCTGCAGGAGCCGAAACATTACTTTAAGGAGACACTGGAGTTGGCAGCAGGAGCCCAAAAATTGGATAAATCACACCCTGGAGTTGCAGACAGCAGCAGCAGGAGCCCAAACATAGCTTGAAAGAGACACTGCAGTTGGCTTCAGGAGGCAAAAAATTGGATGAATCACACCCTGGAGTTGCAAGCAGCAGCAGCAGGAGCCCAAACATAGCTTGAAAGAGACACTGGAGTTGGCTGCAGGAGCCCAAAAATTGGATGAATCACACCCTGGAGTTGCAAGCAGCAGGAGCACAAACATTGCTTTAAACAGACACTGGAGTTGGCTGCAGGAGCCCAAAATTTTGTTGAATCACACCCTGGAGTTGCAAGCAGCAGGAGCCCAAACATAGCTTGAAAGAGACACTGGAGTTGGCTGCAGGAGCCCAAAAACTGGATGAATCACACGCTGGAGTTGCAAGCAGCAGCAGCAGGAGCCCAAACATTACTTTAAAGAGACACTAGAGTTGGCTGCAGGAGCCCAAAAATGGGATGAATCACACCCTGGAGTTGCAAGCAGCTGCAGGAGCCGAAACATTACTTTAAGGAGACACTGGAGTTGGCAGCAGGAGGCCAAAAATTGGATAAATCACACCCTGGAGTTGCAGACAGCAGCAGCAGGAGCCCAAACATAGCTTGAAAGAGACACTGCAGTTGGCTTCAGGAGGCAAAAAATTGGATGAATCACACACCGGAGTTGCAAGCAGCAGCAGCAGGAGCCCAAACATAGCTTGAAAGAGACACTGGAGTTGGCTGCAGGAGTCCAAAAATTGGATGAATCACACCCTGGAGTTGCAAGCAGCAGGAGCACAAACATTGCTTTAAACAGACACTGGAGTTGGCTGCAGGAGCCCAAACATTTGTTGAATCACACCCTGGAGTTGCAAGCAGCAGCAGCAGGAGCCCAAACATTACTTTAAAGAGACACTGGAATTGGTAGCAGGAGCCCAAAAATTGGATGAATCACACCCTGGAGTTGCAAGGAGCAGCAGCAGGAGCCTAAACATAGCTTGAAAGAGACACTGGAGTTGGCTGCAGAAGCCCAAAAATTGGATGAATAACACCCTGGAGTTGCAAGCAGCAGCAGCAGGAGCCCAAACATAGCTTGAAAGAGACAATGGTGTTGGCTGCAGGAGCCCAAAAATTGGATAAATCACACCCTGGAGTTGCAAGCAGCAGCAACAGGAGCCCAAACATTGCTTGAAAGAGACACTGGAGTTGGCTGCAGGAGCCAAAAAATTGGATGAATCACACCCTGGAGTTGCAAGCAGCAGCAGCAGCAGGAACCCCAAACATTACTTTAAAGAGACACTGGAGTTGGCTGCAGGAGCCTAAAAATTGGATGAATCACACCCTGGAGTTGCAAGCAGCAGCAGGAGCCCAAACATTACTTTAAGGAGACACTGGAGTTGGCAG
Organism: Gastrophryne carolinensis; assembly: GCA_027917425.1. Taxonomy (NCBI): domain Eukaryota; kingdom Metazoa; phylum Chordata; class Amphibia; order Anura; family Microhylidae; genus Gastrophryne; species Gastrophryne carolinensis. The sequence continues at coordinate 89,152,451 of CM051243.1, forward strand.
CAGGAGCCCAAATTTGGATGAATCACACCCTGGAGTTGCAAGCAGCAGCAGGAGCCCAAACATTACTTTAAAGAGACACTGGAGTTGGCAGCAGGAGCCCAAAAATTGGATGAATCACACCCTGGGGTTGCAAGCAGCAGCAGCAGGAGCCCAAACAGAGCTTGAAAGAGACACTGGAGTTGGCTGCAGGAGCCCAAAAATTGGATGAATAAAACCCTGGAGTTGCAAGCAGCAGGAACACAAACATTGCTTTAAACAGACACTGGAGTTGGCTGCAGGAGCCCAAAAATTGGATGAATCTCACCCTGGAGTTGCAAGCAGCAGCAGAAGCTGAAGGAGCCCAAACATTGCTTTAAAGAGACACTGGAGTTGGCCGCAGGAGGCCAAAAATTGGATGAATCACACCCTGGAGTTGCAAGCAGCAGCAGCAGCAGCAGCAGCTGGAGCCAAAACATTGCTTGAAAGAGACACTGGAGTTGGCTGCAGGAGCCCAAAAATTGGATGAATCACACCCTGGAGTTGCAAGCAGCAGCAGCAGGAGCACAAACATTGTGTGAAAGAGACACTGGAGTTGGCTGCAGGAGCCCAAAAATGGGATGAATCACACCCTGGAGTTGCAAGCAGCAGCAGGAGCCCAAACATAGCTTGAAAGGGACACTGGAGTTGGCTGCAGGAGCCCAAACATTGGATGAATCACACCCTGGAGTTGCAAGCAGCAGCAGCAGCAACAGGAGCCCAAACATTGCTTGAAAGAGACACTGGAGTTGGCTGCAGGAGCCCAAAAATTGGATGAATCACACCCTGGAGTTGCAAGCAGCAGCAGCAGCAGGAGCCCAAACATTACTTTAAAGAGACACTGGAGTTGGCAGCAGGAGCCCAAAAATTGGATGAATCACACCGTGGAGTTGCAAGCAGCAGCAGGAGCCCAAACATTACTTTAAAGAGACACTGGAGTTGGCAGCAGGAGCCCAAAAATTGGATGAATCACACCCTGGAGTTGCAAGCAGCAGCAGAAGCTGAAGGAGCCCAAACATTGCTTTAAAGAGACACCGGAGTTGGCTGCAGGAGCCCAAAAATTAGATGAATCACACCCTGGAGTTGCAAGCAGCAGCAGGAGCCCAAACATTGCTTGAAAGAGACACTGGAGTTGGCTGCAGGAGCCCAAAAATTGGATGAATCACACCCTGGAGTTGCAAACAGCAGCAGCAAGAGCTGTAACATAGCTTGAGAGAGACACTGGAGTTGGCTGCAGGAGGCAAAACATTGGATGAATCACACCCTGGAGTTGCAAGCAGCAGCAGCAGGAGCCCAAACATTTGGTGAAAGAGACACTGGAGTCGGCTGCAGGAGCCTAAAAATGGGATGAATCACACCCTGGAGTCGCAAGGAGCAGCAGCAGCAGGAGCCAAAACATATCTTGAAAGAGACACTGGAGTTGGCTGCAGGAGCCCAAACATTGGATAAATCACACCCTGGAGTTGCAAGCAGCAGCAGCAGGAGCCCACACATAGCTTGAAAGAGACACTGGAGTTGGCTGCAGGAGCCCAAAAATGGGATGAATCACACCCTGGAGTTGCAAGCAGCAGCAGGAGCCCAAACATTACTTTAAAGAGACACTGGAGTTGGCAGCAGGAGCCCAAAAATTGGATAAATTACACCCTGGAGTAGCAAGCAGCAGCAGCAGCAGCCCAAACATAGCTTTAAAGAGACACTGGAGTTGGCAGCAGGAGCCCAAAAATTGGATGAATCACACCCTGGAGTTGCAAGCAGCAGCAGCAGGAGCCCAAACATAGCTTGAAAGAGACACTGGAGTTGGCTGCAGGAGCCCAAACATTGGATGAATCACACCCTGGAGTTGCAAGCAGCAGCAGAAGCCCAAACATAGCTTGAAAGAGACACTGGAGTTGGCTGCAGGAGCCCAAAAATTGGATGAATCACACCCTGGAGTTGCAAGCAGCAGCAGGAGCCCAAACATAGCTTGAAAGAGACACTGGAGTTGGCTTCAGGAGCGCAAAAATTGGATGAATCACACCCTGGAGTTGCAAGCAGCAGTAGCAGGAGCCCAAACATAGCTTCAAAGAGACTGGAATTGGCAGCAGGAGCCCAAAAATTGGATGAATCACGCCCTGGAGTTGCAAGCAGCAGGTGCCCAAACAATGCATTAAAGAGACACTGGAGTCTGCTGCTGGAGGCTAAAAATTGGATGAATCACACCCTGGAGTTTGAAGCAACAGCAGCAGGAGCCCAAACATTGAGTGAAAGAGACACTGGAGTTGGCTGCAGGAGCCCAAAAATTGGATGAATCACACCCTGGAGTTGCAAGCAGCAGCAGCAGGAGCCCAAACATTACTTTAAAGAGACACTGGAGTTGGCTTCAGGAGCCCAATTGGATAAATCACACCCTGGAGTTGCAAGCAGCAGCAGCAGCCGAAGGAGCCCAAACATTGCTTTAAAGAAACACTGGAGTTGGCTGCAGGAGGCCAAAATTTGGATGAATCACACCCTGGAGTTGCAAGCAGCAGCAGCAGGAGCCCAAACATTGCTTGAAAGAGACACTGGAGTTGGGTGCAGGAGCCCAAAAATTGGATGAATCACAACCTGGAGTTGCAAGCAGCAGCAGCAGGAGCCCAAACATTGTGTGAAAGAGACACTGGAGTTTGCTGCAGGAGCCCAAAAATGGGATGAATCACACCCTGGAGTTGCAAGGAGCAGCAGCAGGAGCCAAAACATAGCTTGAAAGAGACACTGGAGTTGGCTGCAGGAGCCCAAAAATTAGATGAATCACACCCTGGAGTTGCAAGCAGCAGCAACAGCAGGAGCCCAAACATAGCTTGAAAGAGACACTGGAGTTGGCTGCAGGAGCCCAAAAACTGGATGAATCACACCCTGGAGTTGCAAGCAGCAGCAACAGGAGCCCAAACATTGCTTGAAAGAGACACTGGAGTTGGCTGCAGGAGCCCAAAAATGGGATTAATCACACCCTGGAGTTGCAAGCAGCAGCAGCAGGAGCCCAAACATTACTTTAAAGAGACACTAGAGTTGGCTTCAGGAGCCCAAAAATGGGATGAATCACACCCTGGAGTTGCAAGCAGCTGCAGGAGCCGAAACATTACTTTAAGGAGACACTGGAGTTGGCAGCAGGAGCCCAAAAATTGGATAAATCACACCCTGGAGTTGCAGACAGCAGCAGCAGGAGCCCAAACATAGCTTGAAAGAGACACTGCAGTTGGCTTCAGGAGGCAAAAAATTGGATGAATCACACCCTGGAGTTGCAAGCAGCAGCAGCAGGAGCCCAAACATAGCTTGAAAGAGACACTGGAGTTGGCTGCAGGAGCCCAAAAATTGGATGAATCACACCCTGGAGTTGCAAGCAGCAGGAGCACAAACATTGCTTTAAACAGACACTGGAGTTGGCTGCAGGAGCCCAAAATTTTGTTGAATCACACCCTGGAGTTGCAAGCAGCAGGAGCCCAAACATAGCTTGAAAGAGACACTGGAGTTGGCTGCAGGAGCCCAAAAACTGGATGAATCACACGCTGGAGTTGCAAGCAGCAGCAGCAGGAGCCCAAACATTACTTTAAAGAGACACTAGAGTTGGCTGCAGGAGCCCAAAAATGGGATGAATCACACCCTGGAGTTGCAAGCAGCTGCAGGAGCCGAAACATTACTTTAAGGAGACACTGGAGTTGGCAGCAGGAGGCCAAAAATTGGATAAATCACACCCTGGAGTTGCAGACAGCAGCAGCAGGAGCCCAAACATAGCTTGAAAGAGACACTGCAGTTGGCTTCAGGAGGCAAAAAATTGGATGAATCACACACCGGAGTTGCAAGCAGCAGCAGCAGGAGCCCAAACATAGCTTGAAAGAGACACTGGAGTTGGCTGCAGGAGTCCAAAAATTGGATGAATCACACCCTGGAGTTGCAAGCAGCAGGAGCACAAGCATTGCTTTAAACAGACACTGGAGTTGGCTGCAGGAGCCCAAACATTTGTTGAATCACACCCTGGAGTTGCAAGCAGCAGCAGCAGGAGCCCAAACATTACTTTAAAGAGACACTGGAATTGGTAGCAGGAGCCCAAAAATTGGATGAATCACACCCTGGAGTTGCAAGGAGCAGCAGCAGGAGCCTAAACATAGCTTGAAAGAGACACTGGAGTTGGCTGCAGAAGCCCAAAAATTGGATGAATAACACCCTGGAGTTGCAAGCAGCAGCAGCAGGAGCCCAAACATAGCTTGAAAGAGACAATGGTGTTGGCTGCAGGAGCCCAAAAATTGGATAAATCACACCCTGGAGTTGCAAGCAGCAGCAACAGGAGCCCAAACATTGCTTGAACGAGACACTGGAGTTGGCTGCAGGAGCCAAAAAATTGGATGAATCACACCCTGGAGTTGCAAGCAGCAGCAGCAGCAGGAACCCCAAACATTACTTTAAAGAGACACTGGAGTTGGCTGCAGGAGCCTAAAAATTGGATGAATCACACCCTGGAGTTGCAAGCAGCAGCAGGAGCCCAAACATTACTTTAAGGAGACACTGGAGTTGGCAGCAGGAGCCCAAATTTGGATGAATCACACCCTGGAGTTGCAAGCAGCAGCAGGAGCCCAAACATTACTTTAAAGAGACACTGGAGTTGGCAGCAGGAGCCCAAAAATTGGATGAATCACACCCTGGGGTTGCAAGCAGCAGCAGCAGGAGCCCAAACAGAGCTTGAAAGAGACACTGGAGTTGGCTGCAGGAGCCCAAAAATTGGATGAATAAAACCCTGGAGTTGCAAGCAGCAGGAACACAAACATTGCTTTAAACAGACACTGGAGTTGGCTGCAGGAGCCCAAAAATTGGATGAATCTCACCCTGGAGTTGCAAGCAGCAGCAGCAGCAGCAGCAGCTGGAGCCAAAACATTGCTTGAAAGAGACACTGGAGTTGGCTGCAGGAGCCCAAAAATTGGATGAATCACACCCTGGAGTTGCAAGCAGCAGCAGCAGGAGCACAAACATTGTGTGAAAGAGACACTGGAGTTGGCTGCAGGAGCCCAAAAATGGGATGAATCACACCCTGGAGTTGCAAGCAGCAGCAGGAGCCCAAACATAGCTTGAAAGGGACACTGGAGTTGGCTGCAGGAGCCCAAACATTGGATGAATCACACCCTGGAGTTGCAAGCAGCAGCAACAGGAGCCCAAACATTGCTTGAAAGAGACACTGGAGTTGGCTGCAGGAGCCCAAAAATTGGATGAATCACACCCTGGAGTTGCAAGCAGCAGCAGCAGCAGGAGCCCAAACATTACTTTAAAGAGACACTGGAGTTGGCAGCAGGAGCCCAAAAATTGGATGAATCACACCGTGGAGTTGCAAGCAGCAGCAGGAGCCCAAACATTACTTTAAAGAGACACTGGAGTTGGCAGCAGGAGCCCAAAAATTGGATGAATCACACCCTGGAGTTGCAAGCAGCAGCAGAAGCTGAAGGAGCCCAAACATTGCTTTAAAGAGACACCGGAGTTGGCTGCAGGAGCCCAAAAATTAGATGAATCACACCCTGGAGTTGCAAGCAGCAGCAGGAGCCCAAACATTGCTTGAAAGAGACACTGGAGTTGGCTGCAGGAGCCCAAAAATTGGATGAATCACACCCTGGAGTTGCAAACAGCAGCAGCAAGAGCTGTAACATAGCTTGAGAGAGACACTGGAGTTGGCTGCAGGAGGCAAAACATTGGATGAATCACACCCTGGAGTTGCAAGCAGCAGCAGCAGGAGCCCAAACATTTGGTGAAAGAGACACTGGAGTCGGCTGCAGGAGCCTAAAAATGGGATGAATCACACCCTGGAGTCGCAAGGAGCAGCAGCAGCAGGAGCCAAAACATATCTTGAAAGAGACACTGGAGTTGGCTGCAGGAGCCCAAACATTGGATAAATCACACCCTGGAGTTGCAAGCAGCAGCAGCAGGAGCCCACACATAGCTTGAAAGAGACACTGGAGTTGGCTGCAGGAGCCCAAAAATGGGATGAATCACACCCTGGAGTTGCAAGCAGCAGCAGGAGCCCAAACATTACTTTAAAGAGACACTGGAGTTGGCAGCAGGAGCCCAAAAATTGGATAAATTACACCCTGGAGTAGCAAGCAGCAGCAGCAGCAGCCCAAACATAGCTTTAAAGAGACACTGGAGTTGGCAGCAGGAGCCCAAATTTGGATGAATCACACCCTGGAGTTGCAAGCAGCAGCAGGAGCCCAAACATTACTTTAAAGAGACACTGGAGTTGGCAGCAGGAGCCCAAAAATTGGATGAATCACACCATGGGGTTGCAAGCAGCAGCAGCAGGAGCCCAAACAGAGCTTGAAAGAGACACTGGAGTTGGCTGCAGGAGCCCAAAAATTGGATGAATAAAACCCTGGAGTTGCAAGCAGCAGGAACACAAACATTGCTTTAAACAGACACTGGAGTTGGCTGCAGGAGCCCAAAAATTGGATGAATCTCACCCTGGAGTTGCAAGCAGCAGCAGCAGCAGCAGCAGCTGGAGCCAAAACATTGCTTGAAAGAGACACTGGAGTTGGCTGCAGGAGCCCAAAAATTGGATGAATCACACCCTGGAGTTGCAAGCAGCAGCAGCAGGAGCACAAACATTGTGTGAAAGAGACACTGGAGTTGGCTGCAGGAGCCCAAAAATGGGATGAATCACACCCTGGAGTTGCAAGCAGCAGCAGGAGCCCAAACATAGCTTGAAAGGGACACTGGAGTTGGCTGCAGGAGCCCAAACATTGGATGAATCACACCCTGGAGTTGCAAGCAGCAGCAACAGGAGCCCAAACATTGCTTGAAAGAGACACTGGAGTTGGCTGCAGGAGCCCAAAAATTGGATGAATCACACCCTGGAGTTGCAAGCAGCAGCAGCAGCAGGAGCCCAAACATTACTTTAAAGAGACACTGGAGTTGGCAGCAGGAGCCCAAAAATTGGATGAATCACACCGTGGAGTTGCAAGCAGCAGCAGGAGCCCAAACATTACTTTAAAGAGACACTGGAGTTGGCAGCAGGAGCCCAAAAATTGGATGAATCACACCCTGGAGTTGCAAGCAGCAGCAGAAGCTGAAGGAGCCCAAACATTGCTTTAAAGAGACACCGGAGTTGGCTGCAGGAGCCCAAAAATTAGATGAATCACACCCTGGAGTTGCAAGCAGCAGCAGGAGCCCAAACATTGCTTGAAAGAGACACTGGAGTTGGCTGCAGGAGCCCAAAAATTGGATGAATCACACCCTGGAGTTGCAAACAGCAGCAGCAAGAGCTGTAACATAGCTTGAGAGAGACACTGGAGTTGGCTGCAGGAGGCAAAACATTGGATGAATCACACCCTGGAGTTGCAAGCAGCAGCAGCAGGAGCCCAAACATTTGGTGAAAGAGACACTGGAGTCGGCTGCAGGAGCCTAAAAATGGGATGAATCACACCCTGGAGTCGCAAGGAGCAGCAGCAGCAGGAGCCAAAACATATCTTGAAAGAGACACTGGAGTTGGCTGCAGGAGCCCAAACATTGGATAAATCACACCCTGGAGTTGCAAGCAGCAGCAGCAGGAGCCCACACATAGCTTGAAAGAGACACTGGAGTTGGCTGCAGGAGCCCAAAAATGGGATGAATCACACCCTGGAGTTGCAAGCAGCAGCAGGAGCCCAAACATTACTTTAAAGAGACACTGGAGTTGGCAGCAGGAGCCCAAAAATTGGATAAATTACACCCTGGAGTAGCAAGCAGCAGCAGCAGCAGCCCAAACATAGCTTTAAAGAGACACTGGAGTTGGCAGCAGGAGCCCAAAAATTGGATGAATCACACCCTGGAGTTGCAAGCAGCAGCAGCAGGAGCCCAAACATAGCTTGAAAGAGACACTGGAGTTGGCTGCAGGAGCCCAAACATTGGATGAATCACACCCTGGAGTTGCAAGCAGCAGCAGAAGCCCAAACATAGCTTGAAAGAGACACTGGAGTTGGCTGCAGGAGCCCAAAAATTGGATGAATCACACCCTGGAGTTGCAAGCAGCAGCAGGAGCCCAAACATAGCTTGAAAGAGACACTGGAGTTGGCTTCAGGAGCGCAAAAATTGGATGAATCACACCCTGGAGTTGCAAGCAGCAGTAGCAGGAGCCCAAACATAGCTTCAAAGAGACTGGAATTGGCAGCAGGAGCCCAAAAATTGGATGAATCACGCCCTGGAGTTGCAAGCAGCAGGTGCCCAAACAATGCATTAAAGAGACACTGGAGTCTGCTGCTGGAGGCTAAAAATTGGATGAATCACACCCTGGAGTTTGAAGCAACAGCAGCAGGAGCCCAAACATTGAGTGAAAGAGACACTGGAGTTGGCTGCAGGAGCCCAAAAATTGGATGAATCACACCCTGGAGTTGCAAGCAGCAGCAGCAGGAGCCCAAACATTACTTTAAAGAGACACTGGAGTTGGCTTCAGGAGCCCAATTGGATAAATCACACCCTGGAGTTGCAAGCAGCAGCAGCAGCCGAAGGAGCCCAAACATTGCTTTAAAGAAACACTGGAGTTGGCTGCAGGAGGCCAAAATTTGGATGAATCACACCCTGGAGTTGCAAGCAGCAGCAGCAGGAGCCCAAACATTGCTTGAAAGAGACACTGGAGTTGGGTGCAGGAGCCCAAAAATTGGATGAATCACAACCTGGAGTTGCAAGCAGCAGCAGCAGGAGCCCAAACATTGTGTGAAAGAGACACTGGAGTTTGCTGCAGGAGCCCAAAAATGGGATGAATCACACCCTGGAGTTGCAAGGAGCAGCAGCAGGAGCCAAAACATAGCTTGAAAGAGACACTGGAGTTGGCTGCAGGAGCCCAAAAATTAGATGAATCACACCCTGGAGTTGCAAGCAGCAGCAACAGCAGGAGCCCAAACATAGCTTGAAAGAGACACTGGAGTTGGCTGCAGGAGCCCAAAAATGGGATTAATCACACCCTGGAGTTGCAAGCAGCAGCAGCAGGAGCCCAAACATTACTTTAAAGAGACACTAGAGTTGGCTTCAGGAGCCCAAAAATGGGATGAATCACACCCTGGAGTTGCAAGCAGCTGCAGGAGCCGAAACATTACTTTAAGGAGACACTGGAGTTGGCAGCAGGAGCCCAAAAATTGGATAAATCACACCCTGGAGTTGCAGACAGCAGCAGCAGGAGCCCAAACATAGCTTGAAAGAGACACTGCAGTTGGCTTCAGGAGGCAAAAAATTGGATGAATCACACCCTGGAGTTGCAAGCAGCAGCAGCAGGAGCCCAAACATAGCTTGAAAGAGACACTGGAGTTGGCTGCAGGAGCCCAAAAATTGGATGAATCACACCCTGGAGTTGCAAGCAGCAGGAGCACAAACATTGCTTTAAACAGACACTGGAGTTGGCTGCAGGAGCCCAAAATTTTGTTGAATCACACCCTGGAGTTGCAAGCAGCAGGAGCCCAAACATAGCTTGAAAGAGACACTGGAGTTGGCTGCAGGAGCCCAAAAACTGGATGAATCACACGCTGGAGTTGCAAGCAGCAGCAGCAGGAGCCCAAACATTACTTTAAAGAGACACTAGAGTTGGCTGCAGGAGCCCAAAAATGGGATGAATCACACCCTGGAGTTGCAAGCAGCTGCAGGAGCCGAAACATTACTTTAAGGAGACACTGGAGTTGGCAGCAGGAGGCCAAAAATTGGATAAATCACACCCTGGAGTTGCAGACAGCAGCAGCAGGAGCCCAAACATAGCTTGAAAGAGACACTGCAGTTGGCTTCAGGAGGCAAAAAATTGGATGAATCACACACCGGAGTTGCAAGCAGCAGCAGCAGGAGCCCAAACATAGCTTGAAAGAGACACTGGAGTTGGCTGCAGGAGTCCAAAAATTGGATGAATCACACCCTGGAGTTGCAAGCAGCAGGAGCACAAACATTGCTTTAAACAGACACTGGAGTTGGCTGCAGGAGCCCAAACATTTGTTGAATCACACCCTGGAGTTGCAAGCAGCAGCAGCAGGAGCCCAAACATTACTTTAAAGAGACACTGGAATTGGTAGCAGGAGCCCAAAAATTGGATGAATAACACCCTGGAGTTGCAAGCAGCAGCAGCAGGAGCCCAAACATAGCTTGAAAGAGACAATGGTGTTGGCTGCAGGAGCCCAAAAATTGGATAAATCACACCCTGGAGTTGCAAGCAGCAGCAACAGGAGCCCAAACATTGCTTGAAAGAGACACTGGAGTTGGCTGCAGGAGCCAAAAAATTGGATGAATCACACCCTGGAGTTGCAAGCAGCAGCAGCAGCAGGAACCCCAAACATTACTTTAAAGAGACACTGGAGTTGGCTGCAGGAGCCTAAAAATTGGATGAATCACACCCTGGAGTTGCAAGCAGCAGCAGGAGCCCAAACATTACTTTAAGGAGACACTGGAGTTGGCAGCAGGAGCCCAAATTTGGATGAATCACACCCTGGAGTTGCAAGCAGCAGCAGGAGCCCAAACATAGCTTGAAAGAGACACTGGAGTTGGCTTCAGGAGCGCAAAAATTGGATGAATCACACCCTGGAGTTGCAAGCAGCAGTAGCAGGAGCCCAAACATAGCTTCAAAGAGACTGGAATTGGCAGCAGGAGCCCAAAAATTGGATGAATCACGCCCTGGAGTTGCAAGCAGCAGGTGCCCAAACAATGCATTAAAGAGACACTGGAGTCTGCTGCTAGAGGCTAAAAATTGGATGAATCACACCCTGGAGTTTGAAGCAACAGCAGCAGGAGCCCAAACATTACTTTAAGGAGACACTGGAGTTGGCAGCAGGAACCCAAAAATTGGATGAATCACACCCTGGAGTTGCAAGCAGCAGCAGCAGGAGCCCAAACATTACTTTAAAGAGACACTGGAGTTGGCTTCAGGAGCCCAATTGGATAAATCACACCCTGGAGTTGCAAGCAGCAGCAGCAGCCGAAGGAGCCCAAACATTGCTTTAAAGAAACACTGGAGTTGGCTGCAGGAGGCCAAAATTTGGATGAATCACACCCTGGAGTTGCAAGCAGCAGCAGCAGGAGCCCAAACATTGCTTGAAAGAGACACTGGAGTTGGGTGCAGGAGCCCAAAAATTGGATGAATCACAACCTGGAGTTGCAAGCAGCAGCAGCAGGAGCCCAAACATTGTGTGAAAGAGACACTGGAGTTTGCTGCAGGAGCCCAAAAATGGGATGAATCACACCCTGGAGTTGCAAGGAGCAGCAGCAGGAGCCAAAACATAGCTTGAAAGAGACACTGGAGTTGGCTGCAGGAGCCCAAAAATTAGATGAATCACACCCTGGAGTTGCAAGCAGCAGCAACAGCAGGAGCCCAAACATAGCTTGAAAGAGACACTGGAGTTGGCTGCAGGAGCCCAAAAACTGGATGAATCACACCCTGGAGTTGCAAGCAGCAGCAACAGGAGCCCAAACATTGCTTGAAAGAGACACTGGAGTTGGCTGCAGGAGCCCAAAAATGGGATTAATCACACCCTGGAGTTGCAAGCAGCAGCAGCAGGAGCCCAAACATTACTTTAAAGAGACACTAGAGTTGGCTTCAGGAGCCCAAAAATGGGATGAATCACACCCTGGAGTTGCAAGCAGCTGCAGGAGCCGAAACATTACTTTAAGGAGACACTGGAGTTGGCAGCAGGAGCCCAAACATTGGATAAATCACACCCTGGAGTTGCAGACAGCAGCAGCAGGAGCCCAAACATAGCTTGAAAGAGACACTGCAGTTGGCTTCAGGAGGCAAAAAATTGGATGAATCACACCCTGGAGTTGCAAGCAGCAGCAGCAGGAGCCCAAACATAGCTTGAAAGAGACACTGGAGTTGGCTGCAGGAGTCCAAAAATTGGATGAATCACACCCTGGAGTTGCAAGCAGCAGGAGCACAAACATTGCTTTAAACAGACACTGGAGTTGGCTGCAGGAGCCCAAAATTTTGTTGAATCACACCCTGGAGTTGCAAGCAGCAGGAGCCCAAACATAGCTTGAAAGAGACACTGGAGTTGGCTGCAGGAGCCCAAAAACTGGATGAATCACACGCTGGAGTTGCAAGCAGCAGCAGCAGGAGCCCAAACATTACTTTAAAGAGACACTAGAGTTGGCTGCAGGAGCCCAAAAATGGGATGAATCACACCCTGGAGTTGCAAGCAGCTGCAGGAGCCGAAACATTACTTTAAGGAGACACTGGAGTTGGCAGCAGGAGGCCAAAAATTGGATAAATCACACCCTGGAGTTGCAGACAGCAGCAGCAGGAGCCCAAACATAGCTTGAAAGAGACACTGCAGTTGGCTTCAGGAGGCAAAAAATTGGATGAATCACACACCGGAGTTGCAAGCAGCAGCAGCAGGAGCCCAAACATAGCTTGAAAGAGACACTGGAGTTGGCTGCAGGAGTCCAAAAATTGGATGAATCACACCCTGGAGTTGCAAGCAGCAGGAGCACAAACATTGCTTTAAACAGACACTGGAGTTGGCTGCAGGAGCCCAAACATTTGTTGAATCACACCCTGGAGTTGCAAGCAGCAGCAGCAGGAGCCCAAACATTACTTTAAAGAGACACTGGAATTGGTAGCAGGAGCCCAAAAATTGGATGAATCACACCCTGGAGTTGCAAGGAGCAGCAGCAGGAGCCTAAACATAGCTTGAAAGAGACACTGGAGTTGGCTGCAGAAGCCCAAAAATTGGATGAATAACACCCTGGAGTTGCAAGCAGCAGCAGCAGGAGCCCAAACATAGCTTGAAAGAGACAATGGTGTTGGCTGCAGGAGCCCAAAAATTGGATAAATCACACCCTGGAGTTGCAAGCAGCAGCAACAGGAGCCCAAACATTGCTTGAAAGAGACACTGGAGTTGGCTGCAGGAGCCAAAAAATTGGATGAATCACACCCTGGAGTTGCAAGCAGCAGCAGCAGCAGGAACCCCAAACATTACTTTAAAGAGACACTGGAGTTGGCTGCAGGAGCCTAAAAATTGGATGAATCACACCCTGGAGTTGCAAGCAGCAGCAGGAGCCCAAACATTACTTTAAGGAGACACTGGAGTTGGCAGCAGGAGCCCAAATTTGGATGAATCACACCCTGGAGTTGCAAGCAGCAGCAGGAGCCCAAACATTACTTTAAAGAGACACTGGAGTTGGCAGCAGGAGCCCAAAAATTGGATGAATCACACCCTGGGGTTGCAAGCAGCAGCAGCAGGAGCCCAAACAGAGCTTGAAAGAGACACTGGAGTTGGCTGCAGGAGCCCAAAAATTGGATGAATAAAACCCTGGAGTTGCAAGCAGCAGGAACACAAACATTGCTTTAAACAGACACTGGAGTTGGCTGCAGGAGCCCAAAAATTGGATGAATCTCACCCTGGAGTTGCAAGCAGCAGCAGAAGCTGAAGGAGCCCAAACATTGCTTTAAAGAGACACTGGAGTTGGCCGCAGGAGGCCAAAAATTGGATGAATCACACCCTGGAGTTGCAAGCAGCAGCAGCAGCAGCAGCAGCTGGAGCCAAAACATTGCTTGAAAGAGACACTGGAGTTGGCTGCAGGAGCCCAAAAATTGGATGAATCACACCCTGGAGTTGCAAGCAGCAGCAGCAGGAGCACAAACATTGTGTGAAAGAGACACTGGAGTTGGCTGCAGGAGCCCAAAAATGGGATGAATCACACCCTGGAGTTGCAAGCAGCAGCAGGAGCCCGAACATAGCTTGAAAGGGACACTGGAGTTGGCTGCAGGAGCCCAAACATTGGATGAATCACACCCTGGAGTTGCAAGCAGCAGCAGCAGCAACAGGAGCCCAAACATTGCTTGAAAGAGACACTGGAGTTGGCTGCAGGAGCCCAAAAATTGGATGAATCACACCCTGGAGTTGCAAGCAGCAGCAGCAGCAGGAGCCCAAACATTACTTTAAAGAGACACTGGAGTTGGCAGCAGGAGCCCAAAAATTGGATGAATCACACCGTGGAGTTGCAAGCAGCAGCAGGAGCCCAAACATTACTTTAAAGAGACACTGGAGTTGGCAGCAGGAGCCCAAAAATTGGATGAATCACACCCTGGAGTTGCAAGCAGCAGCAGAAGCTGAAGGAGCCCAAACATTGCTTTAAAGAGACACCGGAGTTGGCTGCAGGAGCCCAAAAATTAGATGAATCACACCCTGGAGTTGCAAGCAGCAGCAGGAGCCCAAACATTGCTTGAAAGAGACACTGGAGTTGGCTGCAGGAGCCCAAAAATTGGATGAATCACACCCTGGAGTTGCAAACAGCAGCAGCAAGAGCTGTAACATAGCTTGAGAGAGACACTGGAGTTGGCTGCAGGAGGCAAAACATTGGATGAATCACACCCTGGAGTTGCAAGCAGCAGCAGCAGGAGCCCAAACATTTGGTGAAAGAGACACTGGAGTCGGCTGCAGGAGCCTAAAAATGGGATGAATCACACCCTGGAGTCGCAAGGAGCAGCAGCAGCAGGAGCCAAAACATATCTTGAAAGAGACACTGGAGTTGGCTGCAGGAGCCCAAACATTGGATAAATCACACCCTGGAGTTGCAAGCAGCAGCAGCAGGAGCCCACACATAGCTTGAAAGAGACACTGGAGTTGGCTGCAGGAGCCCAAAAATGGGATGAATCACACCCTGGAGTTGCAAGCAGCAGCAGGAGCCCAAACATTACTTTAAAGAGACACTGGAGTTGGCAGCAGGAGCCCAAAAATTGGATAAATTACACCCTGGAGTAGCAAGCAGCAGCAGCAGCAGCCCAAACATAGCTTTAAAGAGACACTGGAGTTGGCAGCAGGAGCCCAAAAATTGGATGAATCACACCCTGGAGTTGCAAGCAGCAGCAGCAGGAGCCCAAACATAGCTTGAAAGAGACACTGGAGTTGGCTGCAGGAGCCCAAACATTGGATGAATCACACCCTGGAGTTGCAAGCAGCAGCAGAAGCCCAAACATAGCTTGAAAGAGACACTGGAGTTGGCTGCAGGAGCCCAAAAATTGGATGAATCACACCCTGGAGTTGCAAGCAGCAGCAGGAGCCCAAACATAGCTTGAAAGAGACACTGGAGTTGGCTTCAGGAGCGCAAAAATTGGATGAATCACACCCTGGAGTTGCAAGCAGCAGTAGCAGGAGCCCAAACATAGCTTCAAAGAGACTGGAATTGGCAGCAGGAGCCCAAAAATTGGATGAATCACGCCCTGGAGTTGCAAGCAGCAGGTGCCCAAACAATGCATTAAAGAGACACTGGAGTCTGCTGCTGGAGGCTAAAAATTGGATGAATCACACCCTGGAGTTTGAAGCAACAGCAGCAGGAGCCCAAACATTGAGTGAAAGAGACACTGGAGTTGGCTGCAGGAGCCCAAAAATTGGATGAATCACACCCTGGAGTTGCAAGCAGCAGCAGCAGGAGCCCAAACATTACTTTAAAGAGACACTGGAGTTGGCTTCAGGAGCCCAATTGGATAAATCACACCCTGGAGTTGCAAGCAGCAGCAGCAGCCGAAGGAGCCCAAACATTGCTTTAAAGAAACACTGGAGTTGGCTGCAGGAGGCCAAAATTTGGATGAATCACACCCTGGAGTTGCAAGCAGCAGCAGCAGGAGCCCAAACATTGCTTGAAAGAGACACTGGAGTTGGGTGCAGGAGCCCAAAAATTGGATGAATCACAACCTGGAGTTGCAAGCAGCAGCAGCAGGAGCCCAAACATTGTGTGAAAGAGACACTGGAGTTTGCTGCAGGAGCCCAAAAATGGGATGAATCACACCCTGGAGTTGCAAGGAGCAGCAGCAGGAGCCAAAACATAGCTTGAAAGAGACACTGGAGTTGGCTGCAGGAGCCCAAAAATTAGATGAATCACACCCTGGAGTTGCAAGCAGCAGCAACAGCAGGAGCCCAAACATAGCTTGAAAGAGACACTGGAGTTGGCTGCAGGAGCCCAAAAACTGGATGAATCACACCCTGGAGTTGCAAGCAGCAGCAACAGGAGCCCAAACATTGCTTGAAAGAGACACTGGAGTTGGCTGCAGGAGCCCAAAAATGGGATTAATCACACCCTGGAGTTGCAAGCAGCAGCAGCAGGAGCCCAAACATTACTTTAAAGAGACACTAGAGTTGGCTTCAGGAGCCCAAAAATGGGATGAATCACACCCTGGAGTTGCAAGCAGCAGCAGCAGGAGCCCAAACATAGCTTGAAAGAGACACTGGAGTTGGCTGCAGGAGCCCAAAAATTGGATGAATCACACCCTGGAGTTGCAAGCAGCAGGAGCCCAAACATAGCTTGAAAGAGACACTGGAGTTGGCTGCAGGAGCCCAAAAACTGGATGAATCACACGCTGGAGTTGCAAGCAGCAGCAGCAGGAGCCCAAACATTACTTTAAAGAGACACTAGAGTTGGCTGCAGGAGCCCAAAAATGGGATGAATCACACCCTGGAGTTGCAAGCAGCTGCAGGAGCCGAAACATTACTTTAAGGAGACACTGGAGTTGGCAGCAGGAGGCCAAAAATTGGATAAATCACACCCTGGAGTTGCAGACAGCAGCAGCAGGAGCCCAAACATAGCTTGAAAGAGACACTGCAGTTGGCTTCAGGAGGCAAAAAATTGGATGAATCACACCCTGGAGTTGCAAGCAGCAGCAGCAGGAGCCCAAACATAGCTTGAAAGAGACACTGGAGTTGGCTGCAGGAGCCCAAAAATTGGATGAATCACACCCTGGAGTTGCAAGCAGCAGGAGCACAAACATTGCTTTAAACAGACACTGGAGTTGGCTGCAGGAGCCCAAAATTTTGTTGAATCACACCCTGGAGTTGCAAGCAGCAGGAGCCCAAACATAGCTTGAAAGAGACACTGGAGTTGGCTGCAGGAGCCCAAAAACTGGATGAATCACACGCTGGAGTTGCAAGCAGCAGCAGCAGGAGCCCAAACATTACTTTAAAGAGACACTAGAGTTGGCTGCAGGAGCCCAAAAATGGGATGAATCACACCCTGGAGTTGCAAGCAGCTGCAGGAGCCGAAACATTACTTTAAGGAGACACTGGAGTTGGCAGCAGGAGGCCAAAAATTGGATAAATCACACCCTGGAGTTGCAGACAGCAGCAGCAGGAGCCCAAACATAGCTTGAAAGAGACACTGCAGTTGGCTTCACGAGGCAAAAAATTGGATGAATCACACACCGGAGTTGCAAGCAGCAGCAGCAGGAGCCCAAACATAGCTTGAAAGAGACACTGGAGTTGGCTGCAGGAGTCCAAAAATTGGATGAATCACACCCTGGAGTTGCAAGCAGCAGGAGCACAAGCATTGCTTTAAACAGACACTGGAGTTGGCTGCAGGAGCCCAAACATTTGTTGAATCACACCCTGGAGTTGCAAGCAGCAGCAGCAGGAGCCCAAACATTACTTTAAAGAGACACTGGAATTGGTAGCAGGAGCCCAAAAATTGGATGAATCACACCCTGGAGTTGCAAGGAGCAGCAGCAGGAGCCTAAACATAGCTTGAAAGAGACACTGGAGTTGGCTGCAGAAGCCCAAAAATTGGATGAATAACACCCTGGAGTTGCAAGCAGCAGCAGCAGGAGCCCAAACATAGCTTGAAAGAGACAATGGTGTTGGCTGCAGGAGCCCAAAAATTGGATAAATCACACCCTGGAGTTGCAAGCAGCAGCAACAGGAGCCCAAACATTGCTTGAACGAGACACTGGAGTTGGCTGCAGGAGCCAAAAAATTGGATGAATCACACCCTGGAGTTGCAAGCAGCAGCAGCAGCAGGAACCCCAAACATTACTTTAAAGAGACACTGGAGTTGGCTGCAGGAGCCTAAAAATTGGATGAATCACACCCTGGAGTTGCAAGCAGCAGCAGGAGCCCAAACATTACTTTAAGGAGACACTGGAGTTGGCAGCAGGAGCCCAAATTTGGATGAATCACACCCTGGAGTTGCAAGCAGCAGCAGGAGCCCAAACATTACTTTAAAGAGACACTGGAGTTGGCAGCAGGAGCCCAAAAATTGGATGAATCACACCCTGGGGTTGCAAGCAGCAGCAGCAGGAGCCCAAACAGAGCTTGAAAGAGACACTGGAGTTGGCTGCAGGAGCCCAAAAATTGGATGAATAAAACCCTGGAGTTGCAAGCAGCAGGAACACAAACATTGCTTTAAACAGACACTGGAGTTGGCTGCAGGAGCCCAAAAATTGGATGAATCTCACCCTGGAGTTGCAAGCAGCAGCAGAAGCTGAAGGAGCCCAAACATTGCTTTAAAGAGACACCGGAGTTGGCTGCAGGAGCCCAAAAATTAGATGAATCACACCCTGGAGTTGCAAGCAGCAGCAGGAGCCCAAACATTGCTTGAAAGAGACACTGGAGTTGGCTGCAGGAGCCCAAAAATTGGATGAATCACACCCTGGAGTTGCAAACAGCAGCAGCAAGAGCTGTAACATAGCTTGAGAGAGACACTGGAGTTGGCTGCAGGAGGCAAAACATTGGATGAATCACACCCTGGAGTTGCAAGCAGCAGCAGCAGGAGCCCAAACATTTGGTGAAAGAGACACTGGAGTCGGCTGCAGGAGCCTAAAAATGGGATGAATCACACCCTGGAGTCGCAAGGAGCAGCAGCAGCAGGAGCCAAAACATATCTTGAAAGAGACACTGGAGTTGGCTGCAGGAGCCCAAACATTGGATAAATCACACCCTGGAGTTGCAAGCAGCAGCAGCAGGAGCCCACACATAGCTTGAAAGAGACACTGGAGTTGGCTGCAGGAGCCCAAAAATGGGATGAATCACACCCTGGAGTTGCAAGCAGCAGCAGGAGCCCAAACATTACTTTAAAGAGACACTGGAGTTGGCAGCAGGAGCCCAAAAATTGGATAAATTACACCCTGGAGTAGCAAGCAGCAGCAGCAGCAGCAGCTGGAGCCAAAACATTGCTTGAAAGAGACACTGGAGTTGGCTGCAGGAGCCCAAAAATTGGATGAATCACACCCTGGAGTTGCAAGCAGCAGCAGGAGCACAAACATTGTGTGAAAGAGACACTGGAGTTGGCTGCAGGAGCCCAAAAATGGGATGAATCACACCCTGGAGTTGCAAGCAGCAGCAGGAGCCCAAACATAGCTTGAAAGGGACACTGGAGTTGGCTGCAGGAGCCCAAACATTGGATGAATCACACCCTGGAGTTGCAAGCAGCAGCAACAGGAGCCCAAACATTGCTTGAAAGAGACACTGGAGTTGGCTGCAGGAGCCCAAAAATTGGATGAATCACACCCTGGAGTTGCAAGCAGCAGCAGCAGCAGGAGCCCAAACATTACTTTAAAGAGACACTGGAGTTGGCAGCAGGAGCCCAAAAATTGGATGAATCACACCGTGGAGTTGCAAGCAGCAGCAGGAGCCCAAACATTACTTTAAAGAGACACTGGAGTTGGCAGCAGGAGCCCAAAAATTGGATGAATCACACCCTGGAGTTGCAAGCAGCAGCAGAAGCTGAAGGAGCCCAAACATTGCTTTAAAGAGACACCGGAGTTGGCTGCAGGAGCCCAAAAATTAGATGAATCACACCCTGGAGTTGCAAGCAGCAGCAGGAGCCCAAACATTGCTTGAAAGAGACACTGGAGTTGGCTGCAGGAGCCCAAAAATTGGATGAATCACACCCTGGAGTTGCAAACAGCAGCAGCAAGAGCTGTAACATAGCTTGAGAGAGACACTGGAGTTGGCTGCAGGAGGCAAAACATTGGATGAATCACACCCTGGAGTTGCAAGCAGCAGCAGCAGGAGCCCAAACATTTGGTGAAAGAGACACTGGAGTCGGCTGCAGGAGCCTAAAAATGGGATGAATCACACCCTGGAGTCGCAAGGAGCAGCAGCAGCAGGAGCCAAAACATATCTTGAAAGAGACACTGGAGTTGGCTGCAGGAGCCCAAACATTGGATAAATCACACCCTGGAGTTGCAAGCAGCAGCAGCAGGAGCCCACACATAGCTTGAAAGAGACACTGGAGTTGGCTGCAGGAGCCCAAAAATGGGATGAATCACACCCTGGAGTTGCAAGCAGCAGCAGGAGCCCAAACATTACTTTAAAGAGACACTGGAGTTGGCAGCAGGAGCCCAAAAATTGGATAAATTACACCCTGGAGTAGCAAGCAGCAGCAGCAGCAGCCCAAACATAGCTTTAAAGAGACACTGGAGTTGGCAGCAGGAGCCCAAAAATTGGATGAATCACACCCTGGAGTTGCAAGCAGCAGCAGCAGGAGCCCAAACATAGCTTGAAAGAGACACTGGAGTTGGCTGCAGGAGCCCAAACATTGGATGAATCACACCCTGGAGTTGCAAGCAGCAGCAGAAGCCCAAACATAGCTTGAAAGAGACACTGGAGTTGGCTGCAGGAGCCCAAAAATTGGATGAATCACACCCTGGAGTTGCAAGCAGCAGCAGGAGCCCAAACATAGCTTGAAAGAGACACTGGAGTTGGCTTCAGGAGCGCAAAAATTGGATGAATCACACCCTGGAGTTGCAAGCAGCAGTAGCAGGAGCCCAAACATAGCTTCAAAGAGACTGGAATTGGCAGCAGGAGCCCAAAAATTGGATGAATCACGCCCTGGAGTTGCAAGCAGCAGGTGCCCAAACAATGCATTAAAGAGACACTGGAGTCTGCTGCTGGAGGCTAAAAATTGGATGAATCACACCCTGGAGTTTGAAGCAACAGCAGCAGGAGCCCAAACATTGAGTGAAAGAGACACTGGAGTTGGCTGCAGGAGCCCAAAAATTGGATGAATCACACCCTGGAGTTGCAAGCAGCAGCAGCAGGAGCCCAAACATTACTTTAAAGAGACACTGGAGTTGGCTTCAGGAGCCCAATTGGATAAATCACACCCTGGAGTTGCAAGCAGCAGCAGCAGCCGAAGGAGCCCAAACATTGCTTTAAAGAAACACTGGAGTTGGCTGCAGGAGGCCAAAATTTGGATGAATCACACCCTGGAGTTGCAAGCAGCAGCAGCAGGAGCCCAAACATTGCTTGAAAGAGACACTGGAGTTGGGTGCAGGAGCCCAAAAATTGGATGAATCACAACCTGGAGTTGCAAGCAGCAGCAGCAGGAGCCCAAACATTGTGTGAAAGAGACACTGGAGTTTGCTGCAGGAGCCCAAAAATGGGATGAATCACACCCTGGAGTTGCAAGGAGCAGCAGCAGGAGCCAAAACATAGCTTGAAAGAGACACTGGAGTTGGCTGCAGGAGCCCAAAAATTAGATGAATCACACCCTGGAGTTGCAAGCAGCAGCAACAGCAGGAGCCCAAACATAGCTTGAAAGAGACACTGGAGTTGGCTGCAGGAGCCCAAAAACTGGATGAATCACACCCTGGAGTTGCAAGCAGCAGCAACAGGAGCCCAAACATTGCTTGAAAGAGACACTGGAGTTGGCTGCAGGAGCCCAAAAATGGGATTAATCACACCCTGGAGTTGCAAGCAGCAGCAGCAGGAGCCCAAACATTACTTTAAAGAGACACTAGAGTTGGCTTCAGGAGCCCAAAAATGGGATGAATCACACCCTGGAGTTGCAAGCAGCTGCAGGAGCCGAAACATTACTTTAAGGAGACACTGGAGTTGGCAGCAGGAGCCCAAAAATTGGATAAATCACACCCTGGAGTTGCAGACAGCAGCAGCAGGAGCCCAAACATAGCTTGAAAGAGACACTGCAGTTGGCTTCAGGAGGCAAAAAATTGGATGAATCACACCCTGGAGTTGCAAGCAGCAGCAGCAGGAGCCCAAACATAGCTTGAAAGAGACACTGGAGTTGGCTGCAGGAGCCCAAAAATTGGATGAATCACACCCTGGAGTTGCAAGCAGCAGGAGCACAAACATTGCTTTAAACAGACACTGGAGTTGGCTGCAGGAGCCCAAAATTTTGTTGAATCACACCCTGGAGTTGCAAGCAGCAGGAGCCCAAACATAGCTTGAAAGAGACACTGGAGTTGGCTGCAGGAGCCCAAAAACTGGATGAATCACACGCTGGAGTTGCACGCAGCAGCAGCAGGAGCCCAAACATTACTTTAAAGAGACACTAGAGTTGGCTGCAGGAGCCCAAAAATGGGATGAATCACACCCTGGAGTTGCAAGCAGCTGCAGGAGCCGAAACATTACTTTAAGGAGACACTGGAGTTGGCAGCAGGAGGCCAAAAATTGGATAAATCACACCCTGGAGTTGCAGACAGCAGCAGCAGGAGCCCAAACATAGCTTGAAAGAGACACTGCAGTTGGCTTCAGGAGGCAAAAAATTGGATGAATCACACACCGGAGTTGCAAGCAGCAGCAGCAGGAGCCCAAACATAGCTTGAAAGAGACACTGGAGTTGGCTGCAGGAGTCCAAAAATTGGATGAATCACACCCTGGAGTTGCAAGCAGCAGGAGCACAAACATTGCTTTAAACAGACACTGGAGTTGGCTGCAGGAGCCCAAACATTTGTTGAATCACACCCTGGAGTTGCAAGCAGCAGCAGCAGGAGCCCAAACATTACTTTAAAGAGACACTGGAATTGGTAGCAGGAGCCCAAAAATTGGATGAATCACACCCTGGAGTTGCAAGGAGCAGCAGCAGGAGCCTAAACATAGCTTGAAAGAGACACTGGAGTTGGCTGCAGAAGCCCAAAAATTGGATGAATAACACCCTGGAGTTGCAAGCAGCAGCAGCAGGAGCCCAAACATAGCTTGAAAGAGACAATGGTGTTGGCTGCAGGAGCCCAAAAATTGGATAAATCACACCCTGGAGTTGCAAGCAGCAGCAACAGGAGCCCAAACATTGCTTGAAAGAGACACTGGAGTTGGCTGCAGGAGCCAAAAAATTGGATGAATCACACCCTGAAGTTGCAAGCAGCAGCAGCAGCAGGAACCCCAAACATTACTTTAAAGAGACACTGGAGTTGGCTGCAGGAGCCTAAAAATTGGATGAATCACACCCTGGAGTTGCAAGCAGCAGCAGGAGCCCAAACATTACTTTAAGGAGACACTGGAGTTGGCAGCAGGAGCCCAAATTTGGATGAATCACACCCTAGAGTTGCAAGCAGCAGCAGGAGCCCAAACATTACTTTAAGGAGACACTGGAGTTGGCAGCAGGAGCCCAAAAATTGGATAAATCACACCCTGGAGTTGCAGACAGCAGCAGCAGGAGCCCAAACATAGCTTGAAAGAGACACTGCAGTTGGCTTCAGGAGGCAAAAAATTGGATGAATCACACACCGGAGTTGCAAGCAGCAGCAGCAGGAGCACAAACATTGTGTGAAAGAGACACTGGAGTTGGCTGCAGGAGCCCAAAAATGGGATGAATCACACCCTGGAGTTGCAAGCAGCAGCAGGAGCCCAAACATAGCTTGAAAGGGACACTGGAGTTGGCTGCAGGAGCCCAAACATTGGATGAATCACACCCTGGAGTTGCAAGCAGCAGCAACAGGAGCCCAAACATTGCTTGAAAGAGACACTGGAGTTGGCTGCAGGAGCCCAAAAATTGGATGAATCACACCCTGGAGTTGCAAGCAGCAGCAGCAGCAGGAGCCCAAACATTACTTTAAAGAGACACTGGAGTTGGCAGCAGGAGCCCAAAAATTGGATGAATCACACCGTGGAGTTGCAAGCAGCAGCAGGAGCCCAAACATTACTTTAAAGAGACACTGGAGTTGGCAGCAGGAGCCCAAAAATTGGATGAATCACACCCTGGAGTTGCAAGCAGCAGCAGAAGCTGAAGGAGCCCAAACATTGCTTTAAAGAGACACCGGAGTTGGCTGCAGGAGCCCAAAAATTAGATGAATCACACCCTGGAGTTGCAAGCAGCAGCAGGAGCCCAAACATTGCTTGAAAGAGACACTGGAGTTGGCTGCAGGAGCCCAAAAATTGGATGAATCACACCCTGGAGTTGCAAACAGCAGCAGCAAGAGCTGTAACATAGCTTGAGAGAGACACTGGAGTTGGCTGCAGGAGGCAAAACATTGGATGAATCACACCCTGGAGTTGCAAGCAGCAGCAGCAGGAGCCCAAACATTTGGTGAAAGAGACACTGGAGTCGGCTGCAGGAGCCTAAAAATGGGATGAATCACACCCTGGAGTCGCAAGGAGCAGCAGCAGCAGGAGCCAAAACATATCTTGAAAGAGACACTGGAGTTGGCTGCAGGAGCCCAAACATTGGATAAATCACACCCTGGAGTTGCAAGCAGCAGCAGCAGGAGCCCACACATAGCTTGAAAGAGACACTGGAGTTGGCTGCAGGAGCCCAAAAATGGGATGAATCACACCCTGGAGTTGCAAGCAGCAGCAGGAGCCCAAACATTACTTTAAAGAGACACTGGAGTTGGCAGCAGGAGCCCAAAAATTGGATAAATTACACCCTGGAGTAGCAAGCAGCAGCAGCAGCAGCCCAAACATAGCTTTAAAGAGACACTGGAGTTGGCAGCAGGAGCCCAAAAATTGGATGAATCACACCCTGGAGTTGCAAGCAGCAGCAGCAGGAGCCCAAACATAGCTTGAAAGAGACACTGGAGTTGGCTGCAGGAGCCCAAACATTGGATGAATCACACCCTGGAGTTGCAAGCAGCAGCAGAAGCCCAAACATAGCTTGAAAGAGACACTGGAGTTGGCTGCAGGAGCCCAAAAATTGGATGAATCACACCCTGGAGTTGCAAGCAGCAGCAGGAGCCCAAACATAGCTTGAAAGAGACACTGGAGTTGGCTTCAGGAGCGCAAAAATTGGATGAATCACACCCTGGAGTTGCAAGCAGCAGTAGCAGGAGCCCAAACATAGCTTCAAAGAGACTGGAATTGGCAGCAGGAGCCCAAAAATTGGATGAATCACGCCCTGGAGTTGCAAGCAGCAGGTGCCCAAACAATGCATTAAAGAGACACTGGAGTCTGCTGCTGGAGGCTAAAAATTGGATGAATCACACCCTGGAGTTTGAAGCAACAGCAGCAGGAGCCCAAACATTGAGTGAAAGAGACACTGGAGTTGGCTGCAGGAGCCCAAAAATTGGATGAATCACACCCTGGAGTTGCAAGCAGCAGCAGCAGGAGCCCAAACATTACTTTAAAGAGACACTGGAGTTGGCTTCAGGAGCCCAATTGGATAAATCACACCCTGGAGTTGCAAGCAGCAGCAGCAGCCGAAGGAGCCCAAACATTGCTTTAAAGAAACACTGGAGTTGGCTGCAGGAGGCCAAAATTTGGATGAATCACACCCTGGAGTTGCAAGCAGCAGCAGCAGGAGCCCAAACATTGCTTGAAAGAGACACTGGAGTTGGGTGCAGGAGCCCAAAAATTGGATGAATCACAACCTGGAGTTGCAAGCAGCAGCAGCAGGAGCCCAAACATTGTGTGAAAGAGACACTGGAGTTTGCTGCAGGAGCCCAAACATGGGATGAATCACACCCTGGAGTTGCAAGGAGCAGCAGCAGGAGCCAAAACATAGCTTGAAAGAGACACTGGAGTTGGCTGCAGGAGCCCAAAAATTAGATGAATCACACCCTGGAGTTGCAAGCAGCAGCAACAGCAGGAGCCCAAACATAGCTTGAAAGAGACACTGGAGTTGGCTGCAGGAGCCCAAAAACTGGATGAATCACACCCTGGAGTTGCAAGCAGCAGCAACAGGAGCCCAAACATTGCTTGAAAGAGACACTGGAGTTGGCTGCAGGAGCCCAAAAATGGGATTAATCACACCCTGGAGTTGCAAGCAGCAGCAGCAGGAGCCCAAACATTACTTTAAAGAGACACTAGAGTTGGCTTCAGGAGCCCAAAAATGGGATGAATCACACCCTGGAGTTGCAAGCAGCTGCAGGAGCCGAAACATTACTTTAAGGAGACACTGGAGTTGGCAGCAGGAGCCCAAAAATTGGATAAATCACACCCTGGAGTTGCAGACAGCAGCAGCAGGAGCCCAAACATAGCTTGAAAGAGACACTGCAGTTGGCTTCAGGAGGCAAAAAATTGGATGAATCACACCCTGGAGTTGCAAGCAGCAGCAGCAGGAGCCCAAACATAGCTTGAAAGAGACACTGGAGTTGGCTGCAGGAGCCCAAAAATTGGATGAATCACACCCTGGAGTTGCAAGCAGCAGGAGCACAAACATTGCTTTAAACAGACACTGGAGTTGGCTGCAGGAGCCCAAAATTTTGTTGAATCACACCCTGGAGTTGCAAGCAGCAGGAGCCCAAACATAGCTTGAAAGAGACACTGGAGTTGGCTGCAGGAGCCCAAAAACTGGATGAATCACACGCTGGAGTTGCAAGCAGCAGCAGCAGGAGCCCAAACATTACTTTAAAGAGACACTAGAGTTGGCTGCAGGAGCCCAAAAATGGGATGAATCACACCCTGGAGTTGCAAGCAGCTGCAGGAGCCGAAACATTACTTTAAGGAGACACTGGAGTTGGCAGCAGGAGGCCAAAAATTGGATAAATCACACCCTGGAGTTGCAGACAGCAGCAGCAGGAGCCCAAACATAGCTTGAAAGAGACACTGCAGTTGGCTTCAGGAGGCAAAAAATTGGATGAATCACACACCGGAGTTGCAAGCAGCAGCAGCAGGAGCCCAAACATAGCTTGAAAGAGACACTGGAGTTGGCTGCAGGAGTCCAAAAATTGGATGAATCACACCCTGGAGTTGCAAGCAGCAGCAGCAGCAGCAGCAGCTGGAGCCAAAACATTGCTTGAAAGAGACACTGGAGTTGGCTGCAGGAGCCCAAAAATTGGATGAATCACACCCTGGAGTTGCAAGCAGCAGCAGCAGGAGCACAAACATTGTGTGAAAGAGACACTGGAGTTGGCTGCAGGAGCCCAAAAATGGGATGAATCACACCCTGGAGTTGCAAGCAGCAGCAGGAGCCCAAACATAGCTTGAAAGGGACACTGGAGTTGGCTGCAGGAGCCCAAACATTGGATGAATCACACCCTGGAGTTGCAAGCAGCAGCAGCAGCAACAGGAGCCCAAACATTGCTTGAAAGAGACACTGGAGTTGGCTGCAGGAGCCCAAAAATTGGATGAATCACACCCTGGAGTTGCAAGCAGCAGCAGCAGCAGGAGCCCAAACATTACTTTAAAGAGACACTGGAGTTGGCAGCAGGAGCCCAAAAATTGGATGAATCACACCGTGGAGTTGCAAGCAGCAGCAGGAGCCCAAACATTACTTTAAAGAGACACTGGAGTTGGCAGCAGGAGCCCAAAAATTGGATGAATCACACCCTGGAGTTGCAAGCAGCAGCAGAAGCTGAAGGAGCCCAAACATTGCTTTAAAGAGACACCGGAGTTGGCTGCAGGAGCCCAAAAATTAGATGAATCACACCCTGGAGTTGCAAGCAGCAGCAGGAGCCCAAACATTGCTTGAAAGAGACACTGGAGTTGGCTGCAGGAGCCCAAAAATTGGATGAATCACACCCTGGAGTTGCAAACAGCAGCAGCAAGAGCTGTAACATAGCTTGAGAGAGACACTGGAGTTGGCTGCAGGAGGCAAAACATTGGATAAATCACACCCTGGAGTTGCAAGCAGCAGCAGCAGGAGCCCAAACATTTGGTGAAAGAGACACTGGAGTCGGCTGCAGGAGCCTAAAAATGGGATGAATCACACCCTGGAGTCGCAAGGAGCAGCAGCAGCAGGAGCCAAAACATATCTTGAAAGAGACACTGGAGTTGGCTGCAGGAGCCCAAACATTGGATAAATCACACCCTGGAGTTGCAAGCAGCAGCAGCAGGAGCCCACACATAGCTTGAAAGAGACACTGGAGTTGGCTGCAGGAGCCCAAAAATGGGATGAATCACACCCTGGAGTTGCAAGCAGCAGCAGGAGCCCAAACATTACTTTAAAGAGACACTGGAGTTGGCAGCAGGAGCCCAAAAATTGGATAAATTACACCCTGGAGTAGCAAGCAGCAGCAGCAGCAGCCCAAACATAGCTTTAAAGAGACACTGGAGTTGGCAGCAGGAGCCCAAAAATTGGATGAATCACACCCTGGAGTTGCAAGCAGCAGCAGCAGGAGCCCAAACATAGCTTGAAAGAGACACTGGAGTTGGCTGCAGGAGCCCAAACATTGGATGAATCACACCCTGGAGTTGCAAGCAGCAGCAGAAGCCCAAACATAGCTTGAAAGAGACACTGGAGTTGGCTGCAGGAGCCCAAAAATTGGATGAATCACACCCTGGAGTTGCAAGCAGCAGCAGGAGCCCAAACATAGCTTGAAAGAGACACTGGAGTTGGCTTCAGGAGCGCAAAAATTGGATGAATCACACCCTGGAGTTGCAAGCAGCAGTAGCAGGAGCCCAAACATAGCTTCAAAGAGACTGGAATTGGCAGCAGGAGCCCAAAAATTGGATGAATCACGCCCTGGAGTTGCAAGCAGCAGGTGCCCAAACAATGCATTAAAGAGACACTGGAGTCTGCTGCTGGAGGCTAAAAATTGGATGAATCACACCCTGGAGTTTGAAGCAACAGCAGCAGGAGCCCAAACATTGAGTGAAAGAGACACTGGAGTTGGCTGCAGGAGCCCAAAAATTGGATGAATCACACCCTGGAGTTGCAAGCAGCAGCAGCAGGAGCCCAAACATTACTTTAAAGAGACACTGGAGTTGGCTTCAGGAGCCCAATTGGATAAATCACACCCTGGAGTTGCAAGCAGCAGCAGCAGCCGAAGGAGCCCAAACATTGCTTTAAAGAAACACTGGAGTTGGCTGCAGGAGGCCAAAATTTGGATGAATCACACCCTGGAGTTGCAAGCAGCAGCAGCAGGAGCCCAAACATTGCTTGAAAGAGACACTGGAGTTGGGTGCAGGAGCCCAAAAATTGGATGAATCACAACCTGGAGTTGCAAGCAGCAGCAGCAGGAGCCCAAACATTGTGTGAAAGAGACACTGGAGTTTGCTGCAGGAGCCCAAAAATGGGATGAATCACACCCTGGAGTTGCAAGGAGCAGCAGCAGGAGCCAAAACATAGCTTGAAAGAGACACTGGAGTTGGCTGCAGGAGCCCAAAAATTAGATGAATCACACCCTGGAGTTGCAAGCAGCAGCAACAGCAGGAGCCCAAACATAGCTTGAAAGAGACACTGGAGTTGGCTGCAGGAGCCCAAAAACTGGATGAATCACACCCTGGAGTTGCAAGCAGCAGCAACAGGAGCCCAAACATTGCTTGAAAGAGACACTGGAGTTGGCTGCAGGAGCCCAAAAATGGGATTAATCACACCCTGGAGTTGCAAGCAGCAGCAGCAGGAGCCCAAACATTACTTTAAAGAGACACTAGAGTTGGCTTCAGGAGCCCAAAAATGGGATGAATCACACCCTGGAGTTGCAAGCAGCTGCAGGAGCCGAAACATTACTTTAAGGAGACACTGGAGTTGGCAGCAGGAGCCCAAAAATTGGATAAATCACACCCTGGAGTTGCAGACAGCA
This sequence comes from Gastrophryne carolinensis, assembly GCA_027917425.1. Classification (NCBI taxonomy): domain Eukaryota; kingdom Metazoa; phylum Chordata; class Amphibia; order Anura; family Microhylidae; genus Gastrophryne; species Gastrophryne carolinensis. The sequence goes on from CM051243.1 coordinate 89,181,798, forward strand.
GCAGCAGGAGCCCAAACATAGCTTGAAAGAGACACTGCAGTTGGCTTCAGGAGGCAAAAAATTGGATGAATCACACCCTGGAGTTGCAAGCAGCAGCAGCAGGAGCCCAAACATAGCTTGAAAGAGACACTGGAGTTGGCTGCAGGAGCCCAAAAATTGGATGAATCACACCCTGGAGTTGCAAGCAGCAGGAGCACAAACATTGCTTTAAACAGACACTGGAGTTGGCTGCAGGAGCCCAAAATTTTGTTGAATCACACCCTGGAGTTGCAAGCAGCAGGAGCCCAAACATAGCTTGAAAGAGACACTGGAGTTGGCTGCAGGAGCCCAAAAACTGGATGAATCACACGCTGGAGTTGCAAGCAGCAGCAGCAGGAGCCCAAACATTACTTTAAAGAGACACTAGAGTTGGCTGCAGGAGCCCAAAAATGGGATGAATCACACCCTGGAGTTGCAAGCAGCTGCAGGAGCCGAAACATTACTTTAAGGAGACACTGGAGTTGGCAGCAGGAGGCCAAAAATTGGATAAATCACACCCTGGAGTTGCAGACAGCAGCAGCAGGAGCCCAAACATAGCTTGAAAGAGACACTGCAGTTGGCTTCAGGAGGCAAAAAATTGGATGAATCACACACCGGAGTTGCAAGCAGCAGCAGCAGGAGCCCAAACATAGCTTGAAAGAGACACTGGAGTTGGCTGCAGGAGTCCAAAAATTGGATGAATCACACCCTGGAGTTGCAAGCAGCAGGAGCACAAACATTGCTTTAAACAGACACTGGAGTTGGCTGCAGGAGCCCAAACATTTGTTGAATCACACCCTGGAGTTGCAAGCAGCAGCAGCAGGAGCCCAAACATTACTTTAAAGAGACACTGGAATTGGTAGCAGGAGCCCAAAAATTGGATGAATCACACCCTGGAGTTGCAAGGAGCAGCAGCAGGAGCCTAAACATAGCTTGAAAGAGACACTGGAGTTGGCTGCAGAAGCCCAAAAATTGGAGGAATAACACCCTGGAGTTGCAAGCAGCAGCAGCAGGAGCCCAAACATAGCTTGAAAGAGACAATGGTGTTGGCTGCAGGAGCCCAAAAATTGGATAAATCACACCCTGGAGTTGCAAGCAGCAGCAACAGGAGCCCAAACATTGCTTGAACGAGACACTGGAGTTGGCTGCAGGAGCCAAAAAATTGGATGAATCACACCCTGGAGTTGCAAGCAGCAGCAGCAGCAGGAACCCCAAACATTACTTTAAAGAGACACTGGAGTTGGCTGCAGGAGCCTAAAAATTGGATGAATCACACCCTGGAGTTGCAAGCAGCAGCAGGAGCCCAAACATTACTTTAAGGAGACACTGGAGTTGGCAGCAGGAGCCCAAATTTGGATGAATCACACCCTGGAGTTGCAAGCAGCAGCAGGAGCCCAAACATTACTTTAAAGAGACACTGGAGTTGGCAGCAGGAGCCCAAAAATTGGATGAATCACACCCTGGGGTTGCAAGCAGCAGCAGCAGGAGCCCAAACAGAGCTTGAAAGAGACACTGGAGTTGGCTGCAGGAGCCCAAAAATTGGATGAATAAAACCCTGGAGTTGCAAGCAGCAGGAACACAAACATTGCTTTAAACAGACACTGGAGTTGGCTGCAGGAGCCCAAAAATTGGATGAATCTCACCCTGGAGTTGCAAGCAGCAGCAGAAGCTGAAGGAGCCCAAACATTGCTTTAAAGAGACACTGGAGTTGGCCGCAGGAGGCCAAAAATTGGATGAATCACACCCTGGAGTTGCAAGCAGCAGCAGCAGCAGCAGCAGCTGGAGCCAAAACATTGCTTGAAAGAGACACTGGAGTTGGCTGCAGGAGCCCAAAAATTGGATGAATCACACCCTGGAGTTGCAAGCAGCAGCAGCAGGAGCACAAACATTGTGTGAAAGAGACACTGGAGTTGGCTGCAGGAGCCCAAAAATGGGATGAATCACACCCTGGAGTTGCAAGCAGCAGCAGGAGCCCAAACATAGCTTGAAAGGGACACTGGAGTTGGCTGCAGGAGCCCAAACATTGGATGAATCACACCCTGGAGTTGCAAGCAGCAGCAACAGGAGCCCAAACATTGCTTGAAAGAGACACTGGAGTTGGCTGCAGGAGCCCAAAAATTGGATGAATCACACCCTGGAGTTGCAAGCAGCAGCAGCAGCAGGAGCCCAAACATTACTTTAAAGAGACACTGGAGTTGGCAGCAGGAGCCCAAAAATTGGATGAATCACACCGTGGAGTTGCAAGCAGCAGCAGGAGCCCAAACATTACTTTAAAGAGACACTGGAGTTGGCAGCAGGAGCCCAAAAATTGGATAAATCACACCCTGGAGTTGCAAGCAGCAGCAGAAGCTGAAGGAGCCCAAATATTGCTTTAAAGAGACACCGGAGTTGGCTGCAGGAGCCCAAAAATTAGATGAATCACACCCTGGAGTTGCAAGCAGCAGCAGGAGCCCAAACATTGCTTGAAAGAGACACTGGAGTTGGCTGCAGGAGCCCAAAAATTGGATGAATCACACCCTGGAGTTGCAAACAGCAGCAGCAAGAGCTGTAACATAGCTTGAGAGAGACACTGGAGTTGGCTGCAGGAGGCAAAACATTGGATGAATCACACCCTGGAGTTGCAAGCAGCAGCAGCAGGAGCCCAAACATTTGGTGAAAGAGACACTGGAGTCGGCTGCAGGAGCCTAAAAATGGGATGAATCACACCCTGGAGTCGCAAGGAGCAGCAGCAGCAGGAGCCAAAACATATCTTGAAAGAGACACTGGAGTTGGCTGCAGGAGCCCAAACATTGGATAAATCACACCCTGGAGTTGCAAGCAGCAGCAGCAGGAGCCCACACATAGCTTGAAAGAGACACTGGAGTTGGCTGCAGGAGCCCAAAAATGGGATGAATCACACCCTGGAGTTGCAAGCAGCAGCAGGAGCCCAAACATTACTTTAAAGAGACACTGGAGTTGGCAGCAGGAGCCCAAAAATTGGATAAATTACACCCTGGAGTAGCAAGCAGCAGCAGCCCAAACATAGCTTTAAAGAGACACTGGAGTTGGCAGCAGGAGCCCAAAAATTGGATGAATCACACCCTGGAGTTGCAAGCAGCAGCAGCAGGAGCCCAAACATAGCTTGAAAGAGACACTGGAGTTGGCTGCAGGAGCCCAAACATTGGATGAATCACACCCTGGAGTTGCAAGCAGCAGCAGAAGCCCAAACATAGCTTGAAAGAGACACTGGAGTTGGCTGCAGGAGCCCAAAAATTGGATGAATCACACCCTGGAGTTGCAAGCAGCAGCAGGAGCCCAAACATAGCTTGAAAGAGACACTGGAGTTGGCTTCAGGAGCGCAAAAATTGGATGAATCACACCCTGGAGTTGCAAGCAGCAGTAGCAGGAGCCCAAACATAGCTTCAAAGAGACTGGAATTGGCAGCAGGAGCCCAAAAATTGGATGAATCACGCCCTGGAGTTGCAAGCAGCAGGTGCCCAAACAATGCATTAAAGAGACACTGGAGTCTGCTGCTGGAGGCTAAAAATTGGATGAATCACACCCTGGAGTTTGAAGCAACAGCAGCAGGAGCCCAAACATTGAGTGAAAGAGACACTGGAGTTGGCTGCAGGAGCCCAAAAATTGGATGAATCACACCCTGGAGTTGCAAGCAGCAGCAGCAGGAGCCCAAACATTACTTTAAAGAGACACTGGAGTTGGCTTCAGGAGCCCAATTGGATAAATCACACCCTGGAGTTGCAAGCAGCAGCAGCAGCCGAAGGAGCCCAAACATTGCTTTAAAGAAACACTGGAGTTGGCTGCAGGAGGCCAAAATTTGGATGAATCACACCCTGGAGTTGCAAGCAGCAGCAGCAGGAGCCCAAACATTGCTTGAAAGAGACACTGGAGTTGGGTGCAGGAGCCCAAAAATTGGATGAATCACAACCTGGAGTTGCAAGCAGCAGCAGCAGGAGCCCAAACATTGTGTGAAAGAGACACTGGAGTTTGCTGCAGGAGCCCAAAAATGGGATGAATCACACCCTGGAGTTGCAAGGAGCAGCAGCAGGAGCCAAAACATAGCTTGAAAGAGACACTGGAGTTGGCTGCAGGAGCCCAAAAATTAGATGAATCACACCCTGGAGTTGCAAGCAGCAGCAACAGCAGGAGCCCAAACATAGCTTGAAAGAGACACTGGAGTTGGCTGCAGGAGCCCAAAAACTGGATGAATCACACCCTGGAGTTGCAAGCAGCAGCAACAGGAGCCCAAACATTGCTTGAAAGAGACACTGGAGTTGGCTGCAGGAGCCCAAAAATGGGATTAATCACACCCTGGAGTTGCAAGCAGCAGCAGCAGGAGCCCAAACATTACTTTAAAGAGACACTAGAGTTGGCTTCAGGAGCCCAAAAATGGGATGAATCACACCCTGGAGTTGCAAGCAGCTGCAGGAGCCGAAACATTACTTTAAGGAGACACTGGAGTTGGCAGCAGGAGCCCAAAAATTGGATAAATCACACCCTGGAGTTGCAGACAGCAGCAGCAGGAGCCCAAACATAGCTTGAAAGAGACACTGCAGTTGGCTTCAGGAGGCAAAAAATTGGATGAATCACACCCTGGAGTTGCAAGCAGCAGCAGCAGGAGCCCAAACATAGCTTGAAAGAGACACTGGAGTTGGCTGCAGGAGCCCAAAAATTGGATGAATCACACCCTGGAGTTGCAAGCAGCAGGAGCACAAACATTGCTTTAAACAGACACTGGAGTTGGCTGCAGGAGCCCAAAATTTTGTTGAATCACACCCTGGAGTTGCAAGCAGCAGGAGCCCAAACATAGCTTGAAAGAGACACTGGAGTTGGCTGCAGGAGCCCAAAAACTGGATGAATCACACGCTGGAGTTGCAAGCAGCAGCAGCAGGAGCCCAAACATTACTTTAAAGAGACACTAGAGTTGGCTGCAGGAGCCCAAAAATGGGATGAATCACACCCTGGAGTTGCAAGCAGCTGCAGGAGCCGAAACATTACTTTAAGGAGACACTGGAGTTGGCAGCAGGAGGCCAAAAATTGGATAAATCACACCCTGGAGTTGCAGACAGCAGCAGCAGGAGCCCAAACATAGCTTGAAAGAGACACTGCAGTTGGCTTCAGGAGGCAAAAAATTGGATGAATCACACACCGGAGTTGCAAGCAGCAGCAACAGGAGCCCAAACATAGCTTGAAAGAGACACTGGAGTTGGCTGCAGGAGTCCAAAAATTGGATGAATCACACCCTGGAGTTGCAAGCAGCAGGAGCACAAACATTGCTTTAAACAGACACTGGAGTTGGCTGCAGGAGCCCAAACATTTGTTGAATCACACCCTGGAGTTGCAAGCAGCAGCAGCAGGAGCCCAAACATTACTTTAAAGAGACACTGGAATTGGTAGCAGGAGCCCAAAAATTGGATGAATCACACCCTGGAGTTGCAAGGAGCAGCAGCAGGAGCCTAAACATAGCTTGAAAGAGACACTGGAGTTGGCTGCAGAAGCCCAAAAATTGGATGAATAACACCCTGGAGTTGCAAGCAGCAGCAGCAGGAGCCCAAACATAGCTTGAAAGAGACAATGGTGTTGGCTGCAGGAGCCCAAAAATTGGATAAATCACACCCTGGAGTTGCAAGCAGCAGCAACAGGAGCCCAAACATTGCTTGAAAGAGACACTGGAGTTGGCTGCAGGAGCCAAAAAATTGGATGAATCACACCCTGGAGTTGCAAGCAGCAGCAGCAGCAGGAACCCCAAACATTACTTTAAAGAGACACTGGAGTTGGCTGCAGGAGCCTAAAAATTGGATGAATCACACCCTGGAGTTGCAAGCAGCAGCAGGAGCCCAAACATTACTTTAAGGAGACACTGGAGTTGGCAGCAGGAGCCCAAATTTGGATGAATCCCACCCTGGAGTTGCAAGCAGCAGCAGGAGCCCAAACATTACTTTAAAGAGACACTGGAGTTGGCAGCAGGAGCCCAAAAATTGGATGAATCACACCCTGGGGTTGCAAGCAGCAGCAGCAGGAGCCCAAACAGAGCTTGAAAGAGACACTGGAGTTGGCTGCAGGAGCCCAAAAATTGGATGAATAAAACCCTGGAGTTGCAAGCAGCAGGAACACAAACATTGCTTTAAACAGACACTGGAGTTGGCTGCAGGAGCCCAAAAATTGGATGAATCTCACCCTGGAGTTGCAAGCAGCAGCAGAAGCTGAAGGAGCCCAAACATTGCTTTAAAGAGACACTGGAGTTGGCCGCAGGAGGCCAAAAATTGGATGAATCACACCCTGGAGTTGCAAGCAGCAGCAGCAGCAGCAGCAGCTGGAGCCAAAACATTGCTTGAAAGAGACACTGGAGTTGGCTGCAGGAGCCCAAAAATTGGATGAATCACACCCTGGAGTTGCAAGCAGCAGCAGCAGGAGCACAAACATTGTGTGAAAGAGACACTGGAGTTGGCTGCAGGAGCCCAAAAATGGGATGAATCACACCCTGGAGTTGCAAGCAGCAGCAGGAGCCCAAACATAGCTTGAAAGGGACACTGGAGTTGGCTGCAGGAGCCCAAACATTGGATGAATCACACCCTGGAGTTGCAAGCAGCAGCAGCAGCAACAGGAGCCCAAACATTGCTTGAAAGAGACACTGGAGTTGGCTGCAGGAGCCCAAAAATTGGATGAATCACACCCTGGAGTTGCAAGCAGCAGCAGCAGCAGGAGCCCAAACATTACTTTAAAGAGACACTGGAGTTGGCAGCAGGAGCCCAAAAATTGGATGAATCACACCGTGGAGTTGCAAGCAGCAGCAGGAGCCCAAACATTACTTTAAAGAGACACTGGAGTTGGCAGCAGGAGCCCAAAAATTGGATGAATCACACCCTGGAGTTGCAAGCAGCAGCAGAAGCTGAAGGAGCCCAAACATTGCTTTAAAGAGACACCGGAGTTGGCTGCAGGAGCCCAAAAATTAGATGAATCACACCCTGGAGTTGCAAGCAGCAGCAGGAGCCCAAACATTGCTTGAAAGAGACACTGGAGTTGGCTGCAGGAGCCCAAAAATTGGATGAATCACACCCTGGAGTTGCAAACAGCAGCAGCAAGAGCTGTAACATAGCTTGAGAGAGACACTGGAGTTGGCTGCAGGAGGCAAAACATTGGATGAATCACACCCTGGAGTTGCAAGCAGCAGCAGCAGGAGCCCAAACATTTGGTGAAAGAGACACTGGAGTCGGCTGCAGGAGCCTAAAAATGGGATGAATCACACCCTGGAGTCGCAAGGAGCAGCAGCAGCAGGAGCCAAAACATATCTTGAAAGAGACACTGGAGTTGGCTGCAGGAGCCCAAACATTGGATAAATCACACCCTGGAGTTGCAAGCAGCAGCAGCAGGAGCCCACACATAGCTTGAAAGAGACACTGGAGTTGGCTGCAGGAGCCCAAAAATGGGATGAATCACACCCTGGAGTTGCAAGCAGCAGCAGGAGCCCAAACATTACTTTAAAGAGACACTGGAGTTGGCAGCAGGAGCCCAAAAATTGGATAAATTACACCCTGGAGTAGCAAGCAGCAGCAGCAGCAGCCCAAACATAGCTTTAAAGAGACACTGGAGTTGGCAGCAGGAGCCCAAAAATTGGATGAATCACACCCTGGAGTTGCAAGCAGCAGCAGCAGGAGCCCAAACATAGCTTGAAAGAGACACTGGAGTTGGCTGCAGGAGCCCAAACATTGGATGAATCACACCCTGGAGTTGCAAGCAGCAGCAGAAGCCCAAACATAGCTTGAAAGAGACACTGGAGTTGGCTGCAGGAGCCCAAAAATTGGATGAATCACACCCTGGAGTTGCAAGCAGCAGCAGGAGCCCAAACATAGCTTGAAAGAGACACTGGAGTTGGCTTCAGGAGCGCAAAAATTGGATGAATCACACCCTGGAGTTGCAAGCAGCAGTAGCAGGAGCCCAAACATAGCTTCAAAGAGACTGGAATTGGCAGCAGGAGCCCAAAAATTGGATGAATCACGCCCTGGAGTTGCAAGCAGCAGGTGCCCAAACAATGCATTAAAGAGACACTGGAGTCTGCTGCTGGAGGCTAAAAATTGGATGAATCACACCCTGGAGTTTGAAGCAACAGCAGCAGGAGCCCAAACATTGAGTGAAAGAGACACTGGAGTTGGCTGCAGGAGCCCAAAAATTGGATGAATCACACCCTGGAGTTGCAAGCAGCAGCAGCAGGAGCCCAAACATTACTTTAAAGAGACACTGGAGTTGGCTTCAGGAGCCCAATTGGATAAATCACACCCTGGAGTTGCAAGCAGCAGCAGCAGCCGAAGGAGCCCAAACATTGCTTTAAAGAAACACTGGAGTTGGCTGCAGGAGGCCAAAATTTGGATGAATCACACCCTGGAGTTGCAAGCAGCAGCAGCAGGAGCCCAAACATTGCTTGAAAGAGACACTGGAGTTGGGTGCAGGAGCCCAAAAATTGGATGAATCACAACCTGGAGTTGCAAGCAGCAGCAGCAGGAGCCCAAACATTGTGTGAAAGAGACACTGGAGTTTGCTGCAGGAGCCCAAAAATGGGATGAATCACACCCTGGAGTTGCAAGGAGCAGCAGCAGGAGCCAAAACATAGCTTGAAAGAGACACTGGAGTTGGCTGCAGGAGCCCAAAAATTAGATGAATCACACCCTGGAGTTGCAAGCAGCAGCAACAGCAGGAGCCCAAACATAGCTTGAAAGAGACACTGGAGTTGGCTGCAGGAGCCCAAAAACTGGATGAATCACACCCTGGAGTTGCAAGCAGCAGCAACAGGAGCCCAAACATTGCTTGAAAGAGACACTGGAGTTGGCTGCAGGAGCCCAAAAATGGGATTAATCACACCCTGGAGTTGCAAGCAGCAGCAGCAGGAGCCCAAACATTACTTTAAAGAGACACTAGAGTTGGCTTCAGGAGCCCAAAAATGGGATGAATCACACCCTGGAGTTGCAAGCAGCTGCAGGAGCCGAAACATTACTTTAAGGAGACACTGGAGTTGGCAGCAGGAGCCCAAAAATTGGATAAATCACACCCTGGAGTTGCAGACAGCAGCAGCAGGAGCCCAAACATAGCTTGAAAGAGACACTGCAGTTGGCTTCAGGAGGCAAAAAATTGGATGAATCACACCCTGGAGTTGCAAGCAGCAGCAGCAGCAGGAGCCCAAACATAGCTTGAAAGAGACACTGGAGTTGGCTGCAGGAGCCCAAAAATTGGATGAATCACACCCTGGAGTTGCAAGCAGCAGGAGCACAAACATTGCTTTAAACAGACACTGGAGTTGGCTGCAGGAGCCCAAAATTTTGTTGAATCACACCCTGGAGTTGCAAGCAGCAGGAGCCCAAACATAGCTTGAAAGAGACACTGGAGTTGGCTGCAGGAGCCCAAAAACTGGATGAATCACACGCTGGAGTTGCAAGCAGCAGCAGCAGGAGCCCAAACATTACTTTAAAGAGACACTAGAGTTGGCTGCAGGAGCCCAAAAATGGGATGAATCACACCCTGGAGTTGCAAGCAGCTGCAGGAGCCGAAACATTACTTTAAGGAGACACTGGAGTTGGCAGCAGGAGGCCAAAAATTGGATAAATCACACCCTGGAGTTGCAGACAGCAGCAGCAGGAGCCCAAACATAGCTTGAAAGAGACACTGCAGTTGGCTTCAGGAGGCAAAAAATTGGATGAATCACACACCGGAGTTGCAAGCAGCAGCAGCAGGAGCCCAAACATAGCTTGAAAGAGACACTGGAGTTGGCTGCAGGAGTCCAAAAATTGGATGAATCACACCCTGGAGTTGCAAGCAGCAGGAGCACAAACATTGCTTTAAACAGACACTGGAGTTGGCTGCAGGAGCCCAAACATTTGTTGAATCACACCCTGGAGTTGCAAGCAGCAGCAGCAGGAGCCCAAACATTACTTTAAAGAGACACTGGAATTGGTAGCAGGAGCCCAAAAATTGGATGAATCACACCCTGGAGTTGCAAGGAGCAGCAGCAGGAGCCTAAACATAGCTTGAAAGAGACACTGGAGTTGGCTGCAGAAGCCCAAAAATTGGATGAATAACACCCTGGAGTTGCAAGCAGCAGCAGCAGGAGCCCAAACATAGCTTGAAAGAGACAATGGTGTTGGCTGCAGGAGCCCAAAAATTGGATAAATCACACCCTGGAGTTGCAAGCAGCAGCAACAGGAGCCCAAACATTGCTTGAACGAGACACTGGAGTTGGCTGCAGGAGCCAAAAAATTGGATGAATCACACCCTGGAGTTGCAAGCAGCAGCAACAGGAGCCCAAACATTGCTTGAAAGAGACACTGGAGTTGGCTGCAGGAGCCCAAAAATTGGATGAATCACACCCTGGAGTTGCAAGCAGCAGCAGCAGCAGGAGCCCAAACATTACTTTAAAGAGACACTGGAGTTGGCAGCAGGAGCCCAAAAATTGGATGAATCACACCGTGGAGTTGCAAGCAGCAGCAGGAGCCCAAACATTACTTTAAAGAGACACTGGAGTTGGCAGCAGGAGCCCAAAAATTGGATAAATCACACCCTGGAGTTGCAAGCAGCAGCAGAAGCTGAAGGAGCCCAAACATTGCTTTAAAGAGACACCGGAGTTGGCTGCAGGAGCCCAAAAATTAGATGAATCACACCCTGGAGTTGCAAGCAGCAGCAGGAGCCCAAACATTGCTTGAAAGAGACACTGGAGTTGGCTGCAGGAGCCCAAAAATTGGATGAATCACACCCTGGAGTTGCAAACAGCAGCAGCAAGAGCTGTAACATAGCTTGAGAGAGACACTGGAGTTGGCTGCAGGAGGCAAAACATTGGATGAATCACACCCTGGAGTTGCAAGCAGCAGCAGCAGGAGCCCAAACATTTGGTGAAAGAGACACTGGAGTCGGCTGCAGGAGCCTAAAAATGGGATGAATCACACCCTGGAGTCGCAAGGAGCAGCAGCAGCAGGAGCCAAAACATATCTTGAAAGAGACACTGGAGTTGGCTGCAGGAGCCCAAACATTGGATAAATCACACCCTGGAGTTGCAAGCAGCAGCAGCAGGAGCCCACACATAGCTTGAAAGAGACACTGGAGTTGGCTGCAGGAGCCCAAAAATGGGATGAATCACACCCTGGAGTTGCAAGCAGCAGCAGGAGCCCAAACATTACTTTAAAGAGACACTGGAGTTGGCAGCAGGAGCCCAAAAATTGGATAAATTACACCCTGGAGTAGCAAGCAGCAGCAGCAGCAGCCCAAACATAGCTTTAAAGAGACACTGGAGTTGGCAGCAGGAGCCCAAAAATTGGATGAATCACACCCTGGAGTTGCAAGCAGCAGCAGCAGGAGCCCAAACATAGCTTGAAAGAGACACTGGAGTTGGCTGCAGGAGCCCAAACATTGGATGAATCACACCCTGGAGTTGCAAGCAGCAGCAGAAGCCCAAACATAGCTTGAAAGAGACACTGGAGTTGGCTGCAGGAGCCCAAAAATTGGATGAATCACACCCTGGAGTTGCAAGCAGCAGCAGGAGCCCAAACATAGCTTGAAAGAGACACTGGAGTTGGCTTCAGGAGCGCAAAAATTGGATGAATCACACCCTGGAGTTGCAAGCAGCAGTAGCAGGAGCCCAAACATAGCTTCAAAGAGACTGGAATTGGCAGCAGGAGCCCAAAAATTGGATGAATCACGCCCTGGAGTTGCAAGCAGCAGGTGCCCAAACAATGCATTAAAGAGACACTGGAGTCTGCTGCTGGAGGCTAAAAATTGGATGAATCACACCCTGGAGTTTGAAGCAACAGCAGCAGGAGCCCAAACATTGAGTGAAAGAGACACTGGAGTTGGCTGCAGGAGCCCAAAAATTGGATGAATCACACCCTGGAGTTGCAAGCAGCAGCAGCAGGAGCCCAAACATTACTTTAAAGAGACACTGGAGTTGGCTTCAGGAGCCCAATTGGATAAATCACACCCTGGAGTTGCAAGCAGCAGCAGCAGCCGAAGGAGCCCAAACATTGCTTTAAAGAAACACTGGAGTTGGCTGCAGGAGGCCAAAATTTGGATGAATCACACCCTGGAGTTGCAAGCAGCAGCAGCAGGAGCCCAAACATTGCTTGAAAGAGACACTGGAGTTGGGTGCAGGAGCCCAAAAATTGGATGAATCACAACCTGGAGTTGCAAGCAGCAGCAGCAGGAGCCCAAACATTGTGTGAAAGAGACACTGGAGTTTGCTGCAGGAGCCCAAAAATGGGATGAATCACACCCTGGAGTTGCAAGGAGCAGCAGCAGGAGCCAAAACATAGCTTGAAAGAGACACTGGAGTTGGCTGCAGGAGCCCAAAAATTAGATGAATCACACCCTGGAGTTGCAAGCAGCAGCAACAGCAGGAGCCCAAACATAGCTTGAAAGAGACACTGGAGTTGGCTGCAGGAGCCCAAAAACTGGATGAATCACACCCTGGAGTTGCAAGCAGCAGCAACAGGAGCCCAAACATTGCTTGAAAGAGACACTGGAGTTGGCTGCAGGAGCCCAAAAATGGGATTAATCACACCCTGGAGTTGCAAGCAGCAGCAGCAGGAGCCCAAACATTACTTTAAAGAGACACTAGAGTTGGCTTCAGGAGCCCAAAAATGGGATGAATCACACCCTGGAGTTGCAAGCAGCTGCAGGAGCCGAAACATTACTTTAAGGAGACACTGGAGTTGGCAGCAGGAGCCCAAAAATTGGATAAATCACACCCTGGAGTTGCAGACAGCAGCAGCAGGAGCCCAAACATAGCTTGAAAGAGACACTGCAGTTGGCTTCAGGAGGCAAAAAATTGGATGAATCACACCCTGGAGTTGCAAGCAGCAGCAGCAGGAGCCCAAACATAGCTTGAAAGAGACACTGGAGTTGGCTGCAGGAGCCCAAAAATTGGATGAATCACACCCTGGAGTTGCAAGCAGCAGGAGCACAAACATTGCTTTAAACAGACACTGGAGTTGGCTGCAGGAGCCCAAAATTTTGTTGAATCACACCCTGGAGTTGCAAGCAGCAGGAGCCCAAACATAGCTTGAAAGAGACACTGGAGTTGGCTGCAGGAGCCCAAAAACTGGATGAATCACACGCTGGAGTTGCAAGCAGCAGCAGCAGGAGCCCAAACATTACTTTAAAGAGACACTAGAGTTGGCTGCAGGAGCCCAAAAATGGGATGAATCACACCCTGGAGTTGCAAGCAGCTGCAGGAGCCGAAACATTACTTTAAGGAGACACTGGAGTTGGCAGCAGGAGGCCAAAAATTGGATAAATCACACCCTGGAGTTGCAGACAGCAGCAGCAGGAGCCCAAACATAGCTTGAAAGAGACACTGCAGTTGGCTTCAGGAGGCAAAAAATTGGATGAATCACACACCGGAGTTGCAAGCAGCAGCAGCAGGAGCCCAAACATAGCTTGAAAGAGACACTGGAGTTGGCTGCAGGAGTCCAAAAATTGGATGAATCACACCCTGGAGTTGCAAGCAGCAGGAGCACAAACATTGCTTTAAACAGACACTGGAGTTGGCTGCAGGAGCCCAAACATTTGTTGAATCACACCCTGGAGTTGCAAGCAGCAGCAGCAGGAGCCCAAACATTACTTTAAAGAGACACTGGAATTGGTAGCAGGAGCCCAAAAATTGGATGAATCACACCCTGGAGTTGCAAGGAGCAGCAGCAGGAGCCTAAACATAGCTTGAAAGAGACACTGGAGTTGGCTGCAGAAGCCCAAAAATTGGATGAATAACACCCTGGAGTTGCAAGCAGCAGCAGCAGGAGCCCAAACATAGCTTGAAAGAGACAATGGTGTTGGCTGCAGGAGCCCAAAAATTGGATAAATCACACCCTGGAGTTGCAAGCAGCAGCAACAGGAGCCCAAACATTGCTTGAAAGAGACACTGGAGTTGGCTGCAGGAGCCAAAAAATTGGATGAATCACACCCTGGAGTTGCAAGCAGCAGCAGCAGCAGGAACCCCAAACATTACTTTAAAGAGACACTGGAGTTGGCTGCAGGAGCCTAAAAATTGGATGAATCACACCCTGGAGTTGCAAGCAGCAGCAGGAGCCCAAACATTACTTTAAGGAGACACTGGAGTTGGCAGCAGGAGCCCAAATTTGGATGAATCACACCCTGGAGTTGCAAGCAGCAGCAGGAGCCCAAACATTACTTTAAAGAGACACTGGAGTTGGCAGCAGGAGCCCAAAAATTGGATGAATCACACCCTGGGGTTGCAAGCAGCAGCAGCAGGAGCCCAAACAGAGCTTGAAAGAGACACTGGAGTTGGCTGCAGGAGCCCAAAAATTGGATGAATAAAACCCTGGAGTTGCAAGCAGCAGGAACACAAACATTGCTTTAAACAGACACTGGAGTTGGCTGCAGGAGCCCAAAAATTGGATGAATCTCACCCTGGAGTTGCAAGCAGCAGCAGAAGCTGAAGGAGCCCAAACATTGCTTTAAAGAGACACTGGAGTTGGCCGCATGAGGCCAAAAATTGGATGAATCACACCCTGGAGTTGCAAGCAGCAGCAGCAGCAGCAGCAGCTGGAGCCAAAACATTGCTTGAAAGAGACACTGGAGTTGGCTGCAGGAGCCCAAAAATTGGATGAATCACACCCTGGAGTTGCAAGCAGCAGCAGCAGGAGCACAAACATTGTGTGAAAGAGACACTGGAGTTGGCTGCAGGAGCCCAAAAATGGGATGAATCACACCCTGGAGTTGCAAGCAGCAGCAGGAGCCCAAACATAGCTTGAAAGGGACACTGGAGTTGGCTGCAGGAGCCCAAACATTGGATGAATCACACCCTGGAGTTGCAAGCAGCAGCAGCAGCAACAGGAGCCCAAACATTGCTTGAAAGAGACACTGGAGTTGGCTGCAGGAGCCCAAAAATTGGATGAATCACACCCTGGAGTTGCAAGCAGCAGCAGCAGCAGGAGCCCAAACATTACTTTAAAGAGACACTGGAGTTGGCAGCAGGAGCCCAAAAATTGGATGAATCACACCGTGGAGTTGCAAGCAGCAGCAGGAGCCCAAACATTACTTTAAAGAGACACTGGAGTTGGCAGCAGGAGCCCAAAAATTGGATGAATCACACCCTGGAGTTGCAAGCAGCAGCAGAAGCTGAAGGAGCCCAAACATTGCTTTAAAGAGACACCGGAGTTGGCTGCAGGAGCCCAAAAATTAGATGAATCACACCCTGGAGTTGCAAGCAGCAGCAGGAGCCCAAACATTGCTTGAAAGAGACACTGGAGTTGGCTGCAGGAGCCCAAAAATTGGATGAATCACACCCTGGAGTTGCAAACAGCAGCAGCAAGAGCTGTAACATAGCTTGAGAGAGACACTGGAGTTGGCTGCAGGAGGCAAAACATTGGATGAATCACACCCTGGAGTTGCAAGCAGCAGCAGCAGGAGCCCAAACATTTGGTGAAAGAGACACTGGAGTCGGCTGCAGGAGCCTAAAAATGGGATGAATCACACCCTGGAGTCGCAAGGAGCAGCAGCAGCAGGAGCCAAAACATATCTTGAAAGAGACACTGGAGTTGGCTGCAGGAGCCCAAACATTGGATAAATCACACCCTGGAGTTGCAAGCAGCAGCAGCAGGAGCCCACACATAGCTTGAAAGAGACACTGGAGTTGGCTGCAGGAGCCCAAAAATGGGATGAATCACACCCTGGAGTTGCAAGCAGCAGCAGGAGCCCAAACATTACTTTAAAGAGACACTGGAGTTGGCAGCAGGAGCCCAAAAATTGGATAAATTACACCCTGGAGTAGCAAGCAGCAGCAGCAGCAGCCCAAACATAGCTTTAAAGAGACACTGGAGTTGGCAGCAGGAGCCCAAAAATTGGATGAATCACACCCTGGAGTTGCAAGCAGCAGCAGAAGCCCAAACATAGCTTGAAAGAGACACTGGAGTTGGCTGCAGGAGCCCAAAAATTGGATGAATCACACCCTGGAGTTGCAAGCAGCAGCAGGAGCCCAAACATAGCTTGAAAGAGACACTGGAGTTGGCTTCAGGAGCGCAAAAATTGGATGAATCACACCCTGGAGTTGCAAGCAGCAGTAGCAGGAGCCCAAACATAGCTTCAAAGAGACTGGAATTGGCAGCAGGAGCCCAAAAATTGGATGAATCACGCCCTGGAGTTGCAAGCAGCAGCAGCAGGTGCCCAAACAATGCATTAAAGAGACACTGGAGTCTGCTGCTGGAGGCTAAAAATTGGATGAATCACACCCTGGAGTTTGAAGCAACAGCAGCAGGAGCCCAAACATTGAGTGAAAGAGACACTGGAGTTGGCTGCAGGAGCCCAAAAATTGGATGAATCACACCCTGGAGTTGCAAGCAGCAGCAGGAGCACAAACATTGCTTGAAAGAGACACTGGAGTTGGCGGCAGGAGCCCAAAAATTGGATGAATCACACCCTGGAGTTGCAAGCAGCAGCAGGAGCACAATCATTGCTTGAAAGAGACACTGGAGTTGGCTGCAGGAGCCCAAAATTTGGATGAATCACACCCTGCAGTTGCAAGCAGCAGCAGGAGCACAAACATTACTTTAAAGAGACACTGGAGTTGGCTTCAGGAGCCCAAAAATTTGATTAATCACACCCTGGAGTTGGCAGCAGCAGCAGCAGGAGCCCAAATATTGCTTTAAAGAGACACTGGGGTTGGCTTCAGGAGCCCAAAAATTGGATGAATCACACCCTGGAGTTGCAAGCAGCAGCAGCAGCAGCCCAGGCATAGCTTGAAAGACACTGGACTTGGCAGCAGGAGCCCAAAAATTGGATGAATCACACCCTGGAGTTTGAAGCAGCAGGAGCCCAAACATTACGTGGAAGAGACACTGGAGTTGGCTGCAGGAGCCCAAAAATGGGATGAATCACACCCTGGAGTTGCAAGCAGCAGCAACAGGAGCCCAAACATTGCTTGAAAGAGACACTGGAGTTGGCAGTTGCAATCAGCAGCAGGAGCCCAAACATAGCTTGAAAGAGACACTGGAGTTGGCTTCAGGAGCCCAAAAATTGGATGAATCACACCCTGGATTTGCAAGCAGCAGCAGCAACAGGAGCCCAAACGTTGCTTGAAAGAGACACTGGAGTTGGCTGCAGGAGCCCAAAAATTGGATGAATCACACCCTGGAGTTGCAAGCAGCAGCAGGAGCACAAATATTACTTTAAAGAGACACTGGAGTTGGCTGCAGGAGCCCAAAAATTGGATGAATCACACCCTGGAGTTGCAAGCAGCAGGAGCCCAAACATTGCTTGAAAGAGACACTGGAGTTGGCTGCAGGAGACCAAAAATTGGATGAATCACACCCTGGAGTTGCAAACAGCAGCAGCAGGAGCCCAAACATAGCTTGAAAGAGACACTGGAGTTGGCTGCAGGAGGCCAAAAATTGGATGAATCACACCCTGGAGTTGCAAGCAGCAGCAGCAGGAGCCCGAACATTGTGTGAAAGAGACACTGGAGTTGGCTGCAGGAGCCCAAAATTATGATGAATCACACCCTGGAGTTGCAAGCAGCAGCAGGAGCCCAAACATAGCTTGAAAGAGACAATGGAGTTGGCAGCAGGAGCCCAAAATTGGATGAATCACACCCTGAAGTTGCAGGCAGCAGCAGCAGGAGCCCAAACATTGCTTGAAAGAGACACTGGAGTTGGCTGCAGGAGCCCAAAAATTGGATGAATCACACCCTGGAGTTGCAAACAGCAGCAGCAGGAGCCCAAACATAGCTTGAAAGAGACACTGGAGTTGGCTGCAGGAGCCCAAAAATTGGATGAATCACACCTTGGAGTTGCAAGCAGCAGCAGCAGCAGGATCCCAAACATTACTTTAAAGAGACACTGGAGTTGGCAGCAGGAACCCAAAAATTGGATGAATCACACCCTGGAGTTGCAAGTAGCAGCAGCAGCAGGAGCCCAAACATAGCTTGAAAGAGACACTGGAGTTGGCTGCAGGAGCCCAAAAATTGGATGAATCACACCCTGGAGTTGCAAGCAGCAGCAGGAGCACAAATATTACTTTAAAGAGACACTGGAGTTGGCTGCAGGAGCCCAAAAATTGGATGAATCACACCCTGGAGTTGCAAGCAGCAGGAGCCCAAACATTGCTTGAAAGAGACACTGGAGTTGGCTGCAGGAGACCAAAAATTGGATGAATCACACCCTGGAGTTGCAAACAGCAGCAGCAGGAGCCCAAACATAGCTTGAAAGAGACACTGGAGTTGGCTGCAGGATGCCAAAAATTGGATGAATCACACCCTGGAGTTGCAAGCAGCAGCAGCAGGAGCCCGAACATTGTGTGAAAGAGACACTGGAGTTGGCTGCAGGAGCCCAAAAATATGATGAATCACACCCTGGAGTTGCAAGCAGCAGCAGGAGCCCAAACATAGCTTGAAAGAGACAATGGAGTTGGCAGCAGGAGCCCAAAATTGGATGAATCACACCCTGAAGTTGCAGGCAGCAGCAGCAGGAGCCCAAACATTGCTTGAAAGAGACACTGGAGTTGGCTGCAGGAGCCCAAAAATTGGATGAATCACACCCTGGAGTTGCAAACAGCAGCAGCAGGAGCCCAAACATAGCTTGAAAGAGACACTGGAGTTGGCTGCAGGAGCCCAAAAATTGGATGAATCACACCTTGGAGTTGCAAGCAGCAGCAGCAGCAGGATCCCAAACATTACTTTAAAGAGACACTGGAGTTGGCAGCAGGAACCCAAAAATTGGATGAATCACACCCTGGAGTTGCAAGTAGCAGCAGCAGCAGGAGCCCAAACATAGCTTGAAAGAGACTGGAGTTGGCAGCAGGAGCCCAAAAATTGGATGAATCACGCCCTGGAGTTGCAAGCAGCAGCAGCAGGTGCCCAAACATTTCATTAAAGAGACACTGAAGTTGGCTGCAGGAGGCCAAAAATTGGATTAATCACACCCTGGAGTTTGAAGCAGCAGGAGCCCAAACATTACGTGGAAGAGACACTGGAGTTGGCTGCAGGAGCCCAAAAATGGGATGAATCACACCCTGGAGTTGCAAGCAGCAGGAGCCCTAACATAGCTTGAAAGAGACACTGGAGTTGGCTGCAGGAGCCCAAAAATTGGATGAATCACACCCTGGAGTTGCAAACAGCAGCAGCAGGAGCCCAAACATAGCTTGAAAGAGACACTGGAGTTGGCTGCAGGAGCCCAAAAATTGGATGAATCACACCCTGGAGTTGCAAGCAGCAGCAGCAGCAGCAGGAGACCAAACATTACTTTAAAGAGACACTGGAGTTGGCAGCAGGAACCCAAAAATTGGATGAATCACACCCTGGAGTTGCAAGTAGCAGCAGGAGCCCAAACATAGCTTGAAAGAGACTGGAGTTGGCAGCAGGAGCCCAAAAATTGGATGAATCACGCCCTGGAGTTGCAAGCAGCAGCAGCAGGTGCCCAAACATTTCATTAAAGAGACACTGAAGTTGGCTGCAGGAGGCCAAAAATTGGATGAATCACACCCTGGAGTTTGAAGCAGCAGGAGCCCAAACATTATGTGGAAGAGACACTGGAGTTGGCTGCAGGAGCCCAAAAATGGGATGAATCACACCCTGGAGTTGCAAGCAGCAGCAGCAGGAGCCCAAACATAGCTTGAAAGAGACACTGGAGTTGGCTGCAGGAGCCCAAAAATTGGATGAATCACACCCTGGAGTTGCAAGCAGCAGCAGGAGCACAAACATTGCTTGAAAGAGACACTGGAGTTGGCTGCAGGAGCCCAAAAATTGGATGAATCACACCCTGGAGTTGCAAACAGCAGCAGGAGCACAAACATTACTTTAAAGAGACACTGGAGTTGGCTGCAGGAGCCCAAAAATTGGATGAGTCACACCCTGTAGTTGCAAGCCGCAGCAGCAGGAGCCCAAACATTACTTTAAAGAGACACTGGAGTTGGCTTCAGGAGCCCAAAAATTGGATGAATCACACCCTGGAGTTGCAAGCAGCAGCAGGAGCCCAAAAATTACTTTAAAGAGACACTGGAGTCGGCTTCAGGAGCCCAAAAATGGGATGAATCACACCCTGCAGTTTTAAGCAGCAGCAGCAGCAGTATCAGCCCAAACATAGCTTGAAAGACACTGGAGTTGGCAGCAGGAGCCCAAAAATTGGATGAATCACACCCTGGAGTTGCAAGCAGCAGCAGGAGCCCAAACATTACTTTAAAGAGACACTGGAGTTGGCTGCATGAGGCCATAAATTGGATGAATCACACCCTGGAGTTGCAAGCAGCAGCAGGAGCCCAAACATAGCTTGAAAGAGACACTGGAGTTGGCTGCAGGAGCCCAAACATTGGATGAATCACACCCTGGAGTTGCATGCAGCAGCAGGAGCCCAAACATTACTTTAAAGAGACACTGGAGTTGGCAGCAGGAGCCCAAAAATTGGATGAATGACACCCTGGGGTTGCAAGCAGCAGCAGCAGGAGCCCAAACATTGCTTGAAAGAGACACAGGAGTTGGCAGCAGCAGCAGGAGGTCAAAAATTGACTCAAAGGCACACTCTGAAGTTGGCATCAGCAGGAGGCCAAAAATTGGTTGGAAGGCACACCCTGAAGTTGGCATCAGCAGGAGCCCAAAAATTGGGCCAAAGACATAAATATGTTTTGCACTATTTAGAAAGTGTAAAACGTGGCACCACGCTGAATCTAGTAGCATGCATCAGCCATTGGTGGGTGGAAATCCTGGCTGATCCATCCCTGATTCATTTTGACAAAGGTGAGTCTCTCCACATTTTTAGTTGACAGACGAGTTCTCCTCGCCGTAACTATGGCCCCCGCCGCACTAAACACCCGCTCAGATGGCACGCTACTTGCCGGGCAGGACAGCTATTCCAGGGCAAACTCTGCTAGTTGCGGCCACAAGCCAAGTTTGGCTGCCCAGAAGTCCAGGGGATCCTCAAGTTGTGTTGGCATGGTCATGTCAAGGTATGACATGACCTGCTGGTTGAGGTCCTGCTCCAGGTCTTCCTGCTGCTCATGAGTAGCCTCACTATGCGGGTGTAGAAAGCTACTCATTAGCGACTGAAGACTGAGGCTGCTGCTGATGGAGCTGCTGCTGCTGCTGCTCCTGCCAACCCCCCCAGCAGGCATGGCAGTGGAAGGTGAGCGCAGAGGTCCCCCCGAGTCAGACCTGCGAGAGTATGGACCATGGCGCAGATAGTCATCCGCCAACTGACTACGTAGAATGTCTTTGTAGTAGTTCAGTTTGTCCTCCCTCTTGGCGGGTTTAAAAAATGCCCCCATTTTGTGCCGGAAGCGAGGGTCCAATAAGGTGGAGAGCCAGAAGTCATCCCGCTGTCAAATGGAAACAATTCTGGGGTCACTACGCAAGCACGTGAGCCTGCCATTTGCGCAAGTGACTACCTGTCTCCATCTCCACTGCATACTGCCACGGTGTGTCCGGGTCCTCTGTTTCACCTTCCTCAAAACCCTCTAGCTCCTCTGGCTGCTCCTGCTCCTCCTCTCCTGTCAGCTGACTAGATAAACCAGCAATTTCGCCAAGCCTAAACTGTGCTTCACTGGGCCACTCTTCCTCCTTTTCCTCCTCCTCCAGTTCAGCTCCAACGGGGTTCATGTGGCCGTAAGATGTAGACGCCATGTCTCCAGTGCCCTGACCAGCCATGGTTTCCAACATGTGCTGTAGTACATGAAGCAGTGGAATCACATCGTTCAACCCGCAATCCTGCCGACTGACAAATAAAGTGGCTTCCTCAAAGGGCCTGAGCAAACGGCAGGTGTCACGTATGAGCTGCCACTGGTTGACATTGAAGTTACACAGGGGAGTCGCCCTATCCGCTTGGATCATCAGGAAATCCATGATGGCTTTTCTCTGTTCATATAATCGATCCAACATGTGAAGGGTGGAATTCCAACGGGTGGAAACATCGCAAATCAGACTATGTTGGGGGATAGCGTTCTGACGCTGTAGCTCAAGAAGGGTGTGTTTGGCGGTGTATGAGTGGCTGAAGTGCATGCAAAGTTTCCTGGAAGTTGTTAGGATGTCTTGAATATGGGGGGAACACATCAGAAACAGCTTGACAACCAGATTGAAGACATGAGCCATGCAGGGGGCATGGGTCAGCCTTCCTTGGCGCAGTGCAGACAAAATATTCTTCCCATTGTCGGTAACCATGGTTCCCATTTTAAGTTTTCTTGGAGTAAGCCATGTTTGGATTTCCTGATGAATAAATGTAAGCAGTTCCTCCCCTGTGTGACTCCGTTCGCCAAGACAAACCATGTGAAGCACAGCGTGACACCTCCGTGCCCTGCACACATGGTAGACTGGAGGGGCACGGAGACTAGAGCCTACAGTGGAGGGTGAGGAGATGGCGGAGGATGAGGAGGCCGAGTCGCACGGTGTCACAGGCCCAATGGGCAGGGAGCGCGGAGGCCGAAGCAGCGTGACCTGTCCAAGTTGCTGCTGCTGCTGCAAAGGGACCACATTCACCCAGTGGGCCATAAACTACATGTACTGTCCCTGACCGTAGTTACAGCTCCAGATGTCGGCGCTGCCATGCACTTTGCTACACACCGACTGGCCCACCTTCTGTTCAACAAAAGTGTGCAGCGCTGGTACTACCTTCTTGGCAAAGAAATGATGGCTTGGGACTCTCCACCTCGGCTTGGCACAAGCCATCAGTTCTCTGAAAGGTGCAGAGTCCACCACCTGAAAAGGGAGCGACTGCAGCACCAGCAACTTGGACAGGAGCACATTCAGCTTCTGCGCTGTAGGATGAGTGGGCACATACTGCGTTCTCTTGGACATGGCTTCGCTGATGGATCGCTGGCGGGATGCATGAATTAGAGGAGGAGGAGGAGCAAGAGCGACAGAGGATGGGTATGACGCACAGCTGCCTTCGGCTGAGGTGCTGGAGCCTTGGCTGGCAGAAATTGGGCGCGGCGTGCCACTTGGTGAGGAAGCAGGCTGGACCACCTCTTCGGAGCCTCGGTTCTCCCAGGCCGTTTTATGGTGTCGCATCATATGTTGACGCAGGGCCGTGGTGCCAACATTTGGGCCCTGGCCACGCTTCACCTTCTGCCTACATATCTTACATGTGGCCATGTTACCCTCCTGCGGATGCTTCAGGAAAAACTGCCGAGTAGCTACTTTTCCCACCAACAGGCCTCACTGATTCACTGCTACTGTCGCCAACTCCAGGAACCCCTGCTCCACTACCTCCCGATAAAGTAGCCTGCCGTGCAGCAGGTGCTCTACCCCGGCCCTGGCCCCGTTTGGCTCCAGGCTTTACAATTGTGCCCCCATGATGACTGCCAACCATGCTGCTAACACCTTGCTGCCTCAGCTGCTGACTCCGGAGCAACCTGCGCCCCTCTTCTCCTGATGATGACGATGAAGCCCCTTCATCACCCGACTCCCAAGTGTGATCGGCTTCATCATCATCATCATCATCATCACCGAGTTGTGGCTGTACGTCACTGATGTTCTCGGTTTCCTCAACAGTGTCTGGCGCAGGAGCTGGAAAGCTCGCAACACCCACGACACTGTCCACATCACTATTTGTCTGCCTAGCTAAAGAAGCCATCTCCATTTCATGGCTGGGCAGTAGCTGCTGTCTGTCCTCTATCTGATCGTCCTCCTCAATAAAGAGCGAAGCTGAACCCAAAGCATAGTATACGTCACTGGGGGAGGGAACGGCGTAGGACAGAGGCAATGGGAGGACAGGGACTGCTCTCGGGGCATGCCAACTCAGGGTTGTGTCAGAGGAACCTACAGACCCTAGACTGGGGGTCTCAGATGTAACTTGTGATGATGTTGATGAGCGCGTTAACCAATCTACCACGGCAGATGTGTTACTTGTGGAGACATGACCGCTAGCAGAAACTGGCAGATCAGGTCTCTCACCATGACCCCTGCTGCCACTCGCCCCTAGTCTGCTGCGACCTCTGCCTGCAGAATATTGGCCTCTGCCACTCCTCTTTGAACTTCCTGGCACTTGTCTGCCTGACATTTTTATGTATTTGCCTATTTTGTATAACAGATCGGGTGCTAGCTGCAAGTTTGGGATACCCTGTGCCCTGGTCTAATGACAGCAGTCAGAAACCAATGCAAAATTAAATAACTTAGTACAGCTGAGGCTGAAACACGCTTCTTTTGTATAACAACTAAGCAGAAGAAAGTGGATGATAGTGGGTACAAAACAACTAAGCAGAAGAAAGTGGATGATAGTGGGTACAAAACAACTAAGCAGAAGAAAGTGGATCTTTTGTATAACAGATAGGGTGCTAGGTGCAAGTTTGGGATACCCTGGGCCCTGGTGTAATGACAGCGGTCAGAAACCATTGCAAAATTAAATAACTTAGTACAGCTGAGGCTGAAACACGCTTCTTTTGTATAACAGATAGGATGCTAGGTGCCAGTTTGGGATACCCTGTGCCCTGGTCTAATGACAGCAGTCAGAAACCAATGCAAAATTAAATAACTTAGTACAGCTGAGGCTGAAACACGCTTCTTTTGTATAACAACGAAGCAGAAGAAAGTGGATGATAGTGGGTACAAAACAACTAAGCAGAAGAAAGTGGATGATAGTGGGTACAAAACAACTAAGCAGAAGAAAGTGGATGATAGTGGGTACAAAACAACTAAGCAGAAGAAAGTGGATCTTTTGTATAACAGATAGGGTGCTAGGTGCAAGTTTGGGATACCCTGGGCCCTGGTGTAATGACAGCGGTCAGAAACCAATGCAAAATTAAATAACTTAGTACAGCTGAGGCTGAAACACGCTTCTTTTGTATAACAGATAGGATGCTAGGTGCCAGTTTGGGATACCCTGGGCCCTGGTATAATGACAGCAGTCAGAAACCAAAGCAAAATTAAATAACTTAGTACAGCTGAGGCTGAAACACGCTTATTTTGTATAACAGATCGGGTGCTAGCAGGAAGTTTGGGATACCCTGGCCCTGGTGTAATGACAGCAGTCAGAAATCAATGCAAAATCAAATAACTTAGTACAGCTGAGGCTGAAACACGCTTCTTTTGTATAACAGATAGGATGCTAGGTGCCAGTTTGGGATACCCTGTGCCCTGGTCTAATGACAGCAGTCAGAAACCAATGCAAAATTAAATAACTTAGTACAGCTGAGGCTGAAACACGCTTCTTTTGTATAACAACGAAGCAGAAGAAAGTGGATGATAGTGGGTACAAAACAACTAAGCAGAAGAAAGTGGATGATAGTGGGTACAAAACAACTAAGCAGAAGAAAGTGGATGATAGTGGGTACAAAACAACTAAGCAGAAGAAAGTGGATCTTTTGTATAACAGATAGGGTGCTAGGTGCAAGTTTGGGATACCCTGGGCCCTGGTGTAATGACAGCGGTCAGAAACCAATGCAAAATTAAATAACTTAGTACAGCTGAGGCTGAAACACGCTTCTTTTGTATAACAGATAGGATGCTAGGTGCCAGTTTGGGATACCCTGGGCCCTGGTATAATGACAGCAGTCAGAAACCAAAGCAAAATTAAATAACTTAGTACAGCTGAGGCTGAAACACGCTTATTTTGTATAACAGATCGGGTGCTAGCAGGAAGTTTGGGATACCCTGGCCCTGGTGTAATGACAGCAGTCAGAAATCAATGCAAAATCAAATAACTTAGTACAGCTGAGGCTGAAGCACGCTTCTTTTGTATAACAGATAGGATGCTAGGTGCAAGTTTGGGATACCCTGGGCCCTGATGTAATGATAGCAGTCAGAAACCAATGCAAAATTAAATAACTTAGTACAGCTGAGGCTGAAGCACACTTCTTTTGTATAACAGATCGGGTGCTAGCTGCAAGTTTGGGACACCCTGGGCCCTGGTGTAATGACAGCAGTCAGAAACCAATGCAAAATTAAATAACTTAGTACAGCTGAGGCTGAAGCACGCTTCTTTTGTATAACAGATCGGATGCTAGCTGCAAGTTTGGGATACCCTGGGCCCTGGTGTAATGACAGCAGTCAGAAACCAATGCAAAATTAAATAACTAAGGGCCTTATTTATCACGGGCTAGCGCCAGGTAGTGTCTGATAAGCGCCAGGTACCGCCAGCTATCGGCGGCTACCGACTCAAGTACGCCCGGCGGCGGTCACAATGACGCATTTATCAAGCTAAATGAGGCTAGCGCCGGCGAGAGCGTCAGCTAGCGCGGGATTCATCATGAAGCCGCCTGGAACGAACAGCGCCGCTGCAAATTCCTTCACAGCGCCAGGTATGACCTGTCGCTCCCTGGCATTGTCCAATGCATTTCAATGGAGCAATGTTTAATTAATCGTAATTAATTGGTAATTTTTATTTTTATTTTTTTTTTTTAATGTCAAAAATTCTGAGACCACTTCTGCAATGTTCGTTTTTTTTAAAGTAAAAAAAAATAAAAATAAAAATTTGTGCAGAATTGATCTTACAGGTCTGATATTAATATATTCATATTACAAAATGATTCCAAAAACATGTATAACATTACAATCAAAAAATATGGTTGTTTAGGGGTTAAAAACTAGTTAACACCCATCGCCGCCAGCGCACTGGGGTTTAAACAAGGAATGGACAGCGACAGCAAATTCGGAGCGTCATTTTTTAATGAATATGAAGCAAGCCGTTCGCTCTGGCTATTCGTTGTCAGGCGCTCACATACAACTCTGAACCTGTGAAATAGTAACCCCTAAGCCCGTATTCAACATTACCGCACACCGACTGAGTCGCTGTCATCAAGCAAACACCGGCCAAGCACAGCGAATACTGGCTGGCGCTGTAAAATCACGCTACAGTCGCTCATCTGTCGCTACCTGGCGCTATTAATGAATCGGCCTCCCCGTACAGCTGAGGCTGAAGCACGCTTCTTTTGTATAACAGATAGGATGCTAGGTGCAAGTTTGGGATACCCTGGGCCCCGATGTAATGACAGCAGTCAGAAACCAATGCAAAATTAAATAACTTAGTACAGCTGAGGCTGAAGCACACTTCTTTTGTATAACAGATCGCGTGCTAGCTGCAAGTTTGGAACACCCTGGGCCCTGGTGTAATGACAGCAGTCAGAAACCAATGCAAAATTAAATAACTTAGTACAGCTGAGGCTGTAGCATGCTTCTTTTGTATAACAGATAGAATGCTAGGTGCAAGTTTGGGATACCCTGGGCCCTGGTGTAATGACAGCAGTCAGAAACCAAAGCAAAATTAAATAACTTAGTACAGCTGAGGCTGAAACACGCTTATTTTGTATAACAGATCGGGTGCTAGCAGCAAGTTTGGGATACCCTGGCCCTGGTGTAATGACAGCAGTCAGAAACCACTGCAAAATTAAATAACTTAGTACAGCTGAGGCTGAAGCACGCTTCTTTTGTATAACTGATAGGATGCTAGGTGCAAGTTTGGGATACCCTGGGCCCTGGTGTAATGACAGCAGTCAGAAACCAAAGCAAAATTAAATAACTTAGTACAGCTGAGGCTGAAACACGCTTATTTTGTATAACAGATCGGGTGCTAGCAGCAAGTTTGGGATACCCTGGCCCTTGTGTAATGACAGCAGTCAGAAACCACTGCAAAATTAAATAACTTAGTACAGCTGAGGCTGAAACACGCTTATTTTGTATAACAGATCAGGTGCTAGCTGCAAGTTTGGGATACCCTGCGTCCTGGTGTAATGACAGCAGTCAGAAATCAATGCAAAATCAAATAACTTAGTACAGCTGAGGCTGAAGCACGCTTCTTTTGTATAACAGATAGGATGCTAGGTGCAAGTTTGGGATACCCTGGGCCCTGATGTAATGACAGCAGTCAGAAACCAATGCAAAATTAAATAACTTAGTACAGCTGAGGCTGAAGCACACTTCTTTTGTATAACAGATCGGGTGCTAGCTGCAAGTTTGGGACACCCTGGGCCCTGGTGTAATGACAGCAGTTAGAAACCAATGCAAAATTAAATAACTTAGTACAGCTGAGGCTGAAGCATGCTTCTTTTGTATAACAGATAGGATGCTAGGTGCAAGTTTGGGATATCCTGGGCCCTGGTGTAATGACAGCAGTCAGAAACCAAAGCAAAATTAAATAACTTAGTACAGCTGAGGCTGAAGCACGCTTATTTTGTATAACAGATCGGGTGCTAGCAGCAAGTTTGGGATACCCTGGCCCTGGTGTAATGACAGCAGTCAGAAACCACTGCAAAATTAAATAACTTAGTACAGCTGAGGCTGAAACACGCTTATTTTGTATAACAGATCGGGTGCTAGCTGCAAGTTTGGGATACCCTGCCCCCTGGTGTAATGACAGCAGTCAGAAATCAATGCAAAATCAAATAACTTAGTACAGCTGAGGCTGAAGCACGCTTCTTTTGTATAACAGATAGGATGCTAGGTGCAAGTTTGGGATATCCTGGGCCCTGATGTAATGACAGCAGTCAGAAACCAATGCAAAATTAAATAACTTAGTACAGCTGAGGCTGAAACACGCTTCTTTTGTATAACAGATCGGGTGCTAGCTGCAAGTTTGGGATACCCTGGGCCCTGGTGTAATGACAGCAGTCAGAAACCAATGCAAAATTAAATAACTTAGTACAGCTGAGGCTGAAACACGCATCTTTTGTATAACAGATCGGGTGCTAGCTGCAAGTTTGGGATACCCTGGGCCCTGGTGTAATGACAGCAGTCAGAAATCAATGCAAAATCAAATAACTTAGTACAGCTGAGGCTGAAGCACGCTTCTTTTGTATAACAGATAGGATGCTAGGTGCAAGTTTGGGATACCCTGGGCCCTGATGTAATGACAGCAGTCAGAAACCAATGCAAAATTAAATAACTTAGTACAGCTGAGGCTGAAGCACACTTCTTTTGTATAACAGATCGGGTGCTAGCTGCAAGTTTGGGACACCCTGGGCCCTGGTGTAATGACAGCAGTTAGAAACCAATGCAAAATTAAATAACTTAGTACAGCTGAGGCTGAAGCATGCTTCTTTTGTATAACAGATAGGATGCTAGGTGCAAGTTTGGGATATTCTGGGCCCTGGTGTAATGACAGCAGTCAGAAACCAAAGCAAAATTAAATAACTTAGTACAGCTGAGGCTGAAGCACGCTTATTTTGTATAACAGATCGGGTGCTAGCAGCAAGTTTGGGATACCCTGGCCCTGGTGTAATGACAGCAGTCAGAAACCACTGCAAAATTAAATAACTTAGTACAGCTGAGGCTGAAACACGCTTATTTTGTATAACAGATCGGGTGCTAGCTGCAAGTTTGGGATACCCTGCCCCCTGGTGTAATGACAGCAGTCAGAAATCAATGCAAAATCAAATAACTTAGTACAGCTGAGGCTGAAGCACGCTTCTTTTGTATAACAGATAGGATGCTAGGTGCAAGTTTGGGATATCCTGGGCCCTGATGTAATGACAGCAGTCAGAAACCAATGCAAAATTAAATAACTTAGTACAGCTGAGGCTGAAACACGCTTCTTTTGTATAACAGATCGGGTGCTAGCTGCAAGTTTGGGATACCCTGGGCCCTGGTGTAATGACAGCAGTCAGAAACCAATGCAAAATTAAATAACTTAGTACAGCTGAGGCTGAAACACGCATCTTTTGTATAACAGATCGGGTGCTAGCTGCAAGTTTGGGATACCCTGGGCCCTGGTGTAATGACAGCAGTCAGAAATCAATGCAAAATCAAATAACTTAATACAGCTGAGGCTGAAGCACGCTTCTTTTGTATAACAGATAGGATGCTAGGTGCAAGTTTGGGATATCCTGGGCCCTGATGTAATGACAGCAGTCAGAAACCAATGCAAAATTAAATAACTTAGTACAGCTGAGGCTGAAACACGCTTCTTTTGTATAACAGATCGGGTGCTAGCTGCAAGTTTGGGATACCCTGGGCCCTGGTGTAATGACAGCAGTCAGAAACCAATGCAAAATTAAATAACTTAGTACAGCTGAGGCTGAAACACGCTTCTTTTGTATAACAGATCGGGTGCTAGCTGCAAGTTTGGGATACCCTGGGCCCTGGTGTAATGACAGCAGTCAGAAATCAATGCAAAATCAAATAACTTAGTACAGCTGAGGCTGAAGCACGCTTCTTTTGTATAACAGATAGGATGCTAGGTGCAAGTTTGGGATACCCTGGGCCCTGATGTAATGACAGCAGTCAGAAACTAATGCAAAATTAAATAACTTAGTACAGCTGAGGCTGAAACACGCTTCTTTGTATAACAGATCGGGTGCTAGGTGCAAGTTTGGGATACCCTGGGCCCTGATGTAATGATAGCAGTCAGAAACCAATGCAAAATTAAATAACTTAGTACAGCTGAGGCTGAAACGTGCTTATTTTGTATAACAGATTGGGTGCTAGCTGCAAGTTTTGGATACCCTGGGCCCTGGTTTAATGACAGCAGTCAGAAACCAATGCAAAATTTAATAACTTAGTACAGCTGAGGCTGAAACACGCTTATTTTGTATAACAGATCGGGTGCTAGCTGCAAATTTGGGATACCCTGGGCCCTGGTGTAATGACAGCAGTCAGGAACCAATGCAAAATTAAATAACTTAGTACAGCTGAGGCTGAAGCACGCTTATTTTGTATAACAGATCGGGTGCTAGGTGCAGGTGTGGGATTTTGTATAAAAAATAGGGTCATGTGCTGAAATGGAATGCACATAAGGGCAGACTAGATGGACCGTATGGTCTCCTTCTGCCGTCAACCTTCAACCTTCTATGTGGGCTGGGGTTTTTACAGCAGAGCAAAAAAATTAACTAATCAAGCTATAAGAAATGTTAAATGTGCCACTGCCAACATGGGATGCACAGTGGCCAGGAATTTTTACAGCACAAAACACAGCTATTTAAAACTGATCTGGCAAATGAAGTGAAATGAAAATAAAAAAAGCTTTCTTTCCCTGTCACTTTATCTGCTGTCCCTGCCTGGATCGTTCCCGATTTTTCACTATTTTTCCCTATCTTTCCCTGGCTCTCCCTGGCACTCTGTGGGTCTCTGTGGGTCTCCCAGCCTCTCTTTTACTCTCTGTCCCTGTCTCTAGCAGCTCAACAAGCTCTGTTGTCTGTGCACTGCAAGTCTCAAATGCGCACAAGCAAGATGGCCACTGCTTTATATAGCGCTGTGACGTCACCGGGGTTCCTGGCTGCTGATAGGCTGCATGTGACCTTCCCATGATAACTTGCCCCAGGGGATATGTCCAGACATATCCATCCACCATTTTACAATGCCTGTAATTGAAGTTAATGGAGTTTAAAGGAAAACTTTGATCGATCGAATCGCGGGGAAATTCGGATTCGTTGAGAATCAAATTTTTAATGAAATTCGGAACGAATCCGGGTTCATCCGGATCGATTCGCACATCTCTATGCACAACCAAACCATTAAAGTTATGCGATGAAATAAGCCAGAATTAATATCTTTCTGATAAATATCTGTTTGTTTTTGCATTGTTGTGAAGTACAAGTAATTGTCAGGTCAAGCCTCCACAGCTTGCCTTTCTCCTGCTATATGCCGTTCCACCAGCAGATGGCTCTGTCCTGCAGAGGTGTTGGTAATCAGCCAGCACTTGTGTGACTTCCTGCTCTATATAAGCTGATCCACACATGGAGCCAGTGGATCAGCATTAATTGTCTCTCTGTACCCAGAACCCTGTATATTGAATCCTGTACCTAGACCTGAACCCTGACTCTGGACTCTTGAATCTTGTACCTTGAAACCCTGGAATCTTATACCTTGAAATCCTGGAATCTTGAAATCTGGACTCCTGCCATAGCCCTTGTGATTTAGTTTTCTTGTTTCTGCTCTCTACATTTGGACTTTCCTTGGACTCCTATGTATGTATGTACTCTGACTCCACGTGTATATATATGTACAGCAGCCTGGTTGATGCGTGTTCTGTTCACTATTAGACAACATTAACCACGGTTGGCCGCATATCTGTCTCTGTCTTGCAGACTCATTACTGGTCATTCTATAATAAGGGTTCTCTTTGCTGAGAGATCAATGGCAGTAATAAGCAGAATGCTGAAGGTATCAGCTAGAGATGAGCGAACTTTTGAAAAATTCGATTCGACTGATTTGCCGAATTTTCCGACAAAAATCGCTTCGACCCGAATAAATTCGCGACTAATCGCTATTAAAAACGGCTATTTCTGAGCCTCCTAGAGCCTCAATAGGGTTGTAAACCATTCTGCCTTGCTGTAACACGCACAGGATGCGTGCTGGGTTAGTTAAATAATACTTTGAAGAAATATCACATGCAGATCAGAGGCATCGCTAATAGAATCGCAGAGCGGCACAATTGAATTCAAGAGAGTTGAAGTGGCATCACTATGAGGGGCAGGAGCCCAAACATTGCTTTGAAGAGACACTGGAGTTGGCAGCAGCAGGAGCCCAAAAATTGGATGAATCACACCCTGGAGTTGGCAGCAGCAGCAGGAGCCCAAACATTACTTTAAAGAGACACTGGGGTTGGCTTCAGGAGCCCAAAAATTGAATGAATCACACCCTGGAGTTGCCAGCAGCAGGAGCCCAAATATTATTTTAAAGAGACACTGGGGTTGGCTTCAGGAGCCCAAAAATTGGATGATTCACACCCTGGAGTTGGCAGCAGCAGCAGCAGGAGCCCAAATATACACTGGAGTTGGCTTCAGGAGCCCAAAAATTGGATGAATCACACCCTGGAGTTGGCAGAAGTTGGCAGCAGCAGCAGCAGGAGCCCAAACATTACTTCAAAGAGACCCTGGGGTTGGCTTCAGGAGCCCAACAATTGGATGAATCACACCCTGGAGTTGGCAGGAGTTGACAGCAGCAGCAGCAGGAGCCCAAATATTACTTTAAAGAGACACTGGGGTTGGCTTCAGGAGCCCAAAAATTGGATGAATCACACCCTGGAGTTGGCAGCAGCAGCAGCAGGAGCCCAAATATACACTGGAGTTGGCTTCAGGAGCCCAAAAATTGGATGAATCACACCCTGGAGTTGGCAGCAGCAGCAGGAGCCCAAATATACACTGGAGTTGGCTTCAGGAGCCCAAAAATTGGATGAATCACACCCTGGAGTTGGCAGAAGTTGGCAGCAGCAGCAGCAGGACCCCAAACATTACTTTAAAGAGACCCTGGGGTTGGCTTCAGGAGCCCAACAATTGGATGAATCACACCCTGGAGTTGGCAGAAGTTGGCAGCAGGAGCCCAAATATTACTTTAAAGAGACCCTGGGGTTGGCTTCAGGAGCCCAAAAATTGGATGAATCACACCCTGGAGTTGGCAGAAGTTGGCAGCAGCAGCAGGAGCCCAAACATTACTTCAAGGAGACCCTGGGGTTGGCTTCAGGAGCCCAACAATTGGATGAATCACACCCTGGAGTTGGCAGGAGTTGACAGCAGCAGCAGCAGGAGCCCAAATATTACTTTAAAGAGACCCTGCGGTTGGCTTCAGGAGCCCAAAAATTGGATGATTCACACCCTGGAGTTGGCAGCAGCAGCAGCAGGAGCCCAAATATACACTGGAGTTGGCTTCAGGAGCCCAAAAATTGGATGATTCACACCCTGGAGTTGGCAGCAGCAGCAGCAGGAGCCCAAATATACACTGGAGTTGGCTTCAGGAGCCCAAAAATTGGATGAATCACACCCTGGAGTTGGCAGCAGCAGCAGCAGGAGCCCAAATATTACTTTAAAGAGACCCTGGGGTTGGCTTCAGGAGCCCAACAATTGGATGAATCACACCCTGGAGTTGGCAGGAGTTGACAGCAGCAGCAGCAGGAGCCCAAATATTACTTTAAAGAGACCCTGGGGTTGGCTTCAGGAGCCCAAAAATTGGATAAATCACACCCTGGAGTTGGCAGGAGTTGACAGCAGCAGCAGCAGCAGGAGCCCAAATATTACTTTAAAGAGACCCTGGGGTTGGCTTCAGGAGCCCAAAAATTGGATTAATCACACCCTGGAGTTGGCAGCAGCAGCAGGAGCCCAAATATTACTTTAAAGAGACCCTGGGGTTGTCTTCAGGAGCCCCAAAATTGGATGAATCACGCCCTGGAGTTGGCAGGAGTTGACAGCAGCAGCAGCAGGAGCCCAAATATTACTTTAAAGAGACCCTGGGGTTGGCTTCAGGAGCCCAAAAATTGGATGATTCACACCCTGGAGTTGGCAGCAGTAGCAGCAGGAGCCCAAATATACACTGGAGTTGGCTTCAGGAGCCCAAAAATTGGATGAATCACACCCTGGAGTTGGCAGAAGTTGGCAGCAGCAGCAGCAGGAGCCCAAAAAATGGCCTAAAGACATAAATATGTTTTGCACCATTTGGAAAGTGTAAAACGTGGCACCATGCTGAATCTAGTCGCATGCATCAGGCATTGGTGGGTGGAAATCCTGGCTGATCCATCCCTGATTCATTTTGACGAAGGTGAGTCTCTCCACATTTTTAGTTGACAGACGAGTTCTCCTCGCCGTAACTATGGCCCCCGCCGCACTAAACACCCGCTCAGATGGCACGCTACTTGCCGGGCAGGACTGCTTTTCCAGGGCAAACTCTGCTAGTTGCGGCCACAAATCAAGTTTGGCTGCCCAGAAGTCCAGCGGATCCTCAAGGTGTGTTGGCATGGTCATGTCAAAGTATGACATGACCTGCTGGTTGAGGTCCTGCTCCAGGTCTTCCTGCTGCTCATGAGTAGCCTCACTATGCGGGTGTAGAAAGCTACTCATTAGTGACTGAAGACTGAGGCTGCTGCTGCTGATGGAGCTGCTGCTGCTGCTTCTGCCAACCCCCCCAGCGGCCATGGCAGTGGAAGGTGAGCGCAGAGGTCCCCTCGAGTCAGACCTGCGAGAGCATGGACCATGGCGCAGATAGGCATCGGCCAACTGCCTACGTAGAATGTCTTTGTAGTAGTTGAGTTTGTCCTCCCTCTCGGTGGGTTTTCAAAATGCCCCCATTTTGTGCCGGAAGCGAGGGTCCAATAAGGTGGACAGCCAGAAGTCATCCCGCCGACAGATGGAAACAATTCTGGGGTCACTACGCAAGCACGTGAGCATGCTTCGTGCCATTTGCGCAAGTGACTCGGATGGACTACCTGTCTCCATCTCCACTGCATACTGCCACGGTGTGCCCGGGTCCTCTGTCTCGCCTTCCTCAAAAACCTCTAGCTTCTCTGGCTGCTCCTGCTCCTCCTCTCCTGTCCGCTGACTAGATAAACCAGCCATTTCGCCAAGCCTAAACTGTATTTCGCTGGGCAACTCCTCCTCCTCCTCTTCCTCCTCCTCCTCCAGTTCAGCTCCAACGGGGTTCATGTGGCCGTAAGATGTAAACGCCATGTCTCCAGTGCCCTGACCAGCCATGGTTTCCAACATGTGCTGTAGTACATGAAGCAGTGGAATCACGTCGTTCATCCCGTAATCCTGCCGACTGACAAATAAAGTGGCTTCCTCAAAGGGCCTGAGCAAACGGCAGGTGTCACGTATGAGCTGCCACTAGTTGACATTGAAGTTACACAGGGGAGTCCCCCTATCTGCTTGGATCATCAGGAAATCCGTGATGGCTTTTCTCTGTTCATATAATCGGTCCAACATGTGAAGGGTGGAATTCCAACGGGTGAAAACATCGCAAATCAGACTATGTTGGGGGATACCATTCTGACGCTGTAGCTCAAGAAGGATGTGTTTGGCGGTGTAGGAGTGGCTGAAGTGCATGCAAAGTTTCCTTGAAGTTGTTAGGATGTCTTGCAGATGGGGGGAACACTTCAGAAACCGCTTGACAACCAGATTGAAGACGTGAGCCATGCAGGGGGCATGGGTCAGGCTTCCTTGGCGCAGCGCAGACAAAATGTTCTTCCCATTGTCGGTAACCATGATTCCCATTTTAAGTTTTCTTGGAGTAAGCCATGTTTAGATTTCCTGATGAATACATTTAAGCAGTTCCTCCCCTGTGTGACTCCGTTCGCCAAGACAAACCATGTGAAGCACTGCGTGACACCTCCGTGCCCTGCACACATGGTAGACTGGAGGGGCACTGAGACTTGAGCCTACAGTGGAGGGTGAGGAGATGGCGGAGGATGAGGAGGCCGAGTCGCACGGTGTCACAGGCCCAACGGGCAGGGAGCGCGGAGGCCGAAGCGGCGTGACCTGTCCAAGTTGCTGCTGCTGCTGCAAAGGGACCACATTCACCCAGTGGGCCGTAAACGACATGTACTGTCCCTGACCGTAGTTACAGCTCCAGATGTCGGCGCTGCCATGCACTTTGCTACACACCGACAGGCTCAAGGACTGGCCCACCTTCTGTTCAACAAAAGTGTGCAGCGCTGGCACAAGCCATCAGTTTTCTGAAAGGTGCAGATTCCACCACCTGAAAAGGGAGCGACTGCAGCACCAGCAACTTGGACAGGAGCACATTCAGCTTCTGCGCCGTAGGATGAGTGGGCGCATACTGCTGTCTCTTGGACATGGCTTCGCTGATGGATTTCTGGCGGGATGCATGACTTGGAGGAGGAGGAGGAGGAGCAGGAGCGACAGAGGATGGGTATGACGCACAGCTGCCTTCGGCTGAGGTGCTGGAGCCTTGGCTGGCAGAAATTGGGAGCTCACTTGGTGAGGAAGCAGACTGGACCACCCCTTGGGAGCCTCGGTTCTCCCAGGTCGCTTTATGGTGACGCATCATATGTTGACGCAGGGCCGTGGTGCCAACATTTGGACCCTGGCCACGCTTCACCTTCTGCCTACATATCTTGCATGTGGCCATGTTACCCTCCTGCGGATGCTTCAGGAAAAACTGCCACACTGCCGAGTAGCTACTTTTCCCACCCCCTGGCCTCACTGATTCAATGCTGCTGTTGCCAACTCCAGGAACCCCTGCTCCACTACCTCCCGATAAGGTAGACTGCCGCACAGCAGGTGCTCTACCCCGGCCTCGGCCCCGGCCGGCTCCAGCCTTTGGAATTGTGCCCCCATGTTGACTGCTACCACCTTGCTGCCTCAGCTGCTGACTCCGGGGCAACCTGCGCCCCTCTTCTCCTGATGATGACGATGAAGCCCCTTCATCACCAGGCTCCCAAGTGCGATCGGCTTCATCGTCATCATCATCATCATCACCGAGTTGTGGCTGTACATCACTGATGTTCGTGGATTCGTCAACAGTGTCTGGCGCAGGAGCTGGAACGCTCGCAGCACCCACGACACTGTCCACATCACTATTTGTCTGCCTAGCTAGAGAAGCCACCTCCATTTCTTGGCTGGGCAGTAGCTGCTGACTGTCCTCTATCTGATGGTCCTCCTCACTAAAGAGTGGAGCTGAACCCAAAGCATAGGATACGTCGCTGGGGGAGGGAACGGCGTAGGCCAGAGGCAATGGGAGGACAGGGACTGCTCTCGGGGCATGCCAACTCAGGGTTGTGTCAGAGGAACCTACCGACCCTAGACTGGGGGTCTCAGACGTAAGTTGTGATGATGTTGTTGATGAGCGCGTCAACCAATCTACCACGGCAGATGCGTTACTGGTGGAGACCCGACCGCTAGCAGATACTGGCAGATTAGGTCTCTCAGCGTGACTCCTGCTGCTACTGGCCCCCAGTCTGATGCGAGCTCTGCCTGCGGAATCTTGGCCTCTGCCACTCCTCTTTTCACTTCCAGGCACTTGTCTGCCCGACATAGTCTAACTGGCGTGGTAGTAGGTGATATTTTAAGAACCCCCGGGCAGCGGTGTGTCTATATGAAACAGAATATAATGCACACCAAAAGTGAGCAGTAACACTCAGCCTCCAACAGGCCTGCTTAGTGTAAATAAGAGAGCTGCTTAGTGTAAATAAAGAGGGGTATGGTATGTTACAGAATGGGATGCCCCAACAGAAGTGCACCTGGCAGGCAGCAGTAAGTCTATGCACAGCAAAAGTGTCTTTATCAGGCCTAATTTCAATTATAATAAGTGCAAATGGTTATATGGTCTTAAACAGAGGCTGCTGTAGTCACAGAATGGGATGCCCCAAAAAAGAAGTGGACCTGGCAGGGCCCAGTAGTGCTATGCCCAGCAAAAGTGTCTTTATCAGGCCAAATTTCAATTATAATAAGTGCAAATGGTTATATGGTCTTAAACAGAGGCTGCTGTAGTCACAGAATGGGATGCCCCAAAAAAGAAGTGGACCTGGCAGGGTCCAGTAGTGCTATGCCCAGCAAAAGTGTCTTTATCAGGCCTAATTTCAATTATAATAGGTGCAAATGGTTATATGGACTTAAACAGAGGCTGCTGTAGTCACAGACAGGGATGCCCGAAAAAAGAAGTGGACCTGGCAGGGTCCAGTAGTGCTATGCCCAGAAAAAGTGTCTTTATCAGGCTAATTTCAATTATAATAAGTGCAAATGGTTATATGGTCTTAAACAGAGGCTGCTGTAGTCACAGAATGGGATGCCACAACAGAAGTGGACCTGGCAGGGTCCAGTAGTGCTATGCCCAGCAAAAGTGTCTTTATCAGGGCTAATTTCAATTATAATAAGTGCAAATGGTTATATGGTCTTAAACAGAGGCTGCTGTAGTCACAGAATGGGATGCCCCAAAAAACAAGTGGACCTGGCAGGGTCCAGTAGTGCTATGCCCAGCAAAAGTGTCTTTATCAGGCCTAAATTCAATTATAATAAGTGCAAATGGTTATATGGTCTTAAACAGAGGCTGCTGTAGTCACAGAATGGGATGCCCCAAAAAAGAAGTGGACCTGGCAGGGTCCAGTAGTGCTATGCCCAGCAAAAGTGTCTTTATCAGGCTAATTTCAATTATAATAAGTGCAAATGGTTATATGGTCTTAAACAGAGGCTGCTGTAGTCACAGAATGGGATGCCCCAAAAAAGAAGTGGACCTGGCAGGGTCCAGTAGTGCTATGCCCAGCAAAAGTGTCTTTATCAGGCCTAATTTCAATTATAATAAGTGCAAATGGTTATATGGTCTTAAACAGAGGCTGCTGTAGTCACAGAATGGGATGCCCCAAAAAAGAAGTGGACCTGGCAGGGTCCAGTAGTGCTATGCCCAGCAAAAGTGTCTTTATCAGGCTAATTTCAATTATAATAAGTGCAAATGGTTATATGGTCTTAAACAGAGGCTGCTGTAGTCACAGAATGGGATGCCACAACAGAAGTGGACCTGGCAGGGTCCAGTAGTGCTATGCCCAGCAAAAGTGTCTTTATCAGGGCTAATTTCAATTATAATAAGTGCAAATGGTTATATGGTCTTAAACAGAGGCTGCTGTAGTCACAGAATGGGATGCCCCAAAAAAGAAGTGGACCTGGCAGGGTCCAGTAGTGCTATGCCCAGCAAAAGTGTCTTTATTAGGCCTAATTTCAATTATAATAAGTGCAAATGGTTATATGGTCTTAAACAGAGGCTGCTGTAGTCACAGAATGGGATGCCCCAAAAAAGAAGTGGACCTGGCAGGGTCCAGTAGTGCTATGCCCAGCAAAAGTGTCTTTATCAGGCCTAATTTCAATTATAATAAGTGCAAATGGTTATATGGTCTTAAACAGAGGCTGCTGTAGTCACAGAATGGGATGCCCCAAAAAAGAAGTGGACCTGGCAGGGTCCAGTAGTGCTATGCCCAGCAAAAGTGTCTTTATTAGGCCTAATTTCAATTATAATAAGTGCAAATGGTTATATGGTCTTAAACAGAGGCTGCTGTAGTCACAGAATGGGATGCCACAACAGAAGTGGACCTGGCAGGGTCCAGTAGTGCTATGCCCAGCAAAAGTGTCTTTATCAGGCCTAATTTCAATTATAATAAGTGCAAATGGTTATATGGTCTTAAACAGAGGCTGCTGTAGTCACAGAATGGGATGCCACAACAGAAGTGCACCTGGCAGGGTCCAGTAGTGCTATGCCCAGCAAAAGTGTCTTTATCAGGCCTAATTTCAATTATAATAGGTGCAAATGGTTATATGGTCTTAAACAGAGGTTGCTGTAGTCACAGAATGGGATGCCCCAAAAAAGAAGTGGACCTGGCAGGGTCCAGTAGTGCTATGCCCAGCAAAAGTGTCTTTATCAGGCTAATTTCAATTATAATAAGTGCAAATGGTTATATGGTCTTAAACAGAGGCTGCTGTAGTCACAGAATGGGATGCCCCAAAAAAGAAGTGGACCTGGCAGGGTCCAGTAGTGCTATGCCCAGCAAAAGTGTCTTTATCAGGCCTAATTTCAATTATAATAAGTGCAAATGGTTATATGGTCTTAAACAGAGGCTGCTGTAGTCACAGAATGGGATGCCCGAAAAAAGAAGTGGACCTGGCAGGGTCCAGTAGTGCTATGCCCAGCAAAAGTGTCTTTATCAGGCTAATTTCAATTATAATAAGTGCAAATGGTTATATGGTCTTAAACAGAGGCTGCTGTGGTCACAGAATGGGATGCCACAACAGAAGTGGACCTGGCAGGGTCCAGTAGTGCTATGCCCAGCATAAGTGTCTTTATCAGGCCTAATTTCAATTATAATAAGTGCAAATGGTTATATGGTCTTAAACAGAGGCTGCTGTAGTCACAGAATAGGATGCCCCAAAAAAGAAGTGGACCTGGCAGGGTCCAGTAGTGCTATGCCCAGCAAAAGTGTCTTTATCAGGCCTAATTTCAATTATAATAAGTGCAAATGGTTATATGGTCTTAAACAGAGGCTGCTGTAGTCACAGAATGGGATGCCACAACAGAAGTGGACCTGGCAGGGTCCAGTAGTGCTATGCCCAGCAAAAGTGTCTTTATCAGGCCTAATTTCAATTATAATAAGTGCAAATGGTTATATGGTCTTAAACAGAGGCTGCTGTAGTCACAGAATGGGATGCCCCAAAAAAGAAGTGGACCTGGCAGGGCCCAGTAGTGCTATGCCCAGCAAAAGTGTCTTTATCAGGCCAAATTTCAATTATAATAAGTGCAAATGGTTATATGGTCTTAAACAGAGGCTGCTGTAGTCACAGAATGGGATGCCCCAAAAAAGAAGTGGACCTGGCAGGGTCCAGTAGTGCTATGCCCAGCAAAAGTGTCTTTATCAGGCCTAATTTCAATTATAATAGGTGCAAATGGTTATATGGACTTAAACAGAGGCTGCTGTAGTCACAGACAGGGATGCCCGAAAAAAGAAGTGGACCTGGCAGGGTCCAGTAGTGCTATGCCCAGCAAAAGTGTCTTTATCAGGCTAATTTCAATTATAATAAGTGCAAATGGTTATATGGTCTTAAACAGAGGCTGCTGTAGTCACAGAATGGGATGCCACAACAGAAGTGGACCTGGCAGGGTCCAGTAGTGCTATGCCCAGCAAAAGTGTCTTTATCAGGGCTAATTTCAATTATAATAAGTGCAAATGGTTATATGGTCTTAAACAGAGGCTGCTGTAGTCACAGAATGGGATGCCCCAAAAAACAAGTGGACCTGGCAGGGTCCAGTAGTGCTATGCCCAGCAAAAGTGTCTTTATCAGGCCTAAATTCAATTATAATAAGTGCAAATGGTTATATGGTCTTAAACAGAGGCTGCTGTAGTCACAGAATGGGATGCCCCAAAAAAGAAGTGGACCTGGCAGGGTCCAGTAGTGCTATGCCCAGCAAAAGTGTCTTTATCAGGCTAATTTCAATTATAATAAGTGCAAATGGTTATATGGTCTTAAACAGAGGCTGCTGTAGTCACAGAATGGGATGCCCCAAAAAAGAAGTGGACCTGGCAGGGTCCAGTAGTGCTATGCCCAGCAAAAGTGTCTTTATCAGGCCTAATTTCAATTATAATAA
Organism: Gastrophryne carolinensis; assembly: GCA_027917425.1. Classification (NCBI taxonomy): domain Eukaryota; kingdom Metazoa; phylum Chordata; class Amphibia; order Anura; family Microhylidae; genus Gastrophryne; species Gastrophryne carolinensis. Next base: position 89,223,493 of record CM051243.1, read on the forward strand.
GTGCAAATGGTTATATGGTCTTAAACAGAGGCTGCTGTAGTCACAGAATGGGATGCCCCAAAAAAGAAGTGGACCTGGCAGGGTCCAGTAGTGCTATGCCCAGCAAAAGTGTCTTTATCAGGCTAATTTCAATTATAATAAGTGCAAATGGTTATATGGTCTTAAACAGAGGCTGCTGTAGTCACAGAATGGGATGCCACAACAGAAGTGGACCTGGCAGGGTCCAGTAGTGCTATGCCCAGCAAAAGTGTCTTTATCAGGGCTAATTTCAATTATAATAAGTGCAAATGGTTATATGGTCTTAAACAGAGGCTGCTGTAGTCACAGAATGGGATGCCCCAAAAAAGAAGTGGACCTGGCAGGGTCCAGTAGTGCTATGCCCAGCAAAAGTGTCTTTATCAGGCTAATTTCAATTATAATAAGTGCAAATGGTTATATGGTCTTAAACAGAGGCTGCTGTAGTCACAAAATGGGATGCCCCAAAAAAGAAGTGGACCTGGCAGGGTCCAGTAGTGCTATGCCCAGCAAAAGTGTCTTTATCAGGGCTAATTTCAATTATAATAAGTGCAAATGGTTATATGGTCTTAAACAGAGGCTGCTGTAGTCACAGAATGGGATGCCCCAAAAAAGAAGTGGACCTGGCAGGGTCCAGTAGTGCTATGCCCAGCAAAAGTGTCTTTATCAGGCCTAATTTCAATTATAATAAGTGCAAATGGTTATATGGTCTTAAACAGAGGCTGCTGTAGTCACAGAATGGGATGCCCCAAAAAAGAAGTGGACCTGGCAGGGTCCAGTAGTGCTATGCCCAGCAAAAGTGTCTTTATTAGGCCTAATTTCAATTATAATAAGTGCAAATGGTTATATGGTCTTAAACAGAGGCTGCTGTAGTCACAGAATGGGATGCCACAACAGAAGTGGACCTGGCAGGGTCCAGTAGTGCTATGCCCAGCAAAAGTGTCTTTATCAGGGCTAATTTCAATTATAATAAGTGCAAATGGTTATATGGTCTTAAACAGAGGCTGCTGTAGTCACAGAATGGGATGCCCCAAAAAAGAAGTGGACCTGGCAGGGTCCAGTAGTGCTATGCCCAGCAAAAGTGTCTTTATCAGGCCTAATTTCAATTATAATAAGTGCAAATGGTTATATGGTCTTAAACAGAGGCTGCTGTAGTCACAGAATGGGATGCCACAAAAGAAGTGGACCTGGCAGGGTCCAGTAGTGCTATGCCCAGCAAAAGTGTCTTTATCAGGCTAATTTCAACTATAATAAGTGCAAATGGTTATATGGTCTTAAACAGAGGCTGCTGTAGTCACAGAATGGGATGCCCCAAAAAAGAAGTGGACCTGGCAGGGTCCAGTAGTGCTATGCCCAGCAGAAGTGCCTTTATCAGGGCTAATTTCAATTATAATAAGTGCAAATGGTTATATGGTCTTAAACAGAGGCTACTGTAGTCACAGAATGGGATGCCCCAATAAAGAAGTGGACCTGGCAGGGTCCAGTAGTGCTATGCCCAGCAAAAGTGTCTTTATCAGGCTAATTTCAATTATAATAAGTGCAAATGGTTATATGGTCTTAAACAGAGGCTGCTGTAGTCACAGAATGAGATGCCCTAAAAAAGAAGTGGACCTGGCAGGGTCCAGTAATGCTATGCCAAGCAAAAGTGTCTTTATCAGGGCTAATTTCAATTATAATAAGTGCAAATGGTTATATGGTCTTAAACAGAGGCTGCTGTAGTCACAGAATGGGATGCCCCAAAAAAGAAGTGGACCTGGCAGGGTCCAGTAGTGCTATGCCCAGCAAAAGTGTCTTTATCAGGGCTAATTTCAACTATAATAAGTGCAAATGGTTATATGGTCTTAAACAGAGGCTGCTGTAGTCACAGAATGGGATGCCACAACAGAAGTGGACCTGGCAGGGTCCAGTAGTGCTATGCCCAGCAAAAGTGTCTTTATCAGGGCTAATTTCAATTATAATAAGTGCAAATGGTTATATGGTCTTAAACAGAGGCTGTTGTAGTCACAGAATGGGATGCCCGAAAAAAGAAGTGGACCTGGCAGGGTCCAGTAGTGCTATGCCCAGCAAAAGTGTCTTTATCAGGCTAATTTCAATTATAATAAGTGCAAATGGTTATATGGTCTTAAACAGAGGCTGCTGTGGTCACAGAATGGGATGCCACAACAGAAGTGGACCTGGCAGGGTCCAGTAGTGCTATGCCCAGCATAAGTGTCTTTATCAGGCCTAATTTCAATTATAATAAGTGCAAATGGTTATATGGTCTTAAACAGAGGCTGCTGTAGTCACAGAATAGGATGCCCCAAAAAAGAAGTGGACCTGGCAGGGTCCAGTAGTGCTATGCCCAGCAAAAGTGTCTTTATCAGGCCTAATTTCAATTATAATAAGTGCAAATGGTTATATGGTCTTAAACAGAGGCTGCTGTAGTCACAGAATGGGATGCCACAACAGAAGTGGACCTGGCAGGGTCCAGTAGTGCTATGCCCAGTAAAAGTGTCTTTATCAGGCCTAATTTCAATTATAATAAGTGCAAATGGTTATATGGTCTTAAACAGAGGCTGCTGTAGTCACAGAATGGGATGCCCCAAAAAAGAAGTGGACCTGGCAGGGCCCAGTAGTGCTATGCCCAGCAAAAGTGTCTTTATCAGGCCAAATTTCAATTATAATAAGTGCAAATGGTTATATGGTCTTAAACAGAGGCTGCTGTAGTCACAGAATGGGATGCCCCAAAAAAGAAGTGGACCTGGCAGGGTCCAGTAGTGCTATGCCCAGCAAAAGTGTCTTTATCAGGCCTAATTTCAATTATAATAGGTGCAAATGGTTATATGGACTTAAACAGAGGCTGCTGTAGTCACAGACAGGGATGCCCGAAAAAAGAAGTGGACCTGGCAGGGTCCAGTAGTGCTATGCCCAGCAAAAGTGTCTTTATCAGGCTAATTTCAATTATAATAAGTGCAAATGGTTATATGGTCTTAAACAGAGGCTGCTGTAGTCACAGAATGAGATGCCCTAAAAAAGAAGTGGACCTGGCAGGGTCCAGTAATGCTATGCCAAGCAAAAGTGTCTTTATCAGGGCTAATTTCAATTATAATAAGTGCAAATGGTTATATGGTCTTAAACAGAGGCTGCTGTAGTCACAGAATGGGATGCCCCAAAAAAGAAGTGGACCTGGCAGGGTCCAGTAGTGCTATGCCCAGCAAAAGTGTCTTTATCAGGGCTAATTTCAACTATAATAAGTGCAAATGGTTATATGGTCTTAAACAGAGGCTGCTGTAGTCACAGAATGGGATGCCACAACAGAAGTGGACCTGGCAGGGTCCAGTAGTGCTATGCCCAGCAAAAGTGTCTTTATCAGGGCTAATTTCAATTATAATAAGTGCAAATGGTTATATGGTCTTAAACAGAGGCTGCTGTAGTCACAGAATGGGATGCCCCAAAAAAGAAGTGGACCTGGCAGGGTCCAGTAGTGCTATGCCCAGCAAAAGTGTCTTTATCAGGCCTAATTTCAATTATAATAAGTGCAAATGGTTATATGGTCTTAAACAGAGGCTGCTGTAGTCACAGAATGGGATGCCCGAAAAAAGAAGTGGACCTGGCAGGGTCCAGTAGTGCTATGCCCAGCAAAAGTGTCTTTATCAGGCTAATTTCAATTATAATAAGTGCAAATGGTTATAATGGTCTTAAACAGAGGCTGCTGTGGTCACAGAATGGGATGCCACAACAGAAGTGGACCTGCCAGGGTCCAGTAGTGCTATGCCCAGCATAAGTGTCTTTGTCAGGCCTAATTTCAATTATAATAAGTGCAAATGGTTATATGGTCTTAAACAGAGGCTGCTGTAGTCACAGAATAGGATGCCCCAAAAAAGAAGTGGACCTGGCAGGGTCCAGTAGTGCTATGCCCAGCAAAAGTGTCTTTATCAGGCCTAATTTCAATTATAATAAGTGCAAATGGTTATATGGTCTTAAACAGAGGCTGCTGTAGTCACAGAATGGGATGCCACAACAGAAGTGGACCTGGCAGGGTCCAGTAGTGCTATGCCCAGCAAAAGTGTCTTTATCAGGCCTAATTTCAATTATAATAAGTGCAAATGGTTATATGGTCTTAAACAGAGGCTGCTGTAGTCACAGAATGGGATGCCCCAAAAAAGAAGTGGACCTGGCAGGGCCCAGTAGTGCTATGCCCAGCAAAAGTGTCTTTATCAGGCCAAATTTCAATTATAATAAGTGCAAATGGTTATATGGTCTTAAACAGAGGCTGCTGTAGTCACAGAATGGGATGCCCCAAAAAAGAAGTGGACCTGGCAGGGTCCAGTAGTGCTATGCCCAGCAAAAGTGTCTTTATCAGGCCTAATTTCAATTATAATAGGTGCAAATGGTTATATGGACTTAAACAGAGGCTGCTGTAGTCACAGACAGGGATGCCCGAAAAAAGAAGTGGACCTGGCAGGGTCCAGTAGTGCTATGCCCAGCAAAAGTGTCTTTATCAGGCTAATTTCAATTATAATAAGTGCAAATGGTTATATGGTCTTAAACAGAGGCTGCTGTAGTCACAGAATGGGATGCCACAACAGAAGTGGACCTGGCAGGGTCCAGTAGTGCTATGCCCAGCAAAAGTGTCTTTATCAGGGCTAATTTCAATTATAATAAGTGCAAATGGTTATATGGTCTTAAACAGAGGCTGCTGTAGTCACAGAATGGGATGCCCCAAAAAACAAGTGGACCTGGCAGGGTCCAGTAGTGCTATGCCCAGCAAAAGTGTCTTTATCAGGCCTAAATTCAATTATAATAAGTGCAAATGGTTATATGGTCTTAAACAGAGGCTGCTGTAGTCACAGAATGGGATGCCCCAAAAAAGAAGTGGACCTGGCAGGGTCCAGTAGTGCTATGCCCAGCAAAAGTGTCTTTATCAGGCTAATTTCAATTATAATAAGTGCAAATGGTTATATGGTCTTAAACAGAGGCTGCTGTAGTCACAGAATGGGATGCCCCAAAAAAGAAGTGGACCTGGCAGGGTCCAGTAGTGCTATGCCCAGCAAAAGTGTCTTTATCAGGCCTAATTTCAATTATAATAAGTGCAAATGGTTATATGGTCTTAAACAGAGGCTGCTGTAGTCACAGAATGGGATGCCCCAAAAAAGAAGTGGACCTGGCAGGGTCCAGTAGTGCTATGCCCAGCAAAAGTGTCTTTATCAGGCTAATTTCAATTATAATAAGTGCAAATGGTTATATGGTCTTAAACAGAGGCTGCTGTAGTCACAGAATGGGATGCCACAACAGAAGTGGACCTGGCAGGGTCCAGTAGTGCTATGCCCAGCAAAAGTGTCTTTATCAGGGCTAATTTCAATTATAATAAGTGCAAATGGTTATATGGTCTTAAACAGAGGCTGCTGTAGTCACAGAATGGGATGCCCCAAAAAAGAAGTGGACCTGGCAGGGTCCAGTAGTGCTATGCCCAGCAAAAGTGTCTTTATCAGGCTAATTTCAATTATAATAAGTGCAAATGGTTATATGGTCTTAAACAGAGGCTGCTGTAGTCACAGAATGGGATGCCCCAAAAAAGAAGTGGACCTGGCAGGGTCCAGTAGTGCTATGCCCAGCAAAAGTGTCTTTATCAGGGCTAATTTCAATTATAATAAGTGCAAATGGTTATATGGTCTTAAACAGAGGCTGCTGTAGTCACAGAATGGGATGCCCCAAAAAAGAAGTGGACCTGGCAGGGTCCAGTAGTGCTATGCCCAGCAAAAGTGTCTTTATCAGGCCTAATTTCAATTATAATAAGTGCAAATGGTTATATGGTCTTAAACAGAGGCTGCTGTAGTCACAGAATGGGATGCCCAAAAAAGAAGTGGACCTGGCAGGGTCCAGTAGTGCTATGCCCAGCAAAAGTGTCTTTATCAGGCCTAATTTCAATTATAATAAGTGCAAATGGTTATATGGTCTTAAACAGAGGCTGCTGTAGTCACAGAATGGGATGCCACAACAGAAGTGGACCTGGCAGGGTCCAGTAGTGCTATGCCCAGCAAAAGTGTCTTTATCAGGCCTAATTTCAATTATAATAAGTGCAAATGGTTATATGGTCTTAAACAGAGGCTGCTGTAGTCACAGAATGGGATGCCAAAAAAGAAGTGGACCTGGCAGGGTCCAGTAGTGCTATGCCCAGCAAAAGTGTCTTTATCAGGCCTAATTTCAATTATAATAAGTGCAAATGGTTATATGGTCTTAAACAGAGGCTGCTGTAGTCACAGAATGGGATGCCCCAAAAAGAAGTGGACCTGGCAGGGTCCAGTAGTGCTATGCCCAGCAAAAGTGTCTTTATCAGGCCTAATTTCAATTATAATAAGTGCAAATGGTTATATGGTCTTAAACAGAGGCTGCTGTAGTCACAGAATGGGATGCCCCAAAAAGAAGTGGACCTGGCAGGGTCCAGTAGTGCTATGCCCAGCAAAAGTGTCTTTATCAGGCTAATTTCAATTATAATAAGTGCAAATGGTTATATGGTCTTAAACAGAGGCTGCTGTAGTCACAGAATGGGATGCCCCAAAAAGAAGTGGACCTGGCAGGGTCCAGTAGTGCTATGCCCAGCAAAAGTGTCTTTATCAGGCCTAATTTCAATTATAATAAGTGCAAATGGTTATATGGTCTTAAACAGAGGCTGCTGTAGTCACAGAATGGGATGCCCCAAAAAGAAGTGGACCTGGCAGGGTCCAGTAGTGCTATGCCCAGCAAAAGTGTCTTTATCAGGCCTAATTTCAATTATAATAAGTGCAAATGGTTATATGGTCTTAAACAGAGGCTGCTGTAGTCACAGAATGGGATGCCCCAAAAAAGAAGTGGACCTGGCAGGGTCCAGTAGTGCTATGCCCAGCAAAAGTGTCTTTATCAGGCCTAATTTCAATTATAATAAGTGCAAATGGTTATATGGTCTTAAACAGAGGCTGCTGTAGTCACAGAATGGGATGCCCCAAAAAAGAAGTGGACCTGGCAGGGTCCAGTAGTGCTATGCCCAGCAAAAGTGTCTTTATCAGGGCTAATTTCAATTATAATAAGTGCAAATGGTTTATATGGTCTTAAACAGAGGCTGCTGTAGTCACAGAATGGGATGCCCCAAAAAAGAAGTGGACCTGGCAGGGTCCCAGTAGTGCTATGCCCAGCAAAAGTGTCA